>NW_004624730.1:36554241-36605414 GCF_000247695.1 Heterocephalus glaber
AGATTTATTAATTGTGTCTTGCACTATGGGCACAATCTCTGCTGTTATCTGAGAAATTATTTCTGATTTCATTTTTTCCATATCCTCTTTTGTTGACAGTTCAGGAAGTCCAGGTGGTTGAGCATCAGAGTGTTCCATCTCATTTCCCTTTTCGGTTGCTGCAGGTGATCTGGAAGTCTGGTTTTGAGCCTTGTTTATGACTCTTCTCATTTTGACAAGGGGGGAGGTGGTGCTGGTGCTAGTTGGGCTCACATCCTCTTTGCTGGGAGTGGTGGTACTTTGGCCTGGAAGCTTCCTTCTCTGCATTGGGAGCAGTGGCACTTTCACCCGGAAGCTTCCTCCTTTGGGCTGTGAGCAGTGGTATGTTGTCCTGGAGTCCTCCTCCTCTGTGCTGCAAGCAGTGGTACATTGGCCCAGAAGCCTCCTCCTCTGGGCTGGGAATGGCACATCAACCAGGAAGCCTCTTTCTCTGTGAGTTTCCCTAATTTCTCTCTCAGTGAGTTTCTTATTTGTGTACAAGAAAGCTATTGATTTTTGAGTGTTGCCTTGTATCCAGGTACTCTATTGAATCTGCCAATTAAGTCTAGAAGTATTTTGGCACAGTTTTTGTGTTTTCTATGTAGAGGATCATATCATCAACAAATAATGACAGTTTAACTTCTTTCTTTCCTATCTTTATTCTTTTTATTTCTTTCTCTTGTCTAATTGCTGTGGTTAATGTTTCCAGAACTGTATTGAACAGGAGTGGTGATAGTGGATATCCTTGTCTTGTTCCTGATTTTTAGCATGAAGGTTTTCAGTTTTTGACCATTTAGTATGATGTTGGCTGTTGGTTTTTCAAAGATAGCCTTTATCAAGTTGAGATAAAGACCATCTATTCCAATTTTCTGCAGGGTTTTTATCATGAATGGGTGTTGCACTTTGTGAATGTTTTTCTGCATCTATTGAGATGATCATATGGTTTTTGTCCTTGGCTCTATTGATATAGTGTATTACATTTATTGATTCACATATGTGGAACCATCCTTGTATTCCTGGGATAATCTGACTTGGTCAAGGTATATAATTTTCTTGATGACCCTTTGAATTCTGTTCACCAGTATCTTATTAAGGATTGTTGCATCTATGTTCATTAGGGAGATTGGCCTGTAGTTCTCTTTTTTGTTTGAGTCTTTCTCTTCTTTTGGAATCAAAGTAACACTTGCTACCAGGAATGAATTTGGAAGCATTGCTTCTCTTTCAATTTCATTGAAGAGTTTAAAGAGTAGTTGCAATAGCTCTTCTCTAAATGCCTTGTAGAATTCAGCAGTGAAGCCATCAGGACCTGGCTTTTCTTTGTTGGTAAATTTTTAATTACATTTTCAATTTCACAGATTGTAATTGGGGTGTTTAAATTTTTATATCTTCTTCATTCAACTTTGGTAATTTTTATGTATTTAGAAATCTGTCCATTTCTTCCATGTTTTCCATTTTATTAGAGTACAGATTCTAGAAATAGGTATTGATGATCCTCTGGATTTCTGCTTGGTCTGTTGTGACGTCACCTTTTTCATCCCTAATTGAATGGATTTGATCCTTTTCTTTCCTTTTTTGATAAGGTTGGCTAAGGATTTATCAATTTTATTTATTCTTTCAAAAAACTGACTCTACAATTCATTGATTTTTCCTGATGAGAACTTGGTTGTTCTCAGAGGAGGAGGAGCTTGGGTCCTCACTGTTGCTGGTAATGGCTGCTGTTCTTGTCAAGCGAACTCTGATCTTCACTGTGAGCATCACTTCCTGGCACCAGTGTAGATCCCTCAGCCTGGTGGCACAAATTCTTCACCTCAGCAGTGTGGGTTTTCTGACTTCCACCACTGGCCTTTGGGCCTTCCAGATGCAGATCTTCTATAAGGACAAGCATGAGACATTGCCCTGGGCTCTAGGCTACTGCCTGAACTCATGGAGGACATTGCCTTGGACTTTAGGCCTTCAAGTGGACTTGTGCAGGACATTGCTGTGGGATCCAGGCCCTCATCTGGATTCTTTGGGTCTCTAGTGTGTGGTTAGATCTCTTGCACTCCTCTGCATTTAACCTTTTGGGTGAATATTATAAACTAATCCTATAAATTATGTGTCCTGTATTAAAACTATTCCCTTAAAAACCCTGACTACAACATCAACCTCCTGAATTTGGCTTCTGAAATTTGATTTTCTCAGGGCCCAGTTCTAAGCTTTCTTCCTTTCTATATCTGTACTTGTAGCCAAGATGATTCCATCCAGTACTTGTAAGAAAGATTATCATAGTCTAAAGCATTTTGAGTAAATCTTGGCTAAAAATGTAGTTAAAATTGTAGACTTTGGAATTTAATGAAAAATAATACTTAATGGGAAATCTTGAGAAGGAAGACTATTGATCCAAGCACATTTGAGGATGCAAAGTGCTGAGCTTTCCTTATTATTTGCTCCAAAGATAAAGGACAAGGTTGAAGAATGTTTACAAATAGTTTCCATGAAGACACAAAGAATAAAGTGTTTTACGCAGGAGGGTTAAAAGCCTTGTTCAGGTTAGATCTCTGTATACTTGCTCTTCTCATTGTGAAATTGAATTTCTGGCTGGCTTCTTTGTTGGGAAGGTAAAGACATCTCCTGAGATATTTCCTATCTACTATAGAGGTTTATTGTAACCATCTATGGAATATTTCTTTAACCCTGAGGCTATAGTTATTGCAAAATTTGTTTCACGTATTTATCATGGGGGACTGCATTATTTGGCCTGTGTGTTATAAGAAATTGTATACATTAGAATATGAGTGGAGTAGGAGATTGGATTTATGTACCTAAGCTGTCATGTGTCTACCAGCATTGTTAATGACTTAACTAATTTTATTCCATAATTTCTTTTCTACAGAAAGTCATAAACTCAATTTTTAAGTAAGAAACCATAAGACCTTTTGCCTTAACTTTCTTATTATAGGTTTATTTGAGAAAAATAAATTTATGATTCTAGAAGAATAATTTCTGAACAGTATATTCTTCATGCCATCTATGTCTTCATAACCTTATAATTCATATTCACAACTCTAGTCTGTCTTTTGAGCTTCACACTCTTACAAAAAACTATCTGCTCTGCACCATTTGGATATTTTAGAGATTTTGCCAGTCTAATATGGGGAACAATGAACACTTTATTTCTTTTTTCCCCTGCTTAGTTTGAACCTCAGCATTGTTCATTTCAGTTCAGTAAATGACATTCTTATATGTCCAGTTGTTAAAGAAAACCCTAGAAATTACTCCTTGTTTTCTTTTTTCTCTTTTCCCACAACAGTCCATCACTAAGTCTTATCAATTACCAGTCAAACCGCCCACTACTGCTCACTCACAGTGAGTGCCCTGGTCTGTGCCACTGCAGTATTTCTTTCATCTTCCACTTCAGTTTTACCCCTCATCCCTCCTCCTACACCACTGCACACACAACCCTGTGTGAATGAAGCATAAATCAGACCACGTGCCTTCTGAAGAGTTCTCACTGCTTTCCTATTGTTCTTAGAATAAAACCCCATGTCTTCCTATGGACTCCCAGGTTTGTATAGTCTTGTCCTTGCTCCACACTTCACCTTCATCTCATCCATTCTACTCCTCACTTGTTAGGTCACAGTACAGTATTCCAGGTGTCTTATGGGTTGGAAATGGGACCACACACATATGTGCACCCACATCCTGATTGCTATAGTCAGAGCCCCAAAACTTTTGGGGAAAATGGTGGCCACAAAAGATGGGAGCAGATGCAGTGTATTTCAATTGGGCTTTTCTCTTATCACTAGTTCCCTAATGGGATGTCTTCATAGAATAGGATAGGGTCCTGCTGGTCCTAAGAAAAGATTATTACAATGCCACACAAGTCTTTCATGCGTCACATCAAGACTTAAAATTATTTTGTACTGTGTGCCATGACTTGCCTGGTGTGAACCTAATTCAAGATAAGCAAAGCCATATCCTCATTGGAAGAGAGTCAGTTTGCCTGAAAAATATGTATGTCTCTTTCTTTCCAATATTCTAGAAATCACATTTCCCTGCCATCTTCCTTTCCTGGCTATGATTCAGTCCAGGATATTCTTATGCTGAATTTGGTCCTAGGACCCAAATCACAAATCCATTTCCTCGAAAGCCCTATTCCCTGAATATGTCATGCTCTTTCATGCCTCAGAATCTTTGCAGTTTCTGCCTCTATGACTTCAAACATGGTCTCCCAGCTCTTTCTCTGCATTGCTGAATTTATTTTGTTCTTCAGCTCTTGGCTAAAATATCATCTCCTAAGAAGGCTTTTCCCTATCTAAAAAGCATTTTGTGTTGTAATTTCTGACTATCTCACCTTATTTGGTTTCCTCATTTCCACAAAATCTGTGTTTATTTATATTTTGGTTGATTTTTATCTCTCTTTTCCATTAAAATATAAGTTAATTAGGATCAGGGACCTTGCCTGCCTCATTCTTCTTTATTGCTTTGGGTCTGGCATATCTCTCACATGTAAGCACTCAACAGGTATTAGTCAGATGAAAGACTGTCCGACTTACAGTCTAGGAGAGAGGGAGACAGTTGGCTCATTCTGTTGAGCATCAAACTACTTCTCTCACAAGCATGGACTTTATTGCTTGGTTCATATAGATCATGACTGGCTGGCCTCTGAGGCAGTGGTTGTTGTTGGTTGCTATTGTGGAAGGGTATAAAGAAAAGTAGCTGGAGCCATTGCATCCAAGATCTTGGCTTTTGAGATGTTGAGTATCTCTTTTACTCCTACACTTCCAGCCTCCTTTCCAAGTGGCAGGTGCATCTGTAGGCAGTTGATGTTGAGATAGAATGCTTCTATTTCATGCTCACAGATTTTGATTCCTTTGGCATGAGATGTGTTTTCTTAGAGATGAAAATGAAAAGCCCTTCATAGTGCTCACACAGACAAATTTTCACACTGCTTTTAGAATGAAAGTTTTGTGCAGTGTGGAAGTGAATACGTCAAATGAAAACAGAGTCAATTATGGCTTGTCTTCATCTTAAAAAAATAATGTGTTGAGGTTGATCTCTTTATTCACAATTTTATATGAGTTGCTTTGTGATAACTGAGCAATTTGATCATTATTGGGAACTGTATCAGTCAGCTTTTACTAGGTTATGCTGCAATAATAAAGAGGCCTAGAAATTTTAATGCTCACAACAACAAAGGTTTACTTCTCATTTACAGTGTGTCAGCTAAGTTTCAGCTCTTTCCTCTATCTTATTCATCCTGGAATCCAGAAAGAAGGACCAGTTCCTATCTGGGGCATTCTTATCTTACAGCAGAGGGAAAAGAGCGAGAGGAAAAAATGCTATGATAGGCTTCATTTCTACTCACTGGCCAAAGAAAATATATCACTTTCCATGGTCAGACTTAGAAGATGACAGCAGTGAGACATGTAATCCTCTCACAATGAGACAGAGCTCATGATTGAGAATGTTAATATGATCTTCCACAGGAATTTTCTAATGAAGACCTCAAGTACTGCTGCTGAAAAGTTTTGGCAACTTCTAATGCATAATGCATGAAAATTAAATAAAAAATCAACAAACACACATATAAAATATTTTTGTAGTGCTGGGGATTGAACTCTGGGTCTTGCACATGCTAGGAAAGTGCTTTGCTCTATTACCAAGCCAGCTTATACATGCAGCCTTTGAATATTTTTAATTGCCATCATGCACTGACATTATGTATAAGCCATACAATGAAGGACAAAGACCATGAAATGAAGACTCTGGAATCTTTGTATGCCAACAGTTTACTGTGTGAGCTTGGACATGACATTTATTATTTTTGAGTTCTTTTTTTCTGTAAAACAAGTGGTTTAAATTAAAAGATCTCCCAAGTTGCTCATAAATCAAAGAAGTCTATGTTTCCCTGATTCCAAGTATATGCCAAAAGGTGTGTCTGAGTGACAGTAGTGACAATATTGAGGGCTCAATTTGCAGAGCCTCTTTGGAATGTTTCTCTATGCTTTGTAGGCAGGTGGTGAGATGTAAGACCTTTGCCCTTACTTGACACTAGAAGGGATGGATCTTGTATGTAATTTCTTCCCAGTGAAGCCCTGCTACTCACCCACATGGCCCACATGGGACTACTGTTCAGTTTAGAAGGATTTTTCGTTCTCTGTTCACTTGGCTAAAGGGCAAGTTCTGACAAGGTGGCTGTTTGAGTATTGTTGCAAAAGCATCAGTAAGATGTGAATAAAATCCTGACTCCAATTTGACCCTAAATTGTTGGTTTTTGGAAATAAAAAAAAGCAGACTTTAAAGATGTCATTCATATGCTGCTAATTCTGTGTAACTCTTGATGTTGGATGAGCCTCAGGGATTTAGGAAACTTGTTCAGTGAGATGCTAACCTGAACCTGTCAAGATTTTTTTTCTCAGTATATCTATTCTCATTTTCTCTTCCTATTTAGATATACTTGGCATATATCTTAAATTAGAAACAGCTTTTTCAACCATATTTGCAACGTGGAACAGACCTGTGGAGCTTTTAGCCTCTGAATTAAAACTTTGGCCAAGTTCTGGTTGACTCCTATGTGGTCATTCTTAAGTTATTTCATATGTTCTCAAATATATGTACTGAAAATGGTAGTTTCAAACTATTCACTGTGACCTGAACATATTATTATTACTACAAGTGTTTAGAATATTAACTTAATAAGCTACTTTCTTCCAATGTATTGAAACATTTTACATAAACATCCCTCAGAAATGCTTTCACACATGTCATCAGGAAATAGATAAACATAAAGATGTTCACTGCAGTATTGTTTGTAGTCCAAACAAAAGAGGATGCCTAAATCAGTACTCATCAAAATGTGAATTGATAACATATGTGTTACAATCATATGATAGTCACACAGTGGTTCAAATGAGTGAATTAGAACTCCATACACCAATATGAATATATATATATATATATATATATATATATATATATGGGGTGAGAAAGCAAGATATAGAAAAGCAATATATAGAATATGAAATAATTTAGTTAAAAGTAAACATATAATATAAGGACACACACACATAGATACACACATTTGTAATAAAAGTAAAAATAAAGTATACGAGAAGTATGCATAGGAATTCTGGAATAATGTGTATCTCTAGAGAATGAGGAGGAAAACACACAAGGAGACCAGTTTATGTTTGTACTGTTTTGTTTCTAAAATGAAAAAAGAAAAAGAGAAGAAGAAAAAGAAAATAGATATAGTAAAGTGTTAATTTTGTTTAAATTTTGCTGGTGGACATTGTGCTTTTTGGCATCTGGGAAATATTTAACAGTAATACAGTTTGTTTCTCTTCTCCATTACGCCACTTCTCATAATGTCAGGGAAAGGTACTGGCATTGCATGTGAGAAATCTATATATGCCTGAGTTTATTTTGTGTGTTTTTTGAGAAGGTGACCTCTTCTTTTTATATTTTTAATTTTAAAACATCACCTCAAACTGATTTGAAATATGTTTGGAAAAAAAGCTGGACTCTCAGGGCCTTTTCTTTTGTAAGGATTTGTTTCACTATTCCTGAGGCCCCTCCTTTGCTCCTGTCACCCCTATGCTTAAAGCTCTCTGATAGCCTCCTGCTGTCCCCCAATAAAGTCCCAGCTCCTGCTATGGCTACAGGCCTATGGCATTCAGGCCTGGGTTCTTCCCCTGCCTGTTGCGCTTCTTCCTTCTCATAGCACACAGCTTTCTCTCCCTCCAGGGGTCTTCTCAAGTCAGTGTTCTCTGCCAGGCCTGCTCTCAGCTCCAGTCCCCTTCAGCTCTAGGCTCATGGCTTCTCCAAGGATGCGTTTCTTGACTCCCTCTGGGATCATTCCCTGCTGGATACTTCTTTGGACATAGGATCAGTACATATTTATTCACCATCACTAACCTGAAGTTATAATTGTAGCAATTAAGTGGAATCAAAATTTTTATATCTACTATGCCTCTTTATGAGTGGTAATGCCTATTTATTCATCTACTTTTGCTATATATAAAATGATAGGTGTAAAGATAATTGTTATCAGATTAATAGATTCTTTCCATATGTCTTTGTATATTTGAATAAAATACTACTTTGTGTTAGTAAGTGCTATTTAATGTTAAAGGCAACATTGCCTCATGAATTAAGTACTATAAGTTATTTTAAAGTCAGTTACCTATAAAGTAGATCATCTGTCCCCTAGTGCAGGAGCCTATGTTGATAATAAGAATTCCTGTTGCATTAAATATCAGTGTTGTCAGGCACTACGCATAGGAAGAAAATCAATGACACAGTCCCAGAAAGTAGAATCCTGTCTACCACAGGCTTGCTTTAAAACAAAGAGTTTAAAATTAAGGATAATTTTTTGATTGTTTCATTGTGTCAGACAATTCCTCAGAATGGATTCATAGGGTGGTGTTAGAATCAGAATCCTCTAAGTTTAATAGTGCAGGTGAAAATTTATGTAGCGTCTCTTTTGTTTATTGTGTGAGGGGCTGAATGTCTGCAAATCTTAATAGGGTATATCTAATAACATGTTAATAACTCAAAAATTGCCTGTTTTGGACTGCAGCCCTAGGATGAAAGGACCTTCATAAATTATACATGGCTGACAAATAGGTGATACATTTTTCAAATCACATAAGCTCTTCAGAATCAAATCTGCTCTGTGGAGATAATTAAAGAAAATCAATATGTGTTGATTGATAGATATTTGACTGGAAAATGCATTCTCCACACTGCTTCAGACAATGCGGTGCCTGAGCCTCAAGGCCACTGTTCTCCAAAGACAGAGGAAGGGATTGGGGTAGGAGGCTGAGTGCTTTGGGTGTAGCACCTCTGTCTCCAAATGCAAAGTCTCACCTGGATCCTGGCCCTGACCCTGGGTCCTTCCATGTTGAAGGCAGTGGCATTGACCTCCCCTCTGTTTCCTTTTCTTAGGTAGAGGAATGTGACTCTGTTTCTGTCCCACTGGAATGCAGGAAGGCTTAATTCATCAGTGTTGGTGAACAGCTAGAAAGATGAGAAGTGCTGTACCCATTCTAAGCAATATTATTGATTGATTTTCTTCTTTGTGGTTAATATAAAATTCTCCATATATCAGCTAATGGCTCAGCATTGCATAAATAGTCAAGAATTGCTGGCAGGAGAGAAGTGGCCTGAATTTTCCCTTAGGAAAGTTGATGACTGTAAAATGCCCTTCAGTTTCTCTGAAAAAACCCCAACATTTTTATATGATTTAAACATCATATTGTTATTGTATTTTTAATTTGCTTATTGGGCCATTTTCTTTTTATTTGTTTGTTTTAGTTGCTTTTCAGCAACTGAATTAGACTTGAGCCCAGTAAATCTTTTATGTTAAGGAAGGCCTGGATTGTAACAATTTTGAATAATCTTGTCCACTAACAATAAAGGGATACACATGCACACACATACACATGTGTGTATATTTGGTTATGTTTGTGGTATATGTATATATATATAGTGTATGCACTTATATATAATTCTAATGTGCATTGTCCATAATGCAGATTTTTTAATATTAAATAACAGACATGTAAATATTTATACATACTAATGCACATATACCATGTTAAAATGCTTGTGTGTGTATATTATTATTTTACAGAAAGAATATAATATAAGTAAGTACTTCTATTAGTCACATCCTCATCACTGGCACAAAATACCTGACACAATTTAAGGAGAGGTTTATTTTGGTTCATGATTTCAGAGGGTTTAGTTTATGCATGGTCGGCTGGCACTAAGCAGAAATGACAGTGTGAAAAGGCAAGGTAGAGGAGAGATGCTCAACCTATGGCAGCAGAGAGAGAAAGAATATGCCAGTACCACATGAAAGGCATTACCCCATGACCAGCCTCCTTCAACTGAGCATCACTTCCTAATAGCCCATTCAGCTACGAACTCATCAATGGATTAATCCACTGCTGAATATAGTTCCCCCATGATCCAATCACCTTCTGAAAGCCACATCTTTGAACATATGAAACTTTTGGGGGACATTTTGGATCTAAACCATAACACTAATTATGACATATGGTTATTTCACGATACTTGAAAAGATTTTAGGAGCTACTTTCCTGAAAATTGCTTCCAACAAACATTTTATAAGCATGTAAGGAATCTAAGCTAGTTACTTTATCACACTTAAAAAGTCAGAATTGACATAATAAAATTGATCATGCACATTATTGTTAATCAGACTCAGTTCTGGATCACCTTTTCATTCTCCCAAATTCTAAACATACTTTCGAGACATGGAATTTTCACCATTATAGAATTGGACTTGGAGTAGGCTAGACTATTGAAGGTAAAGATTCTCTCCTGGATATATAAAATTTATTTGTTAAAACTGACTGACCATGGGGCCAGGGATTTAGCTCAGTGGTGCCACCACCTACCTCGAAAGTGCAAGGTCCTGAGTTCGATCCCTGGTATCAAAACAAAAAAACCAAAAAACCCTGACTGACCAACCAACAAACCACCCAACTCACCAACCTGTTTCTAATAGTATTATGGTGATGGCTTTAAAAAATCCTAATGCTCTTTTGATGAACATTGGAAAAATTCAGTTTTACTTTCACAGTTTTACTATTTTTGGGGGTGGCTCAGTTATGCAACTAGTTCACACATACACTACCAAGTTTTAAAGAATTTTCTTATTTCATTTATTATTCATTAATTTGTTTCCTACATCATTTCTTAGATACTTGGTGTGTACCAGATGCCATGAAGCACATCACAGAGAGAAGGGAGCTTTTATTCTTGAGGAAGTCATAATCTAGTCAAATCAAAGTCATTCTAGAAATAAGAGATTAATTAAATTGTTATAGATAGAGGCCAGTAGCTGTTCCCCAACTTCTGTTCTTCCCTTCCTCCTCAGTAATAGAATTCTGTTTTATCTGGGCCTGTGGCCTCCCTTGCAGTGAAGAGTGACGGTGCCTATGATGCTGTGGAAGAGGAAGCACTCTGGGGAAGCTTCTGGCAATTTCTCTTAAATATTGCTGTGTCCCCTTTTGCCCTTCTTTTTCATCTGCCCTGTTGCTCACTGGATGTGATGTCACTTCTATGACTATGTGGGCCTCACACCTCACTTAGGAACAGAGGAGTGGCATTTGGCAGGAGATGGGGCACTGTGTTGGTGGGCCTGCCTGCTGCCCTGGACTTTCACATGAAGGGGGGATAAACTATGATCTTTGTGTTATTTTGGGTGGCTGAGACTTCTAGCCAAATATAATCCTGCTAGGCACATACTAAAATGTTGCACTTTAAGTGCAGAGGAAGCAATATTCAGAACAGTGAGTGGAATGAGAGAAGGCTTCCTAGAAGAATGTGCTGCCTGGCCCTGCCTCTTCTCTTATCTCATTATTTGATCTCTGTCACCATCTCCAGAACATGGCATTTTTTTCTCTTCCTTACTTTTGCTCCTGCTGTTTCTTCTTCAGGGCTCTCTATGGTTATCTTCTTGGATGTCTAGTTATTTTTAAATAGAACTCTACAAACCACATAAGCACTAGCATATGCACCAGGTGGATTTAGCTGCTACCTCTCCTTATTAGGGGCACTAACCAGCTCAAATTATGGCTTCTTTTCTGAAACCTCCCATGGGCTCAAAACCCCTCTTGTGCTGGTACTGCAGTAGGACCACTGCTCAGTAGTTTAACACCTGACACTTTAAATCTCTCTCACATCAGCATCCAAGATCTGGCACCTAATGGTGCTCAGTAAATACTTGCTGAACTGCACTGAATTAAACTCAGGGGCTTATAGATTAAGGGAAGAGACACTGGCTGGTTACTTGTGTAGCTATTGCTTAAGAGGAGTACAGGGCTGAGAGTGTGGCCTCCAGCTTCCTTCTTCTTTGTTTTCCAGCTGCTGCTTTACCATCGTATCACCTCCTCATCCTCAGGCTGCTATTTCTATGGCCACTGCTGAGAAAGAGGGGCACAGCAAAACAGCATTAGCCTTTCTTTTATTTGTCTATCTCTTGAATCCTTCATTGACATTAACTCTAAAATCTTGTTTTTTTCTGGGGCTGAGGAGTGGAGGCAAACATCAGTGTGGGCAGGGACAGTCAGAGATATGTTTGTAAGGTTCCCCTACGTTGGGAACACAGCAAAGCATTGTAAGACCATCTCTAAGACAGTATTGAGCCACTGTTTGGTTTCCACATGCTCCTGCCACAGAGGATTGATTGGTCAACACAGCCTACAGGCAGGGCTGTGTGCAGCTCACATTTCCTTGTCTAAGCTCTACTCAGGTGTTCTTCGTGTACTTTTCACCCTTAGCCTGTCCTGCTGCTGCATGTGGGCTGGTGGCACTATCACACAAGCATCCAGGCAGCTGACTGTGGGTGTTGTAAGCAGGTGTTATTCTAGTGTTCAGCTAAGCTTGTCTCTGGGAGTCCAGGCACATTAAAAAGAAATCCCTGTGAATAATGAGGTCTTGACACTGAAGGGATAAGGAAGATTTCACTCCAGATGGTGGTGTTTAGAAAAGGAAACTGATACTGTCAAATCTGGGAGTTTTATAAAAGTGATGGCAAAAGAAGGACTGATTTTCTTTTCTTCCTTTCTTTCTTTTGGTACCGGGGATTGAACTCGGGACCTTGTACTTGAGAAGCAGGTGGCAGAACCACTGAGCTAAATCCCTGACTCCCAGAAGGACTGATTTTGATGGTCATTTCCACAGTCCTTGTCCTATTTCTTCATTTCTCTCTTTTCGTCTGCTTTCCACTCCCTTCCCTTCCCTTTCCCCTCCCTTTCTCTTCCCTTTCTTTCTTCTTCTTCCCTCCCTCCCTCCCTCCTTTCTCTTTTTCTCTTTCTTGTTTTGTGGTACTAAGGATTGAAGCCAGGGCCTTTACACTGAGCTACATCCTCAACAGCCCACTTTAAAAATTGAGATACAGCATTGCTAAGTTACCCAAGCTGGCCTTGAACTCACAGTCTTCCTGTCTCAGCCTCCCAAGTAGTTGGGGTACACATGTGTGTCACTATGATCATCCCTACTCTATTTCTTGGCCTTGCCTTTGGAGAACAGAGGAAATATTCACCCAGATTTTTCCCATTGGTGCCAACATACTGTCCTGGCTGGGTTTTGAACCTTGTGAATTCTCACAATAGCATGACTAAGGACTTGGGCCAGTGCACATAGAGACTACAATTCATTGTAATTGTCTCTTTTATTTGGACACTTTTAATCATACCCACTTTTTTAGAAAGGAAAATTCTTGCTTATTTACAGGGTTTCTCTTGATAATAGGTGGTTACAATATCTTTCAAACCTTTACAAGATCACCTCATCTGGTCCTATTAACCTATAACTCCCAAAGAACAAGTTCCCCCACTGAATATTGGCTGTCAATGTTTTCTTTGTTTTTTTTTTATTGGTAAATATTTACAGTACCTAATGATTACATTCCTTGTTGGGAGTTGGTACATGTACATAACACCTCTTAATTTTTTTCATCTCCCTCCCCTTCCTCCTCTCTCCCTCTTTCTCTTGGTCTCCTTTCCTTTTGCAAAAGATTTGTCTTGCTTTTTCCTGTTATCTACCTTCTACTCTTTATTTACAATTTAGGTTTTTCATATAAAAGAAACTATGCAACATTTAAGTTTACATCTGATTTATTTCAGCGGGCATTATAATCTCAAGGTACATTTATTTCCCTACAAATGATTCTTTTTTATCCTTCTTTATGGTAGAATAGTACTCCATTGTGAATAAATACCACATTTTCTTTATCTATTCATTTGTTGATGGATATATAGGCTGCTTCCACAATCTACCTATTATGAATTATGCTGCTAAAAACATGGATATTCATGTATATCTGTAATTCTTTCAGGAAGATTCCTAGTAGGGGAATAGCTGGGTCAAATGGAATTTCTATTTTTAGTTTTTTGAGGACTCTCCATATTGATTTCCATAGTGGTTGTACTAGTTTACATTCCCACCAACAGTGTAAAAGGGTTTCTTTTTCTCCACAACCTTACCAGCATTTGGTATTGTTTGATTTCTTGATGATAGCCATTCTTTCTGGAGTAAGATGGAATCTCAGTGTTTTAATTTGCATTTTCTTAGTGGCTAGAGATACTAAATGTTTTTACCTCATGTATTTATTGTCCATTTGTATTTCTTCTGAGAAATGTCCACTGGCTATCACTTTTTAAATAACTTTAGAAAATGACTAAAAATGTTATTGTTTTATTGTGATTTGCTTTTTATCCATCCACCTCCTAGGTAGGCACAATAGAACTTGCGAAATGGCAGTCATAGGATAGCATATGGCCCCAGACTTGTTTCATTTGTTTGTAGAGGACTTAATATATTGGGGGATTAGTTCCTAGTTAATAAGTGAACCATTTCATATAAAACCCCAGGTTGCACATTCCCAACTTCTGAATAGTTTTTTTGGTACTGGATATCACACTCGGGACCTGGGATTGAACTCCTGACCTTGAGCTTGTGAGGCAGTTGGTGGCACCACTAAGCTAAATCCCCAGCCCTGAATAGTCATTTTCTACTTGACAACAGTCACCTGGAACTGGGTAGTGGCAATTTCTGTCTTAACCGAGGCATTTGCCCAACAGTTCACCATGGCCCATATTTGGCCAAGTTTGTTCATAACCTGCTTAGCCCCAGAAGTCCTGTGAGTTTCAGACCCTTGGCCCAGCTTCTTTCTCCAGCTCTCCCACTTTCCAGGGTCCCTTTGCTGTCCCTGCTGTGTCAAGGGCTCGCTCCAGTGAGGCTTCTCCTCACTGGTCCCTACTGTCCCATCCTGCACGGTAGCTCTCTGCTCTTACTTCTTTTTCCTGCAGACTTAGTCCCAGGTGAAGGAGTTGGGTAGCTGTTGGAGATCTGACTGGCAGAGCCCTGCTTGCTGGCCCGAGGTGTGGCTTCTGCGTGCCCAGGCTCATGGGCCTGGCCCTGCAGTCTTTTTCTTTCTCCTGAACCATCTGGAGGTGAGTTTGACTGCAGTCTAAAATTAACAGCAAAGTAGGATGGGGGCAGGGGTTGTTTTTACCCTCTTAGAGAACTATGGGCCTTCCGAGTAAGAAAAATTATAATAGTAGGACAGTGGCCTTATACTTCGTTTTGAAGTGCCTTCTTGTAAATCATTTCTTTCCCTTCCATCATGACTGGATGAAGTGTATGTTATTATTCTTGTTTTGCAGATGAGCCTTAGAGGAGGCGCAGAACACTTACTCAATAGCTCATCTTCTCTTAGCCATCAGGGCCTCAAGGTACCTATGCCTTTTATTTTGTAATTTAAGAGATTTCATCATACTGCACACTGCATGGCCACAATTTGAAGGCTAAATGTTTTTCCTATATCTGTAAATACATAAGAAAGAGCATTATGGTTCCCTGTCAGTGGAGGAAAAATCCCCAGTACTAATTATGCTAATAAGTTTCTCAATTGAAACTTTCTTCAACCTGAACTATAAATATTAAAAATAAAAACAGTTTTAGTAACAAAAAGAGGCTTTGGCATTTTTAAATATTCAGAAACTTGCAAATCATTATCATTTTTCTATGTATCCATACTATTACATTCCTAAATTTTAAAATTCAAATATAAATTTACATATATGAAAAATCTAGTCATATGTAAATTATAATAAAACATAAGGGTTTGCTATACTACTATATTTTAAATGTTCATGAAAATAAATATGTAACTACTAGTTTTGTTTTAAAAGTTATGGCACATTGTCATGCTATGGGAAATTGCTTCTTTGCTTTGGGAAATTATACAAATTTCAGCTCTTTATTTTCAAAAAGTAATCATTATTATTTTTATTAAATATATATTTCTTGGGTACAATTTGATAATTTATATATAGAATGTAAAATATATATTGATCACATTGAGATAGTTAGCATTTCTATCTTTGTAAACCATAAAAAATTATTACCATGTAATAACTGTACATATGTGGTATAAGATGATGCTTCAATAAATGTATATAGTATATACTGAATTAAATGAGGATAATGAATGTTTCTATCTCTTTATCTGTTATGGCTTGTATCTAGATGTCCCCTGAAAAACCTCATGAGGTCAGAGGTGGGGCTTTTCAGAGGTGGCTGGATCTAGGGTATGTGATGCTGGGATTAAGAATGTGATGCTGGGACTGATTCAGGGTGCAATGCTAGGATTAAGGGTGCCCCAGTCTGGGTGTGAATGCTACCCACTCTAAGGGTAGCCTGTGTAAAATATAAGAGATGGAAAGAGGGCTGCTGGGGTTGTTGCTTGTCACTTGTCACTTGCTGCTTAGCTACTTCACTGCTTTGTTGCCTTCTCCTCTGCGATGTCCCTCTGCCATGCCACCCTGACTTGAAAGCAGCCGACTATGAACTGAAACCTTTACAAACTGTAAGCTACAGTAAACCTTTCCTCCCTTAACTTTGGGTGTTGGGTGTTTTGTCTCAGTGACTAGAAAAAATAACTAAGGAATTATTATTACTTTATATTTGGACTCTTATAGCTCCTCTTTTCTAGTTATTCATAAAGTATATAATAGAAGTCTTGGTCACTTTCTCATCACTGGACACAAAATTTGACACCCACAATTTAAAGGAGAGGTTTATTTTGGCTCATGGATTTTCAAGGATTCAGTCCATAGTGGGCTGGCTCTGAGGTATGAAAGGCATGCTGGAAGGGTCTGGTGAAGGAAAGCTGCTCATATGGCAGATAGGAAGCAGAGAGTGAAGTGGGAAGCCAGGGAGAGAGATATACCCTTCCAGTCCCACTTGCCAATGACCCACCTCTTCCAACAAGGCCTCACCTCCAAACAGCACATTTAACTCACAATTCCTCAGTGGAGTAATCTGCTGATGAGTATAATATTCCCATCATCCAAAACCCCACCTCTGAATACATGAGCCTTTTGGTGGATATTCTAGATCTAAGCCATAACAATAGATTATTGTGAACTATAGTTTCCCTGATGTGCTGTAGAATACTATAGATTCATTTTATCTAACTGTTTTTGGCACTCGTTATCTTAGATTTGTGAGATTCCCTGGCTTTGTATTGTAAGTGTAAGAGGTATTATATAAGAGCATGGAACAAAACCACTGTGGGGTGGGGAATGTTGGCCATGTCTGTGCAGTTGCCAGTCTATTGGGCCTTCCTAGTCTTTTCTGCAGTCATGAGCAGAGCTCATGTGTTGCTGAAGGCAGTGTGCTGAGCACATGTGATGACACATGTCCTTCAAGGGCCAGTCACTTCTAGTGATTCTTCCTCAAGTTTGGGGGGTTGCATACTTCAAGTCTCTTTGTAAAGAAATAAAAATTTGTCTCTGGTTGAAAATCTCCATTTCCAAGAACCCACAGTAAAACTGACAGGTGAGTATGTGTTTTCTCTAATCCAGAATGTTATCTTCTAGTTTCAGAGACAGTAAAAATATATTCTTTATTTCTTAGATATTGAGTTTAAGTGAACTTTAAATTATAGTGCTAATTCATTTATTTTATTTTATATGCTTAGACTTTGAGCCTTTTGAACTCAATTAAGCAAATTTATGCATATCACAAGCTAGTCATTAATTTGAACAAAAGGTCGTGATCCTCCTTCTGAAAAAATAGATTTCAAGTATGGAAGAAAAACTGATAAATATTTTATGGGTTCATTTAAATAAATGTGCACACTGACAATAACACCTAATACTAAATAGGAATTCTTGCAGTTTATGTTGAAGACATTCATGTCACCTGAATCCCAGTTTTTTCCCCAGGAATTGCGGTTATAACTTGAGCTATGAGTGTGATTCATGTTGATAGAACAAAGTGGGACCATCTTACAAGATTCAGGTCTGGGGAAATAAGAGTTTGGGAGATGTTCTTTGAACTAGTTGGAGAGTAGTGTCTGACATTCCAGCCTTTCTATTGATAGAGGACACCAAGTAATCCAAAAGTGGTATCCAAATAAGCACTAATAACCCAAACAAGGCAAATATTATAACTCTCAATCTGCTAGATATCCAAAATGGGAGTTTGTGTTCTTTAAAATCCAAGAATAAATTCTAAGAACAATGGCGGTTAGAGCAGGAAAAATTTATTGAGAGAAAGATAGCTTCTGTCTAAGTGAGACAGAAGGGGGACTGGAAAGTGGCAATCCCACTTTTTAAAGGTGTTTTACTGAGCAAAGCTACAAGGTGAGGCAGGTTCAAGGTAAGGCAAAACTACAGTCGACTAATAAGATCCAATGGAAAATCACAAGGTGGGCATGAGGTGGGACAAAATAAGATTACAAGTACAGTCATCACCCAGGTAATACTGATTAAATGGGGATCAAATGGGGAAGCTAGTCACATAGCAAGTGTACTTGGAATGAACAAGGAATTTCCAGAAAGGAAATGGGCTAGGGAGATTGATAGCTATTTAGAATATCAATCACTGCTAATACCAATCACTGTGCAGTACCTTTTCTCTTTTTATAATGCTAACCAATGAACATGCCTTAATTGTTTTTCTAAAGGGCCCAGCTTTGTCTAACTGCCTTATAATAATTTCTAGCTACCTTAGCTATCTGCAATACTATAACAACTTGGTTCTTTGAAGACCATTAAAACCCACGAGTAACTTTTTTTTAATACATTTGTTTAAAAGCTTTTATTGTTATTTAGATATGTTTACTCATTCTAAAAGCCATAGTGGTCTTCTAAAAAATAATTTGTAATTAGAAGTGATTATATTTTTTAAAATCTATGCCTTTGGTCCAGAATAGCTCTCAGAGGATATACTGCACATATAAATACCATGCTGCAGACAGAACTTGGATTAATAGACCACGAAGGGCCATTTTTATGGAGCGTTTAAGTGCATATTGTTGTTATCTCTAAATTGTATTAATAATATCCTACACATGTCTAGCATATGTGTTGCATTTTATTATTTTACAGCTTGCCAGTGCATATATCATCTCATTTGTTCCTCACAACAGCCCTGAGAGGGAAGTTGGGATATTTTAAAGTGTTGACACTGAAGTCCTTTGCTTGAGTTAAAGTCCCAGTAATGGAAGGGACGAAAAAGATATGATAGAAAGCAAGCATTCTTTTCAGTATATTTTTGCTCAGTGTCATAGAAAGTGTTTGGATCAGGTTAGGAAATGTCTATTCCTGGGGAGAGATACCATAGTTCATTATTTCTTCTACCTGGTGGGAGGAAGAAAGAGCAAATGACAAGAATCCCTTTTTCAGAGGAAAAACTTTAAGAGAGAAAACTGTCTTTCACTTCACAATTAATAGTCAACTCTTGGATTCCTCATTGAACATTATTTTGTATCCTTCTTATGCCATTCATGCAAGTGCCATTCCTGCATGTTGAGATTGCCAGAGGAAATAAACTAGTATATTTTGTTATTGGAGTTAATAGTGATAGATTCTGGACTTATGTAGTATTTATGGAATATTTTGGGATTTCCTATTTTACCAGTAGAAACATGGGAAGGTAAAGACAAAAAGCTATACAGTATGTTCATAACCAAGCTAGAATAGTGCAACCAAGATTCCAGAATCTTGGAATCTAGGCTGGAAAATACTTAATTTATTGTAATGATTATTTCTACAGGATACAACTTCAGGATTAAATGCTAATTTTATTTGACTTACATAAAGGGAAATTATTACTGCAGTTACTTTTAAATAGCTCCCTGGGTTTGCTGGGTGTACCTGAATTAACAGTAAATTGAGTCATTACATATTAATGGCTCCAAGTGATTTATTGGTGGTATGTCTGGCAATTAGCCATCCTGCATAGTGTCTTCTGTTTGACCATTCTCTTTTTCACTATGTAATGAGTATGAACTCAGGGATGAGCACCTTGAACCAGTGGGGTAGTCTGCCCATCAACCTGCTAGGGCCTTGTGTCATTTTAATGGTGAGTTATGATCTGTCTTGAAGGATATTTGGATGCACTTAATATCTTTTGGATGAAAACCATTGGAGGCATAAATGAGAGTACATATTGTCATTGAACCACTAAAGATCTTTACTCAGCCACCAGATAGCCATTATGTTATATGAATCACTTTAGATATTTTCTTTCTTTATTTTTTGGTACCAGGGATCAAACTTGGGTCCTTGAGCTTACGGGGTAGGCAGCAGAACCACTGAGCTAAATCCCAGGCCCGATTTTCTTTATTTTTAAAAATTATACAATTGTTTTTAGCTTCTATGGCACATATAGAAGGAATTGCTCTGAGTGGACTGCAGCACAGTGAGTTATGGCCAACAGTATTTATTTGCAAGAGTCACTTTGGGGTGCCTAATTTGTCCTCAAGAGAAATATTTTTTGCTCAGCCTGCAAAATGTTGTAATAAAAACTGGTGATTGATGTTGATTATAAGATTAAATAGCTAGGCCACAGTGCTAATGTCATAAATCAACAGAGCCCAAAGTTGTGATTGGCCACTAGAGGATGTTTTAAGTGTGAGTGCTTTTTTTTTTTAATGAGTCAATATATTTCAAGTCTTTATAGTATCGCCTCCTAAAGTTTATTGAAAGTATATTTAAAACATCATTCTACAGTGTTTTGGATAAGTTGCTAATACAATTTGGTTTTTGCTTATCTAAGCAAGCAGTTGTCGAAGAAAGTACATGAAAAGTCTCTTCTAAGAGGGAAAGCAGTTTAACAGTTGGTGAAGATGTGGGAATTACTAAACCCAAGATAATTACCTGATGTTTTGGCTGGAGATTTGCATTTGATTGGTCAGAATTCATTTCTTCTTTTTAACACTTCTTTGGGGAAGGAATCTCTTCCCCATCATCTATAGTCTGGTGCCATCCTTCCTTGTCAAGGGAGCTAATTTCTGATGGAAGTCACTCTCTGGAATTTAATAGGACAGGACTGGAAAAGTTTGGGATACCTCAGACTGTTCCTATCATTTCCATTTTTTGGTCATCTCAGTGACAATTGTTTACCAAGTTTGTTTCTTTTATCTTTGGCAATCTTGAGAGTCCCATGATAGCATTCTAATGCCTCCTATCCCTTTTCTAATCAAACCTCAGGTTTGTCTTTTTTTTTTTGGTACCGGGGATCGAACTCGGTCCTCGCGCTTGCGCAGCAGGAGGCGAAACCACTGAGCTAAATCCCCGGCAAACCTCAGGTTTTTCTGTTTTTGTTTTCTTGCTTGAAACGAATTGCCTCAATGTATAAGTTGGCATGTGTCAACTCATTGGGAAGAAGTTTCTGATCGGGACTGTGAACATTTATTAATTTCTTTCTTTTGTCAAATATTTATCGAACTCCTACTGTGTATTAAATACTTTTTAACCCTTGGGGGAACAGAAGTGAATAAAATAAAAATATGTGCATTTGTGAAATTTGCATTCTAATAAGGGGCGATATAGACAAGGAAACTAAAAAGATCTATCTATCTATCTATATAATATATATATAATATATATATGGTAGTGATAAGAGCTATACATATTTAAATGATTTCCCTTATTTATTTTTCCTTTTCAAAGTTCCTTGGTTCAAATAAACCTGTTTGGCAGTGGGGGATGAGATGGACTAAATTGAGGCTCTGTCACTCTCTTTTACCTTCTTCTAACACATCTCCACATACCTCTCAAAGGGCTTGCAGCTTATGTCTGAGCCAAGGCAAAGAAACTATCCAGCTAAGTGAGAATTAGTGTTTAACAAAGCAGAAAGCCAAAGATTAAGGAACCTGAGTTAGACATGGAAGTGGCAAGAGCTGAGCCAGGCTATAGGTCTGGAAGTGAAGAGTTTCTTTTTTGGGGGGGCAGCTGCCTAATTTCAGGTGAGTAAAAGAAGGGCAGAGACATTAAATCAAGAAAGCCAGGGGCTGGGGATTTAGCTCAGTGGTTTTGCTGCCTGCTGTGCAAGCGCAAGGACCAGAGTTCAATCCCTGGTACCAAAAAAAAAAAAAAAAGAAAGCTAGGCTGGGACTCTGGTGGATGGTCTGAAGAAAGGGTGTAATCTGATCTGTGGCAGGCAAGGGGCATAAGAAAGGGAAGGAAGCATTGGGGATTGTATGAGACAGAGCTGGGTAGCAGCTCTTAAAACTGAACAGGGTTGGAGCCAGGGATGAGAAGTTGCCACAATTAACTAAAGGGACCACACAAAATGAAAATCTAGAGAAAGGGTCAGACTCTGTGAGAGGGATAAGGACTTAAGGGATCAAAAGGAGTACTTGTTATCCTGCCTGGAAGGAAATCTAACACTAAAGGCTTACCCTAAATTGATATCTATACATGCAGTCAAATAAAGAGGCTTGGTGAGAAGTGCTAGAAGTGATTATGCTAAGTGGTGGTGATGGTGGTGGGAGGAATAAAAACCAGCACTATGAAAGCAGAAATTGTGGCAGAGAACAAAGATGAGACAGGAAATTTTCTACTACTCCTGGAGAACATTTATGGCGTGCTCGTCACCTACAGAATTCACCCTGGGTATATGGAAGAGGAACACATGCTAATAAGAAGTCTAAAACATTTGTTTGACACCTGCCACTGGCTTGGAATGAACAGAAGAGTCATGGTGTTTGGTGATCTCCTATTAATATGGAAGCAGGAAAGAGTAAGGAGGACATTTGTCAGGTTCAGCTGAGAAACGTGGGTACCAAATTGTTTTCTGAACCATAACTCACCATTCGTAATTATTTTCTATGGAAATAAAGAACCAGGAAATAAAGAAGAGAACCTGGAAATATCTTTAAGGTTTATGGAAACTTGGAACCTGGAAATAAAGAAGAGAACCTGGAAATATCTTTAAGGTTTGTGGAAACTTCAGCATTAAAGCAAAGTTTGCAGAGCATTGGTTATCTTATTGCTGCACATGTCACCCCAAAGCTTAGTGGTTTAAAAAAAAGTTTATTATCATATACAGTTCTGGACTCAACTGGAGTCATGGTGGCTCTTGCTTGCAGTTGGTTTGTGGTTGAAGCTGTAGCTATCTGAAAGCTCAAGTAGGTTACAAGATCTATTTCTAACATGACTTCTTCTCTCACACATCTAGTTTGTGGGCTGAAATGTCCAGAATAACTTGAGGCTGGTTAGCGACTATATTTTTTTTTGCATTCTCTCTGCATGGTGACCTTGGACTTCTCACAGAATGAGAGGCTCAGTATTATTGGAATTCTTATAGTGGCTGATTTTTCTAGAGAAAGTATTCTAGAGGAGCAAGGGCAAAACTATGAGCTTTCTTAATGACATAGCCTTGGAAGGCACACTGAGTTACCTCTATGCATTCTGTTGGTTACATAAGACCAGGCCAAATACACTTTGAGGAAGAACTATACAAGAATATGAAGGCCTAGAAGCATGATTCATGTGTGTATGCCTATGCATATGTGTACATGCACACATATTGAAGACTATCCACCACTAGCATGATGTTTTTATTTTTTTTTCTAGTTGGCATCTATTATCCATTGAAACAGGTGATCTTTATGTGAACCATTGGACTTTCTTTCTTTCTTTCTTTCTTTCTTTCTTTCTTTCTTTCTTTCCTTCTTTCTTTTTTTTGGTACCAAGGATTGAACTCAGGTCCTTGTGCTTGCGCAGCAGGCAGTGAAACCACTGAGCTAAACCCCCAGCCCAAACGGTAGACAAATACTTTTTTTTTTTTTTTTGCATTACTGGGGATTGAACTCAAGACCTTATGCTTGCCAGGCAAGCGCAGCACCACTGAGCTATGTTGCTGGCCTGGTTGGACTCGTATTTCTACAACAGAATTTAGTATTCCTTAAAAATAGGCTTTGGCAAAAGTACCAAGATTACTTCTAAATGAAGAGGAATCTTTGTTTTTTGTCAGAGATTTACTGAAATAAGCCTTAATTTTAGAAAACAGTTACTGAAAAGTTAATCATATTCATGCTGTCTAGAGGGGAGTTTGAGTAATATCTAGACATTTTATAGTGACATAGATATGGATACAGTTGAAGTTAGATTTTCAAGAAAGTAGACGGAAGAGAATAAATGAAAGATGAGGAAGAAGATCAACAAGGGAAAAGCTAGAGGAATCATATTGGAACCTGATGGAGTGTGGAGAATGCACTTGAAAGAGTGCAGAGCTGGCTTCCCTAATGCCTAGTACAGTGTCCAACAGGGTTAGGATGAGAAACAGATGATTCTGCAGTGTGCAGATTGTTTTCTGAAATGTGCTTACCAACTTCTTATAATATTTTGTCAATAAAAGTGACATTTTTAGAAACAGGTATTCTTTAAAGGTTATGAAAAATTTGGCCATTGTCATAGTTCAAGACATGGTAATAAGGGGACATATTATTCTTTGGGTGTCTGCACATACTGTTTTTGCCCAAATTTTAAACCTGATAGTTTTTCTCCTCTGAAGAGGACAAGAAGTCAGAGGACTTCTAATTCCAGTCTAACTGGCCATTAAGGAAATAGTGATTAATGGAAGATAAAAGAAGGTCAATAGAACAGGCCTCTATTGGGAAAGGGTTTATGATTTCCAGAGAGGGCAAGGACAATCAAACCATGTCAAAGATGTCAAAAAGTTTAGAGAAATGAGAGGCATAGCCCATGTGATAGGGGAAATGCACAAAAATACAATTCTGATTTTGAAATGTGGTGCCAAGGAGAGAAGGCTGTGTCTTCCTCTTCTCACTAATCTCCATTAGCCCCCTACCTAGTAATGGAAACAATAATAACATATTATTTATTGATATTCATAATAGCTATATTATTTTCATTTAAATATGAAAACTTACTATTTTAATTTTTCCTGTAATGTATATACAATATAGATAAAAGATAGTTTGCTTAATATTATTTCCACCTTAAAATAAGACCTAGCCCTTTTTTAGTCATATGGCTACTGTCGCTAAGCTTTTTCTACAATTCTGGAGCCAACACATGACTAATTGTTAGTCATCTGAGTGAGCAAATGGAGGGACTTCAAAAAAAAAGGAGTTAAAATTCCTAAAAAATACAAGTATACTTAAGGATGTCTTAGATACTTTTTCTCGTTGCTGAGACAAAATACCTGTCATCCAAAGTTAAAGGAGAAAAGGTTTATTTGGCTCACAGTTTGTAGAGGTTTCAGTCCCTAGTTGGCTGCCTCCAAGGCAGGGTGGCATGGCAGAGGGCTGTCACAGAGGAGAAACAGTCCATGGCAAGCAGGCAGGTGAGGGCATATTAGCTCTCTTTTTGTCATTTATATTTTATGCAGAGTACCCACCCTAGGGCACTCACACACCTCATCCTAACCAAAACTATGCCAAACCAATCAGTGGACCGATTTAGTAATCACACACCCTTGATCCCAGTGTCACACACTCTATAATTTCTCCTGTTATCTGAGAAATTATTTCTGATTTCATTTTTTCCAGATCCCCTTTGGTTGCCAGTTCAGTGGGTCCAGGTGGTTGAGTATCAGAGTGTTCCATCTCATTTCCCTTTGGGGTTGCTGTAGGTGATCTGGAAGTCAGGTTTTGAGACTTATTTATGTGTTTTCTCATTTCGACTGGGCCGGGGGGCTGTTAGCGCCTGCCCGGATTACCTCCTCTGAGCTGGGTGAGGTGGGACAGGGGCCTGGAGCAGCGGTAGGGATGGTGACCCAAAAGCCCTTTCCTCTGGGCTGGGAGCAGCGGGAGGGATGGTGACTGGGAAGCCCCTACCTCTGGGCCGGGAACAGTGGGACTCAGTACCTTGGTCTGGTGGTCTGGTGTCCTCTGCGCCTTGGTAATGTGGAATCAGGTGGCTGCCTGTCTGCAGTGGGGTGATTCGGTGTCTTCCGCGTGACTCAGGACCTCGGTAGGGCGTGCCTCACACACTCTATATCCAGCCACCTCTGAAAAGCATCCCCTATGGCCACATGAGGCTTTGGGGGTACATCTTGACACAAGCCATAATAAAAGATAATAATAACAAGGTAGCTAGTGTATATCTGTAAGAATGGTGTCATGAAAGCTAAAAAGTTAAAAGTTCAAATCCTAAGTTAGAGTTAAAAATGACAAGGACAAAAACAAATTTTTGTGAAGCCATGTTCAGAGCAAATAAAAATCAGCACAATGCTGAATGTTTAGCAAAAACATCTGATCTTGTCACCTCACAGTTTACTTTTTCTTTTTTGTGCCATGAAGAATTGTCTTTGAATGTCCAAAAGTAGAATGGATGATGGTAAGTGGTACAGTGGGGATTGGAGATGGGAGGTCATATTACAAGAGGAATTCTGGATTTTTTTTGGTTCCTGGGATCAAACTTGGGACTTTGCACTTGTGAGGCAGGCAGCAGAATCACTGAGCTAAATCTCCGCCCCAGAATTCTGGATTTTTAAAGTGAGGGTTTCACATTTAGGGCCATAAAATATGTCCTCATAGTTCCCTGAAATGATACTCATAGCTGCTAAGGAATATTGTGGTAGGAAGAAATCTCAGAGGACTAGAGTTGGGTGAATGTACGCATTTTCCAATATTCAAATAGGGGAGTGAGCAGAAGGTGGAGCACACAAAATACTTGCCAGTGATTCAGTATTGATTTCAAGTAGAATTATGTGATACACCAGAAGTTGAGTATTACAGTTTCTATCTAGATGTCCCCCCAAAGCATCACGCACTCATGGGGATTTGGGGGAAGTGACTGGATCATAGGTGAGTGATACTCATCACTTGATTAGTCCCCTGGTGGTTTTATAGCTGGATGTGATGTTGGGAGGTGAAGCTGGTGTGGAGAAGGTGGATCTCTGCAGGTGTAGCCTAGATATGTATAACCCTTTTCCTCCCTTAAGTGCTCGCTGCATCCTGTCTGCCTTGCCATGACCTGTTTCACTTCTGCA
Source organism: Heterocephalus glaber (assembly GCF_000247695.1). The sequence continues at coordinate 36,581,044 of NW_004624730.1, forward strand.
TGCTGCCCTGCCTTGGAGCCAGCTGACTATGGACTGAAACCTCTACAAATTGAGAATCAAAATAAACTTCTCCTTTAACTTGTGTGTGTCAGGTATTTTGTCTCAGCAATGAGAAAGTAACTAAGACACTGAGGTAGGGCGCACCAGGATCTGGCAGAGTTCATGTCCAGTGGATCTTGTTTTATTTCTGCTTGGGTCTTGATAAGAGAAGTATGGTAGGGATTACCAACCTGGACTTCGGACAAGCCATAAGACATTTCTCCCACTGACTACTGCTGTCAAAATATATATTCTAGGGGCCGGGGATTTAACTCAGTGGTAGGGCCACCTGCTGCGCAAGCGCAGGGACCCGAGTTTGATCCCCAGTACCAAGTATATATATATATTCTGAAAACATTTATAACTGTTTTTTTATATATGTGTAAATTGTAGGATTTAAGGTTAACAAATATGCCATTGAAGAACTCACAGGACTGGTGAGAGATAATACAGAAATAACTAATCATGATATAAAACAGAAATTTGCAAACTATGACACATGAATCAAATCCAGCCTGTCACTTGCTTTTGTAGGTGTAATTTTATATGTGCGCATGTGTGCGTGTGTGTATGTGTGTGTGTGTGTGTGTGTGTGTGTGTTACTAGGGATTGACTCCAAGGCCTTGAATTGAGCTATATCCCCAGCCCCTTATTTTATTATTTGTTTTGAGACAGGAGCTTGGTAAGTTGCACAGGCTGTTTCAGAACTTGCTGTCCTCATGGTTCAACCTTCCATGTCACTGGAATTGCAAGCATGCTTTGCTGTACTCAGCTTATAGTCCTTTTGGACAATTTTTTAATTGAAAAGTTTAACTGAGATATGAAAACATAAAATTGTATTTTTTATACCATATGATGTTTTGATACATATATATTTTGTATAATGTTCAAATCAGGGTAAAATATCTCCTCTAACAACTTATTTGTTTATGATGCAAATATTCAACAATCCCTTCTAGTTTGTTGATAAGTAAAATTTTATTGGAATATAATCGTGTTTATTCATTTATATACTGTCTACATCAACTTTCATGTTAAAGTCAAAGAGTTGAGTAATTGCCACAGAGATGACAGTAGTTCCCTCTTATGAACAGTTAATATATTCTAAAATCCCTAGAGGATGCCTGAAACTGCACATACTACTGAACCCTATAATTTAAAGCCTCCTTTATCTTGACTAACTTATCTGCACTGTGGCTATCACTTGTGCTGCTTGAAGTGTGACAGTAAAATTAGCACAAATTTTTTCCTTCTTTATAATTGCATATATAGAAATTTGCCCTTACATATTTTTGTAAGCTCAGCATATGATTTTTTTTTTCTGTCCGTAAGTCAATGACTTTCATCTTTTCACTTAAGGGAAGCACTTTATGGCTTCTTTTTGACATATGCAAATTGTTAGCATCACTACTCTTGCACTTTGGAGCTATTTTTAAATAAAATAAGGGTTAATTGAACAAAGCACTGTGATACCATGACAGTAGATATGATAGCTGAGATGTCTGTTAAAGGATGAGTGGTCACATACCATATGCAATGAGGATTGAAGAGAAGTCAATTTAATTGTGATGATGGTATGCATTTGAGAAGGCTTCAAAAAGTATGAGCAATTGAGCTAGACTTTAATATGATGGAAATTTTCAGATGAAGGGCCTAGGCTGCCCTCTGTTTCCTCTCTCTTCATGCCACAGCTTTCTTATTGTTTTTTTCTTTTTCTTTCATTTTGTTAAAGTTGACTTTTCAATATTTCATAAATATTTTACTCTATATATTTCTGCTTTAAGTTAATTTGGATACAGAGATCAACAAAAGGATGATTCTGTAAAATAAGGAAGGAAAAGATATTGCTGTGGTGAAGAGGTGGCCAGCAGTTCTTCATTTAAGTATCAAATATCCAGGGAAGCGGGGGGAAATGATGTCTGGAATAAAGACCTCAGAGTTGGGAGAGATGTGGGACTGCCATTTTAGAATGTAGCACATCTCTTCTCACATAAGGTGGTGAGCCAGGCAAGGCATTGGTCAATATCATCAATCGAAAAATGAGAAATTCAGGTCTCAGGCCTGTTCCCCGTCTTGATGAGGCAGATGAAGAACTAGATATCATTCTTTCTCTTTTGAGCAATAGAAGTTTGGAAGTCCAACAGACCTGCTAGATGATAGAATAAGAACACAGAAGACCTGAGAAGGTAAAGGAAGACCTAGATTTAATAGAAATTTAACAGGGGCATTCTGGGTTTGGAAAACCAAGTGCATGTCACAGGATGAGGTAGAGGTGGAATAATCACAATATAAGACCGGAAGCAGTGTGCCTTTGCTTGGCCTAAACCTCAGCTTGTGTTCATAAGAAAAATAATAGCCAAAAGAAAGGACAGGACACTAGGAACAAACATTCTGGTGCCATACTTTGAAAGAATCAGCATAGAACTTACTCAGGAACAGATAACCAGGAGATTGTGAAGACCAGGAGGCATTTTTACCAGAAATCATGGGATGAACCTTATTGAGACTGAAGAACAGTGGGCTCAGGGGTACACACCAGCTGTTTTCAAACATTTGTCTCAGAAATGGTTTGGAACTTGTATTTACTTCAGAAGAATTTAAACCAATTAGTGTGTGGGGATAGAGTTTTATGACAATAGGGAGTCTGGAAATTGGATAAGAAGCCTCAGAAAGGTCTCAATCTGGGCTAAAGAGTCACATGGTGGTGCTTGACCAGATAAAGATGAAAATTGGAAGTGGTACATACAAAGCCTTGTCAACTCTTTTATGATTTGACCCTATTAATAAGCAGGAGGTATGACAAGCTTGTACAAGTTGTACAGCGCTTAAAGAACCAATGCATACAGAACCATTTCTTTTCCTCAGTTTCGCTTAATTCTAATCAATCTCTGTAAAATGTAACTCTGCCTGCCCTTGAGGTTATAGCCTTTTCTCACATCTTCTCTTGGTGTAGAGTTGAATGTTGTTCTTGGCTATAACTTTTTAGACCAGTATGGTTCCAAAGTCTCTTAAGCAACCATGATAGAGCACCTTTGGCTATTACAATTAATGAATCATTTCATTAACTGTATTTTTCTATAGCCTGCTACTGAAGCCATTATCTCATAATTCTAACTTACTTTACTACAGAATTTTCTTCCTGTTTCTGAGAGAAGCCAAAGGGAAATTGAAACAGCAGTAATGACTCCTTGGCCTCTGTATTTCCCAGGTACCGCTTTTCCAGATGAGTGGGAAAACTTTCTAATCTCCTTTTAGCAACCAAGACAGCACCTCCTTTTTACTTCCATCTTGCTTGGTGCTATTTGAAATTTGTAGATAATTTAAGTACAATTGTTAGACATATTCATTAACCACTTCACTGAAGCTCAAACTCATAAACTTGGTTCAGAACACAAACAATGTCCTATTACAAGGGCTGCATCTCTTGCTAGTAACAAATCTAAGCTTAACTACCTTTTATATTTATAAAACATTTCCCATGGAATTTAAATGATTATATAAACAAAACCTTAATGAAATTTCATTCCACTATTTTACTTCTCTTATACTCTTGCCTTTTTATCAGAAGCTCTCAGGGATTAGGCCCAGAGCAATAAACAATAGTGTGATTTTCTGGAATCTGGGAGAATTATAGAAGAGAAGATTTTGGTGGGAAGGTTTTTGTTCTTTCAATGCCACTTTGTAATCACTTACTTGTCCCAGGACCAGGTGTTCAGTAAAAATCCCATTTCTCACATTCTTGAATCAAATAAGAGAAAGCCACCACAAAAATCGAAATGGTCCCATGACTTTTGGAAAAAGAGAAGTTATATGAGTTTAGATCTGAAACCAAAGGAAGAAAGCTTTTCTTTTCTTGTATGTAAATCACCAGCAGATCTAGCGACAGCATATTCCATCTAGGAAAAAACACTTATTTTTTTAATGGTTGAAAACAAAGAAGGGACCCTACACTGCTGAGAATAACTTTTCTCTCTCACCAAATGAGCATGTGATGTAGGTTAATCTGTCCAGCATTGAAGAATATCAGGTTTGTACAAGGACTGACCTGGGCGATATGAGAATGTGAAAGTGATCCTGAAGCAACTCAGTTCTTGTAGAATCTGGTGACAAAGAGAAGAAAGGTCTTGGTAGTCAGAGCAGGAGACTCTCTCTGTGCATGTCAAAATAGTCAGTGTAACTTGTTGGCTTGGTCTGAATGGAATGGGACCACTGGGATCATTACCACGTTAGCCTGAGTAATAAATTGAGCTAGGCTTTCATTCTGCATGTGCAAAGTTCCTTCCAGTGTATTAATTGTTTTCTGTGATTCATATATTCTTATGACAAGATGGTAAATGGAAAATGTGGGATGTGATAAAAATAAGTGTGTGGTTTCAATTATTGCAATCTAGTTCCTTGAGCTGAATGCCGTTATCAGGGAAACCCTGAAGAAGGGGTGCATTTGGGCATAGAGGTCAAGTAGAGTAGAGGTTTTTAGATTATCTTTCATAAAAAAAATTTAACTCAGGGAAAGGGACTGAAAAAAGAAGCTTAGTTGATAGGTTGTTTTGTTTCTCCCAAAACTTTAAAGAAGAATTTTGTATCATTGGTTTGGGACAAATTTTCTAAGGCATAATCAATACACATAAACTGATCAAGAGGGCTATAACTGAATTCATATATGGGTTCTATGTGACAATATCAACTTTGCCTCTTACTGAAAATAACATTGGAATTATAGTTGACCATTTAAATATTCTTTGTAAATGTATACATCCCTAAAAAATTTTCCATTTATTAATATTTGGAAATTAAATAGTTGCTCTCTTGCAAAGCCTAAAAACTACTTCATGATAAATACCTTATATTTACTATTATTAAAATAAATAGTAATGTTCATCATGTATATTATAAAGAACAGATAAAACTATATAAAGAAAAGAGAAAACTTCTTTTGCATTTTCACTAGTCTGAGCTAATCTTTGTAAATCTTCTGGTCCTTTAAAAAAATAATGTATATATGTGTGTCTGTGCTCACATTATTATTTTACACCCAATAATGTTTTTGTATCAGGATTTTTGTCATTTTTTCTTTTGTTTAAACTTATAGAAAAGCTTGCTTTTTATTAGTATGTGTTGTACATAAGTAATACATTTATTGTGGGGAATTGGTACATGTATGTGACACATTTTAATATTTTAGGTCCCTTTCCCTTCCCCCCTCCCTCCATTTCTTGATCCCCTTCCCATTTGCAAAATATCTACTTCCATGTTTCCTATTATCTATTGTTTATTTTGCTCTTTTATTTATACATTGGGTTTATCATATAAGAGAAACCATACAATATTTAAGCTTGTGCTCCTCATTTATTTCACTTAACATTATGGTCTCGAGGTACATCTATTTTCCTACAAATGATGCAGTTTTATCCTTCTTTATAATAGAATAATACTCTATTGTTTATAAATACCACATTTTCTTTATCCATTTATCTGTTGATGGATATATAGGCTGCTTCCAAGATCTAGCTATTATGAATTGTGCTATTATAAACATGGGTGTGCATATGTCTCTATAATATGATATCTTTAATTCTTTCTGGAAGATATCTAGTAAAGGAATAGCGGGGTCAAATGGAATTTTAGTTTTTTGAGGAATCTCCATATTGATTTTCATAGTGGCTGTACTAGTTTACATTCCTACTGAAAATGTGGAAGAGTTCTATTTTCCCCACAGCCTCAACAGCATTTGTTATTATTTGATTTCTTGATGATGGCCATTCTTTATGGGATAAGATGAAATTTCAGTGTTGTTTTAATTTGCATTTCTTTAATGGCCAGAGATGTTGAACATTTTTAAATGTATTTATTGGCCATTTGAACTACTTTTGAGAAGTGTTCATTCATTTCAGTTGCCCATTTTTTGATTGGGCCTTCTCTTGGTGGGGGGTTAATTTTTTGAGTCCTCTAGATATTCTAGACATTAGTCCTTTGATGTGTAGCTGGAAAATTCTTTTTCCCCATTTTGTAAGTTGTTTTTTCACTCTGTTGGTTGTTTCCTTTGTGTTGAGTGTTTCAGACAGAAGGTATGATGCCATCTTAAAAGGTTACTCTGGTACAAACATAGATATATTGAATAGTTGAATTAAAGAAGATTTATATTTTGAGTCAGGGAGTTAGTTCTGGACTTACCCTTTCTTCTAATTTGATTTAGTTGTCATGGTGCCAAAGTTCCTCAGATTTTAGAAGCAAAAATACCCAATTCAGATTCTGGTTTTGCTGTTTATTAGCTATTTAGAGTCAATCAAATACCTTAACTTGCCTTTCTGGTGCTCATATTTTTAAAATAGAGGTGATAATATATTTTCTGTGAGGAGTAAGTATCTGACTCTTGCTTGGGGCTCACTTAATGCTTGTAGCTGTTTTGAGGAGTATGAATACTGATGGAGATGTAGAAGTCAATTGGATCATGAGGGTCACAACATGCTGGTAGAGTCACATTTTGAGACATTTGCTTCATTGTCTTTAACATTTATTCTAATATTAAAATTCATAGAGGACAGAGATAAAAATCATATATTATTTATAAAAAAGACCAACCCCCAAAGAGTAAAGAATTTAAAAAACTGTATGTATTGGTGAACAAATCATTTTATCATACTCTGGTTAGTTTCTCTCTCAGGACAATCTGGTCTCTGGAAGACATGAAAAGCAAAGTTGCACGAGGAGCTAATAAGAATTTTGTCCTTTGGATCATGACTCTTCATGACAGGCTTACATCAATGAATTGTAATGTGAAGTGATAAAAATAGTGCCAATATGTTAACAAAAAGACAGTAGTAACTAACTTGGGAATGAGCTCATATTTTATGGGATGCTTTATGGTTTTGGAGGTTAGAAGCCACAAGCTTATTAACTAATTTGAGGATTGAGAAAGTCTTACAAACTTACTAAAATGCTTAAAGAATAAATGAAATGTAAAATATTATGTATATTTTATCCTGGTAATTCCTATAATGAACTCTAATCTAAACAATGGAAAACTTTTTGTTTTCTTTCCCTAAGTAAATATTATAAACATATAGTATACATTAGAGGGAAAGCTATTTGAAGAAAAAATGGTGTGATAGAAGTTAAGAGTGTGATATTTTCACCCTAAAAAACCCTGAATGAGTACGAGTAAGAAAAAAAAATAACAACTATCACCCTACAGTTCTCAATCTATAGTTCTGCTAATCACTGCACAGTAGACTATTATTTAAAAGACAGTTGAAGACACTGAATTGCTTTGTTAAGAATCAAATAGCTTAGAAACATAAAAGAATTATGTTTTAGTTTAGGCTACTATAACCAAATGGCCAGGTTGCAGCCTCATCTTTCAAGTTAATGTTACCATTGTTGTGTCCCCTGATTGAAGCATTCACCCCACAGGAGGTAAGATGTGCAAACTAGCAGAGCTTAAGGTTGCCAGGATAGGGATTACCAATTCTGAGAATGAGTTATTAAGTATAAAAACAAGAGGAACCACCACAATTCTACTTCTTGACTCTTAAATCTGTATTCTGGTTATGAGATCCAGTACCATATCAGCCTGTGATTCAGAGCACTTACTGCATCCTGTAAGACAGAACCCTTTCTAAGGGTGCAGAATCCCAGCTGTTATAGCTGACATGCTGGTAAGCCATTCTGGCTTTCAACTGGCCAGTTTATTTCACAACTATTGATTTCTGCTCTTTGTTCTCTGTGAAATGAGTTCCTTGATCAAAAACAATACTATGATGATGGATAAAGCATTCTGTGGGTCTACCAGTAGTAGTGCTTAACTACCACCTTCTTTTTTTTAGTAGGGAAGGCAAATCTTTATTTGGAATATGTGTTTATTGCAGTGAGAACAAGTATACATCCTGTCCATTTTGGTAAATGATGCAATATCTGGGAATCAGTGTTGGTCTCAGGCATTGGTCAGTTAGGCCCCGCTACCAAAGTTATTTCTAGAGCAAGTCCATGTTGTTGAGCCCATGCACTGCCTCCATCCCCATTATCATGGTCACTTTGTTCATGGCCTATTAGGAAAGAATTGGGGTGACTGAGGAAAAGACTGACATTCACAGAATGCACCCATTTTACCCTTCTAGTTATTAATGACCAACTTAGCAGTGGATAAATATGAGAATTCATATGGAACACAGATATCTTCCTTAGTCAACTGGATATTGGGAAAGCAGAGACATGGGTTGGGAGATGGGAGTCAGTGCAGAAGTTGTGTTGAAGAAACTTGAGTGATTTGCTCATGCACTTTTCTCATATCTTATACACTTGCTTGTATAAGTATATATTATACACTTATATTCTTAGCCTTTATTTCTACTTTATGATAGAAATGCTATTGTTTATACCTGGCCTATGGCTAAACAATGCTAGTCCATGATAGAAATTCAGGCCTCATGATCACCTGATGTCCCATGGTTAAGTATCAAAGGCCAGAAGTTGTTTCTCAAAAACAAAAGAGTACCTAAATTATTTCCACAATTCCAGAAATCTTTATTGTAAGTCTCTTTTCCAGACTCACAGAGTTTCCAAACAACATTACTATGTGCCACAGAGATTTCACATATCATGATTCTGCTGGATAGTAAGGGTCAGATGGTAGACAGACTTTTACCATAGCTTGAACTTTCTGCAAAGCCTTGTCTTTATCTGGTTCCATCCCAAGATTGGTAGATAGATTTATAGATAACTCTCTAGGGGAGTTAAAGTATCACAATAAAATGTGGATATGTGTTGCTGCTAAATCAAAATAGGATCCTAAATATTGTGGTGTTTATTTGGTGATAGGTGGCAAGATATGCAACAACTTATCTTTAACCTTGGAGAGAATTTCTTGACTTGCTCTTGACCATTAATTTCTTTTAACTTCAATGAGGTGGGGGAAAAGGTCCTGAATTTTTTTGGGGGGGGTGTATCTTCTGTATCTTATGAAGGCACTAAGTACTTGCTTCTTTTTTTCTTATTAGAGCCTCTCTTCATCATTTTCCTCATCACCAAGACACAGTATCTTACCCATACAACTTAAAGGAGGAAAAGTTTGTCTATTTATTTATTTATTTATTTATTTATTTATTTATTTATTTTCCAGTACCGGGGATCAAACTCAGGACCTTGCATTTGCGAGGCAGGCGCTAAATCCCCAACTCTTTCCCACTCTTTTATTTTTTGGTACCAGGGGGGATTGAAATCAGGACCTTTCACTTGCAAGGCAGGTGTGGCGCCACTGAGCTACATCCCTGGCCCTTATTTTGGTTCATAGTAAATAAGATTTCAGCCCATAGTCTGCTGGCTCCAAGCAGGAAAGGTGAAAGGACCTAGTGAAGGAAAGTAGCTCAAATCATGGTGACTAAAAACGAGAAGGAGAAGGAAAAATTTGGGGGCAGGTATACCCTTCCAGATCATGCCCCTAGTGAACCGTCCCTTCTGACTGGGCCCAACTCCTAACAGCATCCTCAGGTATGGGTTTCATGAGTCTGTGATTCCACTGATAAGAATAGCACCCCCATGATCCAATCATCTTCCAAAAGCCTAAATTCTGAATACATGAAGGTTTGGGGGTATATTCTAGATCTAAACAATCATGCCTGGACTCCAAAAGACTAATATCAATCTCATTATGCGTATTTAAGTCCACATCTAAGAGTTGCCAAAGTCTTAACATTTCCAGCATTGCTCAAAAGACAAAGTCGAAAGTCTCCTCTGAGGTTCAAGGCACACTCTTAGCCCTGAGCACCTGTAAAACAAAAAAACAAAGTTAAACACTGTTGACATACAGCGATACAGAGAAAATATTCCCAATCCAAAAGGTAGTAGCAGGGAAGTAGAAAGGAATGAGGGGGAGCAAAGCAAGATCAAAACCCAACAGGGCAAACATAAATCCTGTAGCTGAGTCCAGGATCTACAGTAGTTATGGTGAAATGTGCAATTTCGGTAGCCCCTCCTCTACAACATTGCTATTTCCAGCCCTCATAGCTTCTCTTTCGGGGTAGCTCTGCTCACTGCCTGTTGCTTTCCTTAAACATTTCATGTTCTTGGTGTCTCCAACTTATGGGGGTCCACTGTGCTCTTAGCTTTACTTTCACAGCTTTATACACTGCCCTCTCAGGGACACTGCCTGGCATCCCAGGCATTTTTAAAAAATCAAGCTCAAAACATCCATGACCCCACAACTCTTGGATTCTGTATACCTGTAAAACCAGTACCCCGTGGATGATGGCAAGGTCTGCTGGCCGCTTGGGCAGTAGCTAATCCACCTTACATCTTGGCTGTAGTGACCTCTGAGTGCCTGGATGACTGGGCACTGTGAAACAAATCCTGGGGAACCAATTCTCTAGATGGTCCTTCTCTAGCAGGGTGCTCTGAGACTCTCTTATCAAAGTAAAGTCTTTTAAAAGAGTTTATCTTTACCTGTTTATACTCTTGATCCAGTGAAGGGTGTTCCCCTTCACTGATTCTTGAGATGTTCCCAAAACAGCTTTTTTATTGTCTTGATGCAAAGGACTTGGCTTCTTTTTATTGCTAATCTTTTCAGCAGTCAAGCTCTTCTTGGCCCCAACTTTGCTGCCTCCAACTTTACAGGCACTTCCTTTCTGGGTACCAGCAACATTTTTCAAATTATTCAGCTTTGCCTTTTGGTCCTGATTCTTATGGTAGACATGTCTAAAAGTATCCAGCATTATGCATGCCTCAGTCTGAATGTTGGGCTGCCTTGAAATTTCCACTGTCAGATTAATTAGTTGACTACTCTTCATCCCTGTCTCCTGCAAAATCTCAGGATATGGGCAAAATGTAGCAAATTTCCTGCCAGAGTGTAATACATATGGCCTCTAGTTCAATTGCTAGTGGAGTCGTTGTTTCCAACTGAAACTTCTGGAGCCTGGTCTTTACTGTCTGCCTTTCTATTAGTATTCTGGTTGTTATAGTTTGTGTCTAGATGTTTCCACAAAGCCTCATGCAATCATAGGATTTTTTCAGAGGTGGCTGAATCTACAGTGTGTGACACTGAGATTAAGGGTGTGTGCTTACTAAATCAGTATACTGATTGGTTTGGTATTGGCCTAATCCTGGTAGTCTGGATAAAATAAGAAGGGCAGAAAGACAATGTTAAGGTCCCTTGTTGCTTTTGCTATTATGTGGGTGCCATGAACTTTCTCCTCTGTGACACCTCTCTACCATGTGCCACTCTGCCTTGGAGACAGCTGATTATGAACTGAAATCTCTACAAACTGTGAGCTAAATAAACCCTTTCTCCTTCAACGTTGAGTGTAGGATATTTTGTCTCAGCAATGAGAGAAAAATAACTAAGAGAATTTGGTACTGGGAGTGGAGCTGATGTTGTGACTATACCTGACCATGTGGTTCAGGAGCCTTTGGGAATGGCTTATGGGAAGAGTTTGGAAAGGTTCGGAGATTCTTGCTGAAAAAGTAGCACTGGAACACCTTCAGCTGTACTGTATAGGAGATTCTGGTCAGAGCTCAGAAGACCAGAAGGCTGATAGAAATCCTGCCAGCAAACACCAGTCTCAGGAAGTTTCTGCTGGGAAGAAGGAGTGCATTGGCTGTTGGACTCCAGACAATGTGTGTTATACCTTGGCAGAAAGTTTGCCTACATTTTGGTAATGTCCAGAGACTGTGTCTGAGATGGAGATTAAGGGAAGTGGACTAATTAATCCGGCAGAAGAGATTTCAAGGCAGTCTAATTTTGAGGTGGTGGTATGGCCACTGTTTGGTGCTTTGAGCCGGATTTATGTTGAGAATCAGGAGCAAAGAGCCATGCAGAATGATTTAAAACATTTTGAGTTTGGCCAGAAAGGAAGCTCCAGTAAAGTTGTGGCCTGCAAAGATAGAACAGAGATTATCTTTTTTTTTTTTGGTACATTTTAGGTGTACAATATAATGACATTCATCATTGGAGATATGCACGTTTACATACTCTCTTGGTTCTTATTTTTGCCCCCTTCCCCTGCCCTCCCTTCAACCCCTCCTTCCCTCCCTATTTACAAAGGCTTTGTTTCCATTTTTTCATTTTCTCATATTAATTCCATTCCCTTCTTTCCTTTCCCCTACCCCTACCACATCCCCTTCCCCTTTGCCCCCTTTTTTCCTTTTTCTCATTATCTATTATACCTTTTAGCCCTTATTTACACTTTGTTTCTCACATTAGAGAAACTATTCGGTATTTATAAATGTGTGTCCTATTTATTTCACTTAAGAGTATGGCCTCAATGTGCACCCATTTAGCAATAAATGTCTCTAATTTCTCATTTTTTATGGCCAAGTAGTACTCCATTTTATTAAAAAAAAACAACCCACATTTTCTTTATCCAGTCTCCAGTTGATGGACATTTGGGCTGTTTCCAAATTTTAGCTATTACAAACTGTACCGCTATAAACATGGGTGCACATATATCGCTGAGGTGTGATTCTTTTAATTCTTTGGGGAAGATCCCTAGCAGTGGAATAGCTGGGTCAAATGGGACTTGCAGTCCTAGTTCTTTGAGGTATCTCCATATTGATTTCCTCAGTGGTTGCACCAGTCTACACTCCCACCAGCAGTGGAGCAGGGTTATCTTTCCCCACAGCCCTGCCAGCATTTGTAGTTGGTTGATTTCATGATAGCAGCCATTCTTTCTGGAGTGAGGTGGAATCTCAGCATTGTTTTCATTTGCATCTCTTGAGTGATCAGTGATGTTGAACATTTTTTTCATATATTTATTTGCCATTTCTACTTCTTTGTGTGAGAAGTGTGTGTTTATTTCAGATGCCCATTTTCGGATTGGGTCTTTAAACTTGGGAGGTCTGATTTTTTTTTTAAGTTCTTTATAGATTCTATATAGTAGACCTTTGTCTGAGGGACCACTGGTGAAAATTTTTTCCCACATTGTGGGTTGTCTCTTCACACTGCTGATTGTTTCTCTTGCTGTGCAGAAGCTTTTTAATAAGAAGAGATCCCACTTGTTGATTGTTTGTGCTAGTTCGTTTTGTTCATAAAATCTTTTCCTACACCAATATCTTCAAGAGTTCTTCCTAACCTCTGTTCCAGCTGGTTCAGCATTTCTGTTTTAATATTTAGATGTCTAAACCATTTCAATTTTAGTTTAGTGCACAGTGGGAGACATAGGTTTAGCTTTAATCTTTGGCAAGTTGAAACTCAATTTTTCAAGCACCATTTGTTAAAGAGGCTATCTTTCCTGAACAGAGGTTATCTTGACTACTGAGAAGGATCAGAAGAATAGAAAAGATGGCCTGAGGGCATCATAAGAAGCAGTAGGACTCTACCTTTTGCAGCCTCAAAATTTCGAAAGTGAAAGACTTTGCTTTGGAAAGAGAGACCCAGAACACCATTCCAGAATGGTGGTTGGCTAGGGAAGTGTTCCTTGGGATTTGGTTTATAGGCACTGGACCCCTACAACCAAGAGAGAAGGAAGCTTGGGTACTGCCACAGCTGGTGGTAGACCTTGGCTTCATCTATGGGGTGGTGGTTTTAGGTCCATGCAGAATGCAAGAGTTGTGGGGTCAGGAAGGCTTTCACCCAGATTTCAGGAGAAAGCCAAGGAGGCCAGGCAGTGCGCACCTGAGAAGGCAGTGTGTGAAGCTGTGAGTGTGAAGCCAAAGGTGCAATGACCCCAGAAATTTGGAAAAGCCAGGAATTGGATTGTTTGAGGAAAACTGTAAGGAGGGAGCAGAGCTGGCCCAAGAGAGAAGCATGGGAGCTACAACCATGATGAGTGCCATAGGAGCAGAGCTACCCATGCCACCCAACTTGCCCCAGCTTGCTGAGGATGCTGGAAGTGGAACTATGGGATTTAATGTTTGCCCTGCTGGATTTTGGGCTTGCTTTGTTCCCATTCCTTGTTATCTTCTTGTTTGTAACTTTTGGAATGAAAATGTTCATCTTGTGCCATTGAATGTTGGAAGTCTTTAACTTTCTTTTCATTTATATAAGGGCTTGCAGCTAAGAATTTGCCTTAAATATCAGAAGACACTTTGAACTTGTACTTTTCAGCAATGCTGAAACTGTTAGGACTTTGACAACTTTTAGAGATGGGCTAAATGTCATTTGTGTAAAGGAATATACATGAGTCTTGGGGGCAGTGGCAGAATGTTATGGTTTGAGTCTAGATGTTCCCCCAAAGCCTCATGTGGTCATAGGTGACTTTTTCAGAGGTGGCTGAATCTAGAGCGTCTGATGCTGGGATTAAGGGCATGTGATTACTAAGCAAGTACTCTGGTTTGGCACCACCATAATTGTAGTCTCAATAAGATAAAAGGAGCAGAAAGATGCTGTTAAGTTTCCTTAGTTGCTTTTGCTTCCATATGGGCAACATGAACTGTTTCTTCTCTGTGGCACCCTTCTGCCATGTGCCACTCTGCCTTAGAGCCAGCTGATTATGGACTTAAACCTCTATAACCTGTGAGCTAAATAAACCCTCTCCCCTTTAACTTTGGGTGCTGGGTATTTTGTCTTAGCAATGATAGAAAAATTAGTAACACACTGTTCTTCTAAGCTATGACCAGAATCTTCCATCAGGCTCAGTTTATATTCTAGGGTTTCTTTACCTGATATTTCCAAATCTTTCCAAACTCTTCCTGTGAACTGCTTCCAAAGGCTTCTGAACTACATGCACAGTCAGGTATAGCATGGCAACAATCCCATTCTCAGAAGCAAAATCTATCTTAGTCACATTTCTCATTGCAATTGCCAAATGCTCAACACCTACAACTTAAAGGAGGAGAGGTTTATTTTGTGTCATGGATTTTAGAGGTTTCAGTCCATAGTGAGCTGGATCCAAGGCAAGAAAGGCATGGTAGGTGGACCTGGTAGAGGAAAGCTGCTTACATCATGGTAGCCAGGTATCAGAGAGAGAAGGGAAAAGGCAAGAGGTAAGGAGATATATTCTTCCAAGTCATGTTTCCAGTGAACTATCTTTTTTGATCATGCTTACTTCCTGATAGCATATTTAGTGTGGATTCACCAGTGGATTAGCCCTCTTTTGAGTAGAGCACCCTCATGATCCAATGACCTTCTAAAATCCTAACCTCTGAACACATGAAGCTTTTGGGGTTCATTCTAAATCTAAAGCATAACAGAGCTGTGTACTGGACCAGTGTGAAGTTAGTAGAGCATCAAGACAGTCAAGATTTCTGCAGATTATATTATGACAGAGAAGAGGAGAATTCATACTGGCCTGAATAAGTGGTGAAAATATATTGTTTCCCTATGAGAGTAAAACAAACTAATTCTGGTGGTCCTCGCAAGTTAGTTGGAAGTGAATGGCATTAGTTGCATACAATGCACCATAAGCCATGTTTTTTGCTCTAGCAAAGATACTGCCCTGGGGTGAGCAACTACAATTGTAATCACTACCTAAAACTGTAATAATCTGTAGTCGTTCACCAAAATCCATCTCATGTTGCACAGGCCAAGTTGGTAGGTCAAATGGGTGTGTGATAGGTATCACTATCCTTTCTTTTTTTGAAGACTTTTATGATGGTGATTTCTGAAATTCCCCAAGTTAACTATCAGTAGAGAAGAGAAATTCCAGTGGCCCTCATCCCTTAAGGAGTTATTAAGTTGCCACATGTCTATTTCAATTACACATTCAAAACTGGGGAATGACTGAAAGGTGGGTCAGTGAATGAGCTGGGTCCACTGTAAGTTGGAGTTGATATAAGGCTTTGACTATGACCTAACCTCTGTGAACCCTGCACAGCTTGCAGTGGCATTTTAGATTTCTAGAAATTAGTATCAGTTTAGGGCCAGTGTTTAGTAATCTCTACTAAACTAGGTTTGATATTTCTTTTTCCCAAGATACAGAGTAATGAATAGCTGTGGGTTGTTTTTGGAGAACTGAAGAATATTTGTGCAATTTTGTGGTCTCTTTTGAGGCAGATTTCATCACAAATTTAAATAGGTTGGAAATAGCAGAGATTATAACATGTCTTTCTTTCATTAATTATCAAACAGCAGGATGAATATTTCTGTAAAAAATAGAGCATAGGAGCAAAGGTCTTGGTTTTGTGGTTTTTTTTTTTTTGGCACTGGGGATCGAACTCAGGACCTTGTGCTTGCGAGGCAGGCAGCAGGCAAATGTCTTGTTTTTGCTGGAGTTTTCCATCTGGAATTAAGGTCTAGGCATTTCAAGAGCATCATCACTCAAACTCAGGCTCTCTGCAGATTTGTGAAATAATATGTATAATGACCCAGAACTGATATCAGAAGCAGTAAATGAAAGAAAGCCTAGAGAATCCTTCTCTTACACACCAGAAAGTAGCTCATTATTATGACAAAGGTCTTTGTAGCCAGTAAAGGTCAACTTGTCACCTTTGTTCTAGTTGCCAATTCTTTTTAGGAGTTGCCTTTGAAAGTGACTTAGGGCACTAGGCCAAGCATGTGCTTCCTGATTATCTAAAAATAAAAAGCAGCTGTGAACCTAGAAATTCTAAATATGAAAGTTAACCACTTGAAGGTGAGAAATATGCTCTAAAATGTTTTCAAGTTGAGGGAAAACTCAAATCTATACTTGATCCCTAAGCCCATTTGAATACCGTAGAATTGGCTGTTTACTCATTGTGTATTTTACTAGTCCTACAGATAACACCTGGGCAGGTTGGCTTGTGGGGCATCCTTCCTTTTCTGAATGTACAATGTTATTGCTAATGAGCAGGGGCATGATCGGGGGGAATGAGAAGCAAAGTGCTTTGGAGAAACCACAAACTAGAAAACCTGATGAATAATTGATAGTTTAATGAGCCACACAAACAGTCCAGAAGCCTCATTTGTAAGTACAAAGAGCACAGAATTACTTTGCTGGGAAGAAGAGTGACTTGTGAATTATGTGCTAGCAGCACTGCCTGTTCAGGTTGAGCTGCCCATGAGAGACAATCACTCATTTAAAGCAGCTCATTTGAAATTTTTGTGGCCAAAGTTCATTTGCCAAGACATCTTCTAAGAATAATCTCATTTCTGATTTTAAATAATTTTAAAGCCGTAAGTTCTCTTAACCTTATAATAGACATTAATACTTATTAGGTATTATATTGAATTAAAGTGTAGAACTAGTTGCTTTTTGAGACTACCATGTATTTAAAGGTTGTAACATAACATTCCCACACTTTCTTTTTTCCTATTCTTCACTTCTGACTTCTGTTAATAATTTCAAAATAAAAAATGAACAAAAACCAAAACTAGGAAAATGAATTCTATTGCATACCATGAATAGGATGTTACATTTCATATGTTTCAAGAACTAGGATCATGTTAGAATACTATGACATATAGCTTTAGGTTATCAGTTTTATTTTTTTATTTAAAAAGTTCTCTTTTTATTTGACAAAATTACTTCAGCAGTAATCATGACATGAAACAATAAGAGGCAGGAAAGAAAACTCAAATTGGATTTTTTAAATTATTGAACTCTGTATATATAATCATGTCAGCATAAAATATATATAGCTAACCATTTTATTTTATTTTTTTCAGTTTCTATTTTTTAATACATGTTTCCAATACACAGTGATTCTGTTCCTGATGGGGAGTTGGTACATGCATATGACACATCTTAATTCATTCTTCAAACTCAGTCCCATCCTCCTTCATCTCCTAACCCCCTTCCCACTGTGGGACTGCATAACTTTGTAATCATAAAACTCCCCTAGCCCCAATTGTGATTGAATGTGAGTTAATGGTTACAGATGCTTGTTAGTTCTGTGACACAAGATAAAGTCTGTAACAAACATAGAGTCCCTAAGTGAATTACCCATCTCCTTGTTTGTCCGAAATCGATGTTCTGGACACAGCTATCTATAAGACAATCTGCAAACATCTTTTGACCATTAACATTTTTTTTCTCTTTTCTGTAAGTTCTGCTTACTAACTTCCCCTGCAACCCCCTATAAAAACAGCCTTGGACTCTGAGCCAGTTGCCTCTCTAAGCTACTTTGCTTTGGGAGTGCCGTCTGGCCAGACTAATAAAGGTCTGTTTTACTTTCCAACTTGTCCGGTGTGTTCCTTCCCAGGTTTTCTTTGCTGCAGTCAGCTCCTTGGAGCGTTTGGTAAGGCCCTCGGTCTTACATTTTGGAGGCCCCAGCCAGATCCCCGGGTAAGGATCCCCAGTTCAGCTGAGACTCTGTGGCGGGATCCAGCAGGAGACTTTCAGGCACAGACCTCAGAAAACCTCCGGAGGTAAGTTTTTGGCCGGTTGCAACCGTTTGTTAAATCAGGAGTGAGGTGGCTGATGGGCCGGTAAGCCTCCCCTGACCCCAAGGTTCCCGACGAGGAACAAGGGAAGATTTAGTTTCATTTCTGTTGTGGTGCCTGTTCGTCTTGTCATTCATACGTTAGTGTCCTGTCCATTGTGTGTTTAATTTTGCATTTCTTTCCAAACCATCAAGGGCAGAGATGGGAGGATCCTGCTCCAAGAATACTCCATTGGACTGTTTTCTCACTAATTTTAAATTGGCTTTTTCTCCTGAACAGGAGGACGAATATGGGGTTAAATTCTCTTGTGGAAAACTTCGCTCCTTGTGTCAATTGGAATGGCCAGCCTTTGGAGTTGGATGACCAGCTGAGGGCTCTTTTGACCCAAGCCTCTGTCGGGCTGTATGGAAAAAGGTCACCCTGGTCACCCTGATCAGTTTCCATATATAAATATCTGGGTCCGGGCTTGTCAAGAGCCTCCGGCTTGGTTGCAGCATTGTTCCCTGTGAACAAACTCTCTCATTCTGGTTATGGCTCCAAGGGAACCCTGAGAGGTCAAAACCCGGGCTCCCAAGCATTTGGTAAGGCCCTCGGTCTTACACCACACGACGAAGATCTATCTCTGTACTTATCCTCAATCCTTTATTTTGTTTTTTATTTATATTGTGGGTTTTTCATATAGGAGAAAAGGTGATATATTTTTGAAAGTGATAGCCATTCTGAGATAATTTTCCATACTTTTTTTTCCTAATCTCTTCCAGTATAATTTTGGTCTATAATGTATAGCACAACTTTTAAATTATTCCATATATTGGTACATTCATTTCAAATTCATATATTCAGTCACCTTCAACCTCCCTCAACAACATTTTTCACTGATCCCTTAAATTCACATTTATTATTTGAAGGTCATATACAAACTTGCTTTATTCAATTTCTTCTCTTTGGTTTACTTATATATTAGTGGTGAGGCCATTTGACACTTAAGGGTGAGAGAAGGTGTTCACAGAACAGTATAGATTATCTCTTTACTATTTGCTTTCAGATATGCCTTAGTATTTACATTTATTGAAGCATTTTAAATGCCATTTAACTATCTCCAAAAGGAATAGGGGTTAGCGAATTCTTATGTGTTTAAGAGTCTCTGTAAAGAGAGTAATATTCAGGCTATAAATACAAAATACAGTTTAGTGAAAGAAGAGCCGAAGATACACCAAGGAATTGGTAGGTTAACACCCCTAAGTTACACTGAATGGGGCCTCATCTCTAGGGTCAAGCAAATGGCATCCTCAATAAAGAAGGAACCTACATAGATGAACTGCATTATTTGAAGTAGATGTGGGCAAATATCTTGATTTTTGAGGTGGAAGATGGTAGACTCTGGGCATGGCAGGACAGAACCAGTGTAGATTTTCTAAGGAAAGTCTTGGTAATTAACAAACCAAACAAGGGCTAGCTATTAAGGTGTGCTTTTAATTAGGTTAAACATATGAAATTGCTGATAATAGACTATTTTTGACCCAGAAACAAGATGTTTCATAAAGCTAGAACTACTAAACTCTGTGTTTTGATTTCAATAAAGCATTTAAAAAGGCCTCCCAGAGTGAGATGCTGAAATCTCAGCTGCCTGTGCTGCTTCAGCTCCAGAGTATGGATGATGGCTCAGGGTCACCATGGCTAGTGTCTCACACTGAGTACTAAAACTAAAGGGCTCTAGCCTTGGCTCCACCCTACCCATTATTTTCATCAATGTCTGAGGTAAAGCTGAACAAATCATACTTATTAAATTTAGAGGGAATATGAATTAAGAAGTATAACTAATATGGAATCTAAACTCTAAATGACCTCAACTAACTGAATCTGAAGGCTGAAATTCAAGAATTAAGTAAAAAAGTTTTCCTTCTGGTTTCCCATGTTTTACTCATTTATTTACATGATCTAGATATATTATACACATGTACCAATTCTTCAAAACAAACACTATTATATTGCAAACATGTGGTATGATCAAAATATACAGTGAATGTTTAAATTTTAAAAATTTATTGTAGTAAAAGATGCATTGCCATTAATCTTCCTCGGAATACTCACCCTTTCTTTTGAAACACTTATGCCATGGTTCTTGCCACTTTCAAAGCAGTTCTGGAAGTTCTGGTTTGTGTGTTTCTAAAAGCTGTGATCACAAATACAGTGAATGCTGCTGAGTGCCATCCAATGGAAAGCTCATAAAAACATTATGGTGTGTCCCCATCTACCTTATTCACTGGATCTGACACTATGCAACTTCTGGCTTTATCTTAATATCAAAATGACCATGAAAGGTAAATGTTTTGAATTTGATTCTGGACATCAAAGTAGCCATGACAGTGTAACTAAAGATACTCAGGAAAGAGGACTTCCAGAGCTGCTTCAGAAGGTGGCAAGAATGATGGGATAAGAATGTTCAAAGTGAGGGGAAGTATTTTGAGGGGACTAATGGCAATGTGTCTCCTATTGTAATAATTTTTTTAAAAAAATTAAACATTTACAGTATTTTTCAACTTTACTGCATGCACTAATAAAATAACTATATACACACATACATTTCATATATTGGTATATATATGTCATTTGCTTTACCTATTTAATATTGCTGGAGAAAATCAAATTTATACAGCATATTTCTTCATTAAGTACTCATGTAAAAATCTACAGATAATTTTTAGAGTCATACTTAATTTTAAGTATTATAAACCTCATATTGATAAACTGCAAAGGTGAGCTGTTTCTGACTATGTCAAATACCTTTGACTATGGAGTTAACTTCTTGTCTAATACACATATTTCTTTGCCTGAAAAAATTAATTGAAAAGGAGTGGTGGAGGTTGCTGAATTTTGATTTGTTTGGTTCACCACCTTTTATTAAGTCTCCACTATGTGCTAGATACCATTTTGCGTACTTGCTGAGCAAGCCACCAGGTGTCCTAGCTAGGAGCTTTTGTTAACAAAACAGACAAGAACCAAACTACCACTACCCAAGATAGGAAAGGAAAGGGGAGATTCTCATGCAATAGATTCTTATGAAAAAATTCTGGACATTTTTTATCATCAGGTAATTTAATGCCATAAGCATTTTGGAAACATGCTGTTTGCCAGGAATTGTACTAAAATTGTTCATCAAACATGTGGTGTGTTTGCTATAGGAAAAAGAGCCAATGATATCAGGATTTTTTTGTCATGCACACAACACTCAGTCCTTTGGAAGTAAGCTGACAACAGTTTTTTGAGCTTTTCAGACAATTGCAAGGGTGGGTTCAGTGGTTGGGTGAGTAAGAGGGTTAACATGTTTTCAAATGTGTCAAGCACAGTGCAGACAAGGAGAATCAGGATGTCAAAGGATCTGAAAGTTGTGTATTTTAAGAAAGTGTTGGAAGAACTGTAGAAGAAAATACATTAAAAGAAGACATGCTAATTGTTTTTGAATATTTGAAGAACTAACATGTAGATAAGGAAGCTTATTTGTTGCCCTATTTAACAGAAAGAACAGAAAGCAATAGAAATTTCAAGGACAGAAATCTTTAATTTGGCATGATGATGACATGTCTCACATAATGACGCTGTCCATCAATGAAGGGAAATCTGCCTGATATAGTGAGCTTCCTGTCTTTGGAAGTACATAATCAGAGGCTGGTTGATTCTTGGTCAGGAACAATGAGATAGCAGTCCCACACTGAATAAGAAGTAGGAAGAGATGCCCTGGTTGTGTACTGCTAACTCCTCATCTATGATTCTGGTAACATGTTTGCAAGTGTTTATATGAGAATATGGGTACTTCATAGGTTTTATTTTCTCCTCAAAAGAAAAAAGACCAGGGTGGGGTTAGAGGGTAGGTTACCCCATAATTATGGGGACCAGTCTAAGTTAGAGTTGGAGAATCACTCAAAATTAAGTGTAGAAATTCTATGAAGGGGTAAGAGTAGGGCCACTAGGCTGCTGGAACTGGCTTAGGGCTCTGACCACAATTGGCACAGGCAAAGCAGCAAGTATGTTGAGGGGAGGCTTTACTTTAATTACACTAAGAGAAGCTGGGGTGGGGTGGAGCATTAATCAGGACTTTGGGTTGCAAGTCATAGAAAGCCCAACTCAAGCTGTGTTAAATTAAAAGGAGATTTGTTGACTTGTATAATTTAAAAGTCCAGAGGTCAATCAAACTTTAGGCATGATGAGGTTCAGATGTTGCAACCATCAGCTTCTTTTCCTCTTTCCTGTTTGTTTTTCTCTCTGCGGCCTACATCTGCCATCTAGAAGAGTTCCTGATAGGGTAGATATCTAACAATGATTCGTTGTTTACACAGCTTGGCAACCCTAGCTGAAGTCCCTATAGCCAAAGGCCCACATGGACTTGCCCTACTTGATCATGTGCTTACTTTTAAACCAATCACTGGCCACAGGGATAATGGCCACTGATGGATTGGGCTGGACTGGTGGGCCCAAGAATCAGCAATGTCTTGTTCAATTTTCTCTCTCCATCCTTTCTTATGATTCTTTGGGGAATATACTCTTATTTTCTTTTGTATCCTTCACTGAAACTGGCATCAGTACTAAGTGTATAGATTGTAGTTAATGAGTGTTTGTTTTCTTCCTCTGACCAGAGTGGCCCTTGATAAAGTGACTGGCTAAGCTGTAGCATCTCTTTGGGGAACTGTGCAGCAGAATTTGAACAAATTTGAATCTGGATATATTGCTCACAAATAACTTCCATGTGCATAAATATGTGGTAAATAGGAATTCAGAATTCATCTTAATCATCCTAGAAAGTTATTCTTTCAAATTTAAAGTGCAATTAAAAGTGTAAAACTGAACAAACTTTTCTTTCAACAGGAAAAATTTTTCTTGGAAAAACTAGGGGTATTAATATCTGACTCCTACCACTGAAACAGAATCAGAGACGATTACTTTTTAAAAAACATTCTTGTACCCAATTCTGACTTTCTCTACAATCACAATCTGATTCCAAGGGTGGTGCTGTGCTCTCAGCAGCAGCAGATCTGTGTGTGACGTTGGAAAGGGTTCTGAGAAGGACCAAAAGGAAATAATGACTCTACAAGTAGGCTCTTCTTTTGAAGTCCAAGGAGAAGGTTGAATTATATCAAATGCTAGAATATTTCAGTGATTTGGGTTGGAAAGAATATGATGGGAAATATGTGGTTCAAAGTGCAAAGGACTATGCTTTTCTAACAGCAAAAGGAAATGATTTGCCTCAGCGAACCTTCCACTTTATGCTTGCAAAGGCCTTGCAGTGACACAAAAGACCACAAGCTGTGTGGATCCCTTTTCCTTCCAAGTCTAATTTCATAGAAACTGAAATGTACTCATGTTTGATGTAAAACTAAATGTATGTTTAGTGTATTTTTCCTATCTTTTCATTATTTGTTTTTTAACTATTTTTTTTCACACCTTTATCTCCTGAGAGATATTGGGTATAAGACATACAATGATTAAAAAATCCTGAAGAAAGACACCTCAAATGAAAACAAGCCTGTCATTGTTTTATAGGCAGATCTGGTATTAAAGTGTCTGAGACTCAATAGAGACTACATTGATAAATATAACTCTAGTATTCTGAATGAAGAAGTCATTAAACATCATTTTACTTGTGTATACATTTATCATTTGTTAAATCTTATCTTTTCTGTCAACTTCTCAGAATTGAGATCAAATACTGTTGGAAGGAATAAAAATGATGATAATGTTGTATTATGATGTAACCAGAACGTGTTGAGAGAGTTTTGTGAGTGCTGTTTGTTTATATTCTGTTTTACATAATGGGCACAGATGTTATTGTTATTTTTACCTATTATGGCAGATGACGTTTATTTATTTATTAAAATTCTATTTTATTGGTACATTTTAGGTATACAATATAATGGCATTCATCACTGGAAATCTGCACCTTTACATAATCTCTCTTGGTTCTTTTTATTTTTTTTGCACTTTATTAAATTCTTTTATTGGTACATTGTAGGTATAGAACACAATTACATTTCTCATTGGGAATTGTACCTTTACATAATGCATCTTGGTTCCTATTTTTTCCCCATTCGTAGCCCTCCCTTCATCTCTTATT
>NW_004624730.1:36610779-36623219 GCF_000247695.1 Heterocephalus glaber
CCAATGTCTTCAAGAGTTCCATCTAACCTATGTTCTAGCAGGTTTAGTGTTTCTGTTTTAATATTTAGATCTTTCATCCATTTAGATTTTAGTTTAGTGCATGGTGAGAGATATGGGTCTACTTTTAATCTTTGGCAAGTTGAAACCCAGTTCTTCCAGCATTATTTATTAAAGAGGGTATCTTTCCTCCGGTGAGGATGTTTGGCTCCTTTGTCAAAGATAAGGTGACTGAGTATATCTGGAGTTGTTTCTGCATTTTCTAATCGGTTCCATTGATCCTTGGGTCTGTTTCTTTGCCAGTAGCATGTTGTTTTTTATCACAGTAGCTTTGTATTATAGTTTCAAGTTGGGGATTGTGATACCCCTGCCTTGTCTTTGTTGCCTAGAATTGCTTTCAATTGGGATTGCATTGAATCTATATAGCAGTTTTAGAAGTATGGCTATTTTCACTATGTTGGTTCTTCCTATCCAAGAACAAGGGATGTCTTTCCATATTTTGATATCATCTTTGATATCATTTTTCAGAGTGCTGTAGTTTTCAAAGTAGAGGTCTTTTACTTCCTTTGTTAGATTGATTCCTAGATATTTCATTTTTTAGGGATGCTATTGTAAAAGGAATTTCCCCCCATTTCTGTCTCAGTGAGTCTGTTATTCATGTACAAGAAGGCTATTGACTTTTGAGTGTTGACCTTGTATTCATCTACAAGTTATTAAGTCTAAAAGCCTTTTGGTGGAGTTTTTGGGGTCTTTTATATAGAGTATCATGTAATCTGCAGATAATATCAGTTTAACTTCTTCATTTTATATCTTTATTCCTTTTATTTTTTTCTTTTGTCTAATTGCTATGGATAATGTTTCCAAAACTAACTATATTGAACAGGAGTGGTGGTAGTGGGCATCCTTATCTTGTTCCTGATTTTAGCATAAAAGATTTCAGTTTTTGACCATTTAGTATGATGTTGGCTATTGGTTTTTTGTAGATGTCTTTCATCAGGTTGAGATAATGACCATCTACTCCAGTTTTCTCTAGGCTTTTTTTAAATCATCAATGGGTGTTGGATTTTGTCAAATGCTTTTTCTGCATCTTTTGAGAGGATCAAATGGTTTTTGTCCTTGACTCTGTTAATACAGTGTATTACATTTATTGATTTACAAATGTTGAACCATCCTTGCATCCCTGGGATAAATCTGACTTGGTCAGGGTGTATGATCTTCCTGATGACCCTCTGTATTCTGTTTGCCAGTATCTTGTTGAGGATTTTTGCATCTATGTTCATTAGGGAGACTGGTCTGTAGCTCTCTTTTTTGGTTGGGTCTTTCTCCTATTTTGGAATCAAGTTAGTGGTTACTTCTAGAAATGAATTTGGGAATATTGCTTCCCTTTCAATTTCATTAAAGAGTTTGAGCATTAGTGGGATTAGCTCTTCTCTAAATTTCTTGTAGAATTTAGCAGTGAAGTCATCAGGACCTGGGTTTTTCTTTGTTTGTAAGTTTTTAATTACATTTTCAATTTCATTGAGTGATATTAAGTTGTTTAGAATTTTTATATCCTCTTGGTTAAACTTTGGTAATTCATATGTATCTAAGAATCTGTCCATTTCTTCTGTGTTTTCCATCTTATTGGAGTACAGGTTCTCAAAGTAGGTATTGATGATCCTTTGGATTTCTGGTGGAGTTGTTGTAATTTCATCCTTTTTATTCCTAATTGCATGGATTTGAGCCTTTTTTAGATAAGGTTGGCTAAAGGTTTGTCAATTATATATATTCTTTCAAAGAACCAGCTCTTTGATTTGGTGATTTTTTTTTTGTATCACTTCTTAGACTCGATTGCATTTATTTCTGCTCTGATCTTTATAACTTCCTCCTTTGTATGAGCTTTGAGTTTGTCTTGCTCTTCTTCTTCTAGAAGCCTGAGGTTCAGCATTAGGTTGTTTATTTGATCTTGCTTTGTTTTCCTAATATGGCTATTCACTGCTATTAATTTCCCTCACAGGACTGCTTTCATTGTGTCCCATAAATTCTGGTATGTTGTATTGGCATTGTCATTTAATTGTAGAAACTTTAATTTCTTCTTTAATTTCCTTTGTGACTCATTGGTTGTTCAGGAGGGGGTTATTCAATTTCTGTGTGTTTGTGCAGTTCTTATGGTTTCTTTTGTAATTGATCTCCAATTTCATTGCACTATGATCTGATAGTATACAGGGGATAACTTCAATTCCTTTGCATTTATTTAGGAATGTTCTATGAGCTAGCATGTGACCTATTTTTGAGAAAGACCCATGTGCAGCCGAGAAGAATATGCATTCTAATTTTGTGGGGTGCAACACTCTGTAGATATCTATTAAGTCCATTTATTGAACAGTTTGGTTCAGTTCTAGTATTTCATTGTTGAATTTTTTGTCTGATATGTCTATTTGTGACAGTGTGGTATTGAGGACCCCACTACTATTATATTAGTGCTTGAATTTTCTTGCCCATTAATATTTGTTTTATATATTGGGTGCATTAATATTTGGTACATATATATTTATGATTGTCATCTCTTCCTCTTGGATTGTTCCCTTTATAAGAATGTAGTGACCTTTTTGTCTCTCTTAATTAGTGTTGGTTTGAAATCCACATTGCCTGCAAATAGGATAGCTACCCTTGCTTTCTTTCAGGTTCCTGTTGCATGGAGTATAGGTTTCCATCCTTTGACTTTCAGTCTATGAATTTCTTTTTGAATTAAGTGTTTCTTTTATGTAGCATATTTCTGGATCATGCTTCTTGATTCATTCTGCCAAGTCTATTTCTTTTGATTGGTGAATTGAGACCATTAACATTGATGGCTATAATTGGTATATATTGACCTACACTTTTCATGATTTTGTCCTGTTGTTGGATTTTTTTCTTTCCTTTGCTTTTAATTTCTTATCTCACCTGATGGATTCATTCTGTTGGGCTTCACTGAGTTATGACCCTCATTGTCATTTCCTAGGATATTGTTTTGATATTGTTTTGAATTTTTTGGAGTGTTGGTTTGGTATTCATGAAGTTCCTAAGGTGCTTTTTGTCATGAAAGTATCTTATTTCTCCATCAGTTTTGAAAGATAGTTTTTCAGGGTACATCAATCTGGATTGGAGGCTGTTTTCTTTTAGGGCTTGGAATATGTCTCCAAGTTCTTCTTGCCTTGATGGTTTGTGTTGAGAAGTCTGCTGTGATTCTGATGGGCTTTCCTTTGTATGTGATTTGTTTCTTTTCTCTGACTGCTTGGAGAACTTTGTTCTTCTGTTGTGTTTCTGGAATCTTAACAATTATATGCTTATGTGTAGATTTTTTTTGATCAAGGCTATTTGGAGTCCTATATGCCTTACTTATCTGTATGTCAAGTTCTTTTCCCCTGCTTGGGAAGTTTTCTGCCATTATTTCTGTGAAGAGTTTTTTATATCCTGAGTCCTAGATTTAAAATTTCAGCCAACTATTGTGGTCCTACAATCCTTTAAACACAGATGAGGACTTCATTGTCTACATTCTTCATTAGCTCCCCATCTCCCTCTTCCATTAACCATGTGGAAGCATCATCCTTCTCTCAGTTGCCCAAAGATTGCAGAAAGGGAGTCATGTTTTGTGTTCTATTTCCCTCATCCTTATATCCATTGCTGCAGCAGCTTTTGGAAATGTTGTTTTCAATGCCTTTCATGCCTCCATTTATGTCCTCACCATTTTCATTTGAACTACTTTTAACTAGGCACATTAATTCTGATCAGATCCAGTTTTCATATAGTTACCAAAGGGATGTCTTAAAAACATATCTTACGGGCTGGGGATTTAGCTCAGTGGTTTCGCCGCCTGCTGCGCAAGTGCAAGGACCCGAGTTCGATCCCCGGTACCAAAAAAACCAAAAAAACCCTCAAAAAACAAAACATACCTTACTATGCCATTCCTTTTCCCTTGCTCTCTGATGCTTATGGGATAGGGGCAGCCATGTCTTATAGCTGTATTATAACATTCTTGGATGTGGCCTACCTAACTCTCCACCCATCTCCTTCGATCCCTTTCTTGGCACTTTTTTCACTCCCCAGCTATAGTTCTCCTCTGGTCTCTGTTGCTTTCTTTAGGCTTAGTCCTTAGTCCAGTCCCCTCCTATCTTCACACGAAGTGATATTTACTTTTCTCCTAAGGAAGATGAGGCCTAACTCCATGAGAAAAGTCTCCCAGGGCCTCCCTATTTTTGTTTAGGTAGCCATTGTAGGAAAGTCAAGATAACCAATGCCTATTTCTGTCTTTGCAGTTATCCTACTCTTTTCTTTCTTCTAAATAATTAGTAAGTATCCCCTACCTTGGCCCACTGTGGGCTTAAGGGCAAAGAAAAAATACTGTAAGCTTAGTACATGTTTTAACTTAGTTAATACTGGAATTAATCTCAAATGAGTGGATGAATGAATGAATGAATGGATTTCAATGACTTTTTACACTTGTAAGTATGGCACTGTTGACTCAAAACATCTCAGGAAACATTATTAATAATGAGATACAAATACAAATTCTTACCCTTGATTATATTTATTAATCTGAAGCAGAGGTTGTAAGAAAAAAATTACATTTCTCTGTCTTTTTCCCCGCATTGGTCAGATTTTCTTTGAAATTTGTGTCTCTTTGTGTGACTATCCTGATATGTCAACTTCATTAGATTAAGAAATGCCTGGCAGGGGGCAGAGATTTAGCTCAGTGGTTTCTCTGCCTGCTGTGCAAGCACAAGGATCTGAGTTTGATCCCCGGTACCAAAAAAAAAAGAAATGCCTAGCCAATTAGTAAAGGACACTTCAGGGTGTTTCTAGGTGGGTCATAAAGGTGTGACTTTGGGTACTATATATGATCCTTTTTTCATTCCACATTGGCATTGTTTCCTTGCTCTATTTCTCAGCCCCAGTGAGGTAAGCAGCTTTGCTCCACCATACTCTTTCTCCATGAGGTTTCTGTCTTGGAACTTGCTGACCATGTACTAAATATCCTGAAATCATGAGCTAAATTAAGCCCTTTCTTCATTAATTTGTGAATGTTGGATATTATATGTCAGTGATGAAAAAGCACATAATGCAATTGGGGACCATTTAGCATATTGTGATGTTATTGAAAGATATAGATTGAGGGGGAATAGAGAGGTTGATACACATAGCAGCTAACATTGAAATGGTTTCTGTAAAAATCTACTTTCAGGACTATTTCTAAACCATTTTAATAAACAATTAGCCATTCTTTAAAAACACTGAGAAGTTATAGACAGCTTATTTCAGAACTGGATGATACTGAGAGAGGGGACATTGCAATTATGGTATTCTCATAAATTTCTCTGTGGAGCAGTAACATAGACCAGCTCTTGAATTAGTGTGTTACGTGTACAGTCTCTTAAAAGACTATGTTTACTGATTGACAGCACCATAATGACATTGCATGCCCAACTATTGATGCATAGTCTTTGATCATTGTTCCATATTACTGAGCCTTCATCCACACTCAATCAATCATCAAGCACAGTCAATTGCATTAGGAAATGAAGGCAAGCTTTTGTTCAGTAATGCATTTGATAAGTTCAATCTTATAAAGCTGAAACTATGTGCTGAAATGGAGAATAATTTACTGTGATTTTTGACATGCAATTTCACCCCTGCTGGTTCAGAAACTCATTACAAGGTGGAAGTGGTTGCTAATCAAGATTTCTAGGCTCTGTTTCTTCACTGATAAGTCTTCTCATCCCTCCCACTCCTGGTGTTTTAATGATATCAGCTTTCAGCGATATCAGCACTTAGCATGTCTTGCCATGAGTAATAAAACATTAGGGAAAGTTATGTGATATATTAAATAAAATATTAGGGAATAGTTATAAATAATGTCAAACAATTTTCTTTGTTTGGATTTTCTAATCATAACATCTTTGTACGGGGAATGTTTGGATCTGAAGCATTGGAGTATTAAGATGGCCCATTATCTGCAATCCCTTCTTCTCATTGGTCTATAAAAGCTTAAAGGTACCTTATCATGTCTATTCCATAGCCATCCATTCCTGGAGCCCTGCCATGGGAAGAAGGCTTAGCACTCACTAGTATGAAATTTTGATTAGGGCTAACATGGCATTTATAATTGATATAGTAGTATTTCTGCAGTACTGAGAAATATGGAGAAGAGAATGGCTAAAATGGAGTTTAGAATGGGGCCAAATGGGAAAAATGTTACTATATTTTCATTTCTAATTATTTTACAACCATTATTATTAAAAAATAAACTTGCAACACACATTTACTTTTGATACTTAAAACCATTAAAATGAAATTAGTAATAGTAATCCATATTCCCAGAAAATAATAGCATTTATACTTTTTGTATAATTTGCAACAATATCTCTTCTTTTATTAATATCTTAAACAGCTATTTTTCAGATTATGGGATGTGACTATTTTTATATTTGAAGGATTTTTGTCATTCTATTGCTGTTCTCATAACTATGTGTTAGCAAAGTATTAAAGAACAATATTATAACTAAATAATAGGTAGATGGTATACTTTCTTAACACATTAGGAATGTACTATATATTATATTTTATAATTTATTTTTAAGTTATGTCAGAAAAGGCCATTCTTCTTCTTCCTCTTCCTGCATACTGGGGATTGAACCCAGGGCCTCACACTAGCTAGGCAAGTACTTTAACACTGAGCTACATCCCCTGCACTTTTTATTTATTTCTTATTTTGAGACAAGGATTGCTAAGTTGCCTTGACCTCAAACTTGTGATCCTTTTGCCTCAGTCTCCTGAGTAGCTGGATTACAGACATATGCCACAGTGACCACTCCCTCCCTTTCTCCCTTCTTTTTTCTCTCCCTTCTTTCCTCCCTCCCTTTCTTCCTTCCTTCTGTACCTGGGATTGAGGGCCTTACAACTGCTAGGCAAGTACTATATCAGTAAGCTATATCCCCAGTCCTGGTTTCTGTTTAGAGGAATTCTTAGTGAAAATTTTTGTAAAGTAAATTTCCACCCACTAATCAGATGTTTATGTGTTGAATTTTCTTAAAGTAATGCATGCAATTATATGTAAAATTCAAAGTGGAATTTTAGAATCCAACAGAAAGCAATTTTTGATTGTACAGAGATTTCAAAATGTAGTTATTTTACTTAAATTCTCAATGAGATTTTAGAGCACATTAAAAGTGCGTGTGTGTTTTAAGTAGTAAGTATGTGTGAAAATGAGCATCTGTTTAGATGAGTACAGGAGAGGTGGCTTCTGAGCTGAGAGCACTTTGCCCCTTTGCCCTCCTGGCAGGGCTGCGGGTCTCCTGCCCACAGAGGATGAGGCTGCTAGGGCCACGGGCTGAGTGGATCATGTCACATTCACTGGGCTTCTCCCTCCACATACAGAAGCAGTGCTTCTACTTTTGACTGCTCTAGGTTGAAAATTGAAGTCATAAAATATTCAGGAATTTTTCTCTTTAAAATTAAATTGATGTTTGCTCTATGTGTTACTAGATTCTGAGATGTTGGTGTCTCATCTTAGAGGTGATTTCTGGGTTCCTTCTGTGATGAACAAAGAATTTAATAAAACAAGCATAAATGGTAGCAAACTTTCACATTTATTAAATGTAGAAAAAAAGCAGAAGAAGAGGGGAAAAATGAGTTCTGCGGAGTGAATTTGGGCTGAGTAAAAAGGGAGAAAAATACAGTATAGGGTATTATAGAGTATATGGTAATATAGAGTATAGGGTGGGCTATTGTGAGGAAGCATGGAGTGAGCTCTTACTGGTGACTCTCTTTTTCATATTTTCCATGCTGAAATCACAGCCAGGTCATCCTACCAAAAACCTGCTTGAGTTTTCACAAGAAGTCCACATACAGGGTTCTGAGAGATGTTTTGTGCATGTGTTCTAGGATCTGGTCATGCTTCTTTCCCAGTCAGTTTTATCCATGCTTTAACTTCCTATCTTATTTGCCCCCAAGAGACACAAATCCCCGTAATTCTTTATGAGGTACTGAGGGAGTGGAGGTGTCTGTCTTCTGTAGCTTTGTTAGGCTGGAAGGGGCTGCAGACCCTACCTCCTGGAGATTATGTGCTCTCCAATTGCCTTGGGATGTTGTGGCTCACTGGGTGGGTTGAAGAGAAAAATTGTTAGGAGACAATGAGAAAAGAATTAGTGACTGGTGAGCTCCCTATTTGATGGGAGAAAGAAACTTTACTATTAGCCCAAATGTGAGGTGCTGGTCAGATTTCCATACTTCCTGTGGAGGAGAATGTATGTCAGAGAAGAATGTCAGATAAATCATCAAGAGCCTGAGAACCATGGCCTTAGCAAGACCTCATTTACTTATCTGTAGCAGCATTGGGGTCCTGCTTTTTGAAGAGAAATTTCAAGTCTTCCAGAGACTCATAGGAGTAGCTTTTTGCTTTTGTATGGTCTTTTTCTTCAGCCAGTTCAAGTTTGAACTGGATTTCTTCTAGAAAGATGAATCCAGTTATCTATCTCTGCCACCTTGCTGCAGTGGGTGTGGGAAGGATCACTGCAAAGGGGTCCTTCCATTTTTGTTTTAATTGGTCTGCAGGAGTTCCTTCTTTCTAAGCTTTTATGAGCACTTGGTCTCCACGGTGGATACTAGGTGGTCTCTCTGGGCCAGGAGATGGCAGGACTCTGTTCCCATACATATGGATAGCCTGTTGAACTTGGCCTAGATTAATAAAATATTGTAATAGTTCACATGCAGGTTCTGAGAGCTGTTTTAGCCATGCCCTAACTTCTTATCTCACAGGTTTTAGCAGACCTTGCACAGAGAGATAGATATACAGGTCAAAGAGTCAAACTTATGCCCATTGTCACTCAATATGTCTGGTGCCAGGTACCTCTGACTGGCAATTTCCTTGGTCTCACAAACTTCCTTAAAACACCTTGACTTTATTTGGATGCCTGATTCAAAATCACCTTAGAAAAGTAATATGTCTACCTCCAAATTTCTAAAAAACTCGCAGTGTACCACCAACAAATATTGCTCCAACAAGGAACCAGTTGACAATTTCAGGAGATTCTTATGACATTAGTAGGTGGCTGATCCCACCTCATTCAGCATTTGGTAAAATACTGTATCAGTGGCAACCCACATTGTATAACTGCATGAGGCTCTATTTCTAGAAGCATTTTCTGGGTAGGGTGATGGATGGCCTTCTTGTTTCTCACTGAACTCCTTCATCCGATCCTCTGTGGCCACATTTGAGGACTTTACTCAAGTTTAGAAAAAAGCTGATTGTTGTGTACAATCCCCAGCCTTATGAAGAGGAGAGCCACAGATGCTCAGATACCTGTGTATCTGTCTATGAGTGTAAAATCATGACTGTTCGGCTATTTTAGGATAAAACAATGTGATTTAAAATATTTTGAGGTATTATTAGTAATACTACTCTATATTACCTTTTCATTATTTAGGGATATCTATATCTATATTATTTTATAAAACAGAAAAAAGAAAAAAAATAACTAGAATAAAAGAGATTTCAAAGCAAGGCAATACCCTTTCAGTGGACTTTTCCAGGTGGTATGGGGGACACACAGAAGCCTAGGGCCCCAGACTCTAGGTACATGTGTAGCAGGCAGTATGTTGAGGGTCTAGATGTCCCTGGAGGATGTCTCTTCTCTCTAATTTCAGGTAGAATGAGGAAGCTGATCTCATGTTAACAAAGAGAAGTTTCCTGATCTTCAGGGAAATTTTCTCACTGAAATAAAAGTTATTTTCTTCACTTTGGAGTTTATGAATGGAACTCAGGAATCTCTAGCCCTTGAAATGATATGCAAGCTTTTGTAGGTATTTACATGTGTTATTCTGCAGATAGTTTTTTATGTATGTAGATTTTCCAAGGATAAGTTTGGTAATTTGTATCAAGTTCTCAAAGGAGTTGCGTGAACAGTCTCATGTCAGTCAAGCATCCATACCCTCAGTTATTTAGAGGTTTAGATTGTAAGGGGAGTAGATAGTATTATGCCCAAACTATTCACTGACCTTCCCTATTCTTCTTTCCTACAGGAGGATTAGAGACCTCTTCTTTTGATCTTGGAGTTAGCCATATAACTTGATTTGGTCAATGAAATGCAAGTGGAAGACAATACCACTTCTGAGCAAAAGCTTTAAATCCACCACTTGTATTCACCGTCATTTTGTAGCACAAGACTAACATATTCCACAGAGGGGTTGTACCTATTACCTTGACTGGGAATGAAGATGTCAGAGCTAATGTTAACCCTGGAAAACATCACATTAGCAAAATATAGACCCTATTGTTATAAGTCGCTGAGACATGGGAGGCCTTTCTTGCTAACAGCATAACTTAACTTGTGCCGACTGATCTAATAGGTGGGACCAAGAAGGACATTTAGAGTCCAGTAGGGCACCACTGGAGAGCTCTGGTATAATAGGCTTCTGGTGCTTTGACCAACTTGGAAGTGTCACATTTTTTTGTACAGATTCTGTATGATCCTTCCAGGTTTTCCCATAGAGACAGAAGACAAATATAAGACATAAATCCTTTGGGGTTAGTCTCAATTCTCAGTACTGGGAAAAAAAGAGTCAGAGAGGTTCAGAATTCTCCTTTCTAGCAGGAACCATTCTGCACTTGTTCTTCTTGGTGCCCTGCAGCTAGAGTATGTAGGAGAAAATTATTGATATGTGGAGGTTTCTGAGGTCAGGAACAAACTCTTTGAAGCATAACAGAAAGCACCTAACATAGTAGGTACAAACATATTGAAAAATTATGGGATGGATATCATTTGTGGTGCAAAGTATGCTACAAATTCATTTTCTAAAATGCTCCCTTACTCCAGGCCTGACAAGGATGAAGAATAGATATTACAACAATAGAGCACAATGAAAGGCCAACCAAGAAAGGAAACAGATTTCACAGGTGACTCATAAACAAAGCACTACCTTCAGGAAAATAAAGAAGCCATCCATTACCCACACAGAGTGCATAATAATAAGGACAAGTGCTTCATCACCTCATGCTTGATGGCTAGAGGTCAGAACTCTCACAAGGGAAATACTGCAAAACCTCAGAATTTAATCCAAGTAGGTCATACGTAAATTGAAGAACTGTTATGTCTTTGGAGAGAGTTAGTTTATTCCCTATCCCTAGATTATTAACTATTGCCACAATTAAGTAGTTTTAGCTTTTAATAATTTTACTATTTTAAAAAATCAACACTAACTTAATTATCTCTATTGACTTAAAATGAAGAAAGTTGATGATGAGCTCATAAAAGATCTGCCCTGAAGCTTTTTGCTCAATGGAAAATGATTAGAGTAAACCACTGTTATTAATACTCCAAGCAGAATAATTCCTTCCTAATTTAGTACATCTAAGAATACATTCAGCTTCTTTTCATCACAGCTTGTAAGATTTTATTTCATAATACTTTATGGTATTTATCCATTTAGTAAACAATTATTTATTGATTGGTTACCATTTGCCAGGGTCTATTCTGGCTGTTAGGCTTTAAGAAAGACTGCCCTGAAAATAATCATATTCTAATGTGCTTGTGGGGGCTTTACAGAATTTAAGTACCAACAATAAAAAAAAATATATGTAAGGTGATAAATACTCTGTGAATGGTAGAGTAAAGGTACATGAAGAAGCAAAGAAGGAAAAGGAAAAAATGGAAACAAAGTATCTGTAAATAGGGAGGGGTGGAGTGGTTGAAGGGAGGGCAGAGGAATGGGAAAAAAATAAGAGCCAAGATACATCACGTAAAGGTAAAAGTTCCCAATGATGAATGTCACTGTATTGTATACCTAAAATGTACCAATAAATTTAATGAGAAAAAAAGAATTACTTTCAGGGGCAATATTTTATACAAAATGATCGGGACAGTTTTCACTAACTGAGGGAATTTATGAAAGTTCTGAGTAAAGAGAGGGAGTGGCCATGTAAATATCTATTGAAGAGTGGGGAATTGGATTCATGATTCCTTCTACTCAGATACAGTCCTGGAAAGTTATATGTAAACCAAGTTTCATTTTAAGCATGATATTAGTCTGCTTTCCATTGATACAACAAAACACTGGGTAATCTGTAAAGAAAAGTTTCTGAGGCCTGCCATTACACTGGTAAGTGCACTCAGATCCCAGGTAGCAGCTATGTTGATCAGAGTGGCACAACTGCAGGTAGATCCCAGCCAGGACTCTGCCTCAACCCCAGAGGTTTGGGCACACCCACCCAATCCAAAGGTCCACCCAGAAAAGAACTGCACAGGAATACAATCTTCAGCCAGAGGTCCACCATGCCATCGGCCACAGCCAAGGACCTTCCTGGAAAAGAGCTACACAAGCACACAAGCAACAGCCAGAGGCTTGCCCCAGTACCAATGATAAGTGCATAGAGATGCTTGCCTGCCAGAATCCTGTGCAGACAACAGGAACTGAGGTGCACAGCCCCCAGA
>NW_004624730.1:36639801-36650612 GCF_000247695.1 Heterocephalus glaber
ATAATATATAGAAAAGTATTTGTGTACTGATCTTGAATCCTGTGGTTTCACTAAATTAATTTATCAGTTCTGTGGCTTTTTTTGTAGCTTCTTTAGAATTTTTCATGTATTTTTAAGAACATAAGAAGATAAAAATGATCTCTTATTTTTCCCACATTATCATTATTCTTATTTCATTTCTGAATGAAATATTTTCATATTTTCTTCAAGTGTTTTTTTATCCTGAGGAACTTCCTAAAACATTTCTGTTTTAGCAAGTGCACCAGAAACACATTCTTTGCTTTCTTTTCTCTTACAATGATTTTATTTTAGAATGATTTTTATTTTAGGATGATTTTATTTAGACAAATACCAACCCATTTGAAAAGTGGACAAATGAACTGAACAGACACATCTCAAAAAAAGTATAAACAGCCAATAAATTCATGAAAAAATGTTCAACATCTTCAACCACTGGAAAAATGCAAATTAAAGCTACTTTGAGAGTCCATCTCACCAGACTCAGAATGGCTATCATGAAGAATATTTTAAAACTTTTATTTCTATTTTTAATGTTTGTTTATTTATACATGTGTATAGTATATAACATTTACATTCCTT
Organism: Heterocephalus glaber; assembly: GCF_000247695.1. The sequence continues at coordinate 36,640,402 of NW_004624730.1, forward strand.
GTGGGAAATTGGCACATGTTTAAATAACACATCTTAATTGCTTTATTCATCCTCTTTCCCTTCTCCATCCATCTCTTAATCCCCTTCTTTTTACTTTTTGTACATGTTTGCAGTACTTATCATTTTCATACTTTGTGTGGAGTTGGTACATGTACATGACACATCCCAATTCTTTTTTTTTTTCATCCCTTATCCCTGAATGCTGATGAGGATGCATGGAGAAAGGAATCCTCCTACACTGTTGATGAGAATGTAAATTAGTACAACCACTATGGAAATCAGTATGGAGATTGCTCAAAATACCATTTGATCCAGCTATACCACTCCTGGTTATAACCCCCCCATCTCCAAATTAAAGTGAGCATACTATAGATGCATGTATATTCATCTTTGCAGTAGTGCAGTTAATAATAGCTAAGCTGTCAGCAGATGAATGGATAAAGAAAATGTGTTATGTATACACAATGGAATTATTCAGCCATGAAGAATAAAATCATATCATTTGTAGAAATATGAATGGCACTGGAGACCATCATGTTAAACAAAATAAGACAAACTCAGAAAATTAAATATATATTTTCTCTGATATGAGAAACCAGATAAATACAGGAAACTAGGAGGAGAATTTTGGAGACAGAAAAGGGGATCCATGGGAAAGGAGAAGAAACAGAGAGGAGAGTAATGGAATAGGAAATGATCAAGATATGTTAAATGCATGTAAAAAAGGAGATTTTGTTCCATTCTCTTCTGGCTTTCCCAAATTCTGATGAGAAATCTTTAGTTATTCAAATGCTTGTTACTGTACATAGTGTGTCATTTTTCTCTGGTGCAGTTTGACTACAAAGCATCTGGGTATGATTTTTTGTTTCTTGTGTTTGAGGATTTCTATGTCTCTTGATTTATAAATTTTTGTCTTTGCCCAAACTGGAAGTCCGTTCACTGCTGATTTTCAGTCTTTTTCTGTGTGCTTTATGTTGCATAGTTTTCATTGTTATATCTCAGATATTTTCACTCATATGTCACTGACACTTTCATCTTCGGCATCTCATTGGCTGGAAATCAATCCAATGCATGTTTCATTTCATTCTTTGTATTTTTTAATCCTCAGAATTTCCCCTTGAGTTAAATAATCTGTTTTTCTTCTTTTCGTATTCACATTTTACTTCACATTGATGGAAATATCCGTGACTTATAACAGCTGTTTTAATGTCATTTAATGCAAATTTTACATTCACTGTCACTTCTCTTTCTCCTTTTATTGAATGATAGAATTTGCTGATCATGGGTCATATTCTTCTTTGTCATATGCCTGGTAACTTTTTATTGGTGCCAAACTCTGAACTTTCTGTTGCTTAAAACTGGGTATTACTATACTCCTGCAAAAGATGTTGGACCCTGTTCTTGAACTTGTGGTTCAGTTTGATCCATTTGATGTTTACTGTTAAGTTGTTCTTTAACAGCAGGTCCACAGCAGTATTTACACTGGAGGTAATTTATCCCCCACTACTAATGTATGACTCTTTTGAAGATTTTACCCAATGCTCTGTATATTTTTAAGTTTCTTCACTCTGAGTTATAGGAATGTAAACTACTCATTACTATATGATTTCTAGGAAGTTTTAGCCTGTTGCTTTCTAGTAGTTCTTTCCCTAGTCTCATGGAGTTTTGCTCCAGGCATATGCAGATTAAAATTCAGTCACAGAATTGATGGGAATTTTGAATCTCTTTGGAGCGCTGGAGTTTCTTTCTTTTTAACTCCATCCTCTACAGTGTTCTGACTTGCACATTTTATTCACTGTAGATTGTTTGAACAATGCTCTTTGTCTCTTCAACTCAATGAGACTGCCAGTTTTTATTTGAATTCCTCCTATCTGAGTGGCAGCCTTGCAAATATGTCTACATAGTAAACTGGGGGAATTACAGCATTCACTTCATCATTTCCCTTCTCTGGATATCATAGTCCTGGGTTGCCTGGTGCTTAATACTTGAAAAATTATTTACACATTTTTCCAGTTTTCTAATTATTAAGGGAGAGACAGTACCAATAGCAATTAATCCTTCATACATAAGTGAAAGTCTAAAATTATCTATTATAACAGGGTACAGGGTTAGATTCATGAGCTAAATGTACCATACCTATTTCTGTATGCATGCAACATTAAGATATGCCTTCTTATGGGTTAAATTTTATTTTTCTTTCTTTGGAAAGTTTTTGTGCATTCATTTTTTCATCTTTTCTGTAAAATTTACTTGTTTTAATATAAATTACTATAGTTGCATGTCAGAACTTTCTTAGCTATTTCATGGATGGACTATTTTAATAGGCTTCTAACTGATCTTGAGCTTTTCTGTCTTACTTTCATACATTCTAGTCTCTCCATCGTCTCCAAAGTGATTTTTAAGTATACACTTACAAAAGAATAAATGTAGACACATACTTCCAGAGAAAGAAAGTAACTATGTAACTATGTAACTCAGTAAAAATGTCCATGTAAATTAATTTGAATTGTTTAAAATGCCATAAGATAAAAGCAAAATTATATTTTCCAGGAAAAGCAGAGGTTCTACTGAATAATAAACGCTGAGAGGAAACTGAAGTCAACATTTCTCTGAGCTATGCAAGTATCAAATTTGAAAACTAGTAAAGAAAAATGTCTTTGTGAGCACAGGACTTATTTATTGCAATAAAATGCCTTACATTTCCAAAGTCATAATGTCCCATCAAAACATTTCCCCTAGAAAAGGACCCCAAGACATTTACAATGGAAAGTTAAATCCACACCTGGGATGATTTAATGTTGCAAAGCTCAGGTCCTTATGGAGACTGATCAGGCTCTTGAAATTGTCCAGCATCATATTCCTGTGAAAATTCCACTGTGTTTACTGTAGCAAACCCACTCCTCTTGAAGAAGTTCCACTAATATGTCTCTGATGGCCAATGAGTTAAAAGTTTCAGAGAGTTTCCATTGTTGTGAATGACACACATGTCCATAAAAACCAAATGTAGTCCTGCAGAGCAATAGGTATCTCTAAATTAATATATTTTAAGGTAATGCAGAGGAACATATCTCTTGACAAAAATTTTTTTCTATATATCTCCTTCATGGTATTTTGAATATTTTCTTTCAGTTTTCGAATAGTGTCTCATGGTACACAATCAGTGAATAATTGGCCTGAAGGACACAGAAGTTGTTGCCATTCTGAAGTGAAAAGAAGAAATATTTGAGATGAAAAATGTCTGGCAGAATTGGAATATAGAGAATGCCCATATGGGTTTGGTAGAATTTAATCTTTACCATTAAGGAACATCAAGGCATAAAGGGGAAGGGTGGCTGTAGAATTTATTGTATAAACTGCACACACAGTTTTTTTTTAAGGGAGTTTTCATCAATAATCACACAAAAAAGACACTCAGTATCATTAATTGTTAGGGAAATACAAATCAGAACTACAATGAGATAATACCTCACACCCATTAGGATGGCTACTCTAAAACTAACAACAGAATAAAAGAAAAGAATAGAAAAAAAAAGAAAAGAACAAGTGTTAGGGAAGATGGGGAGAAAATTGAATTCTTCTGCACTAATAGCTTTAAGTTCAGTAAATTGTTATACAGAAAATAAACAAATCTACAATAATTATAGTAAAATGTGGTAGCCATCCTAGAAAACAGTATAATGGTTTCTCAAAAATTTAAAAACAGAATAGTCACATGATTCAGTAATCTTGCTCTATATATCTAGCTGTTCCACCAAAAAATAGTTTACTGTGAAAGAATATGCTGCGTTACATTAGCAGCATGTAAGACATATTTCTTGTGTTTTCTCTTCCCTTGATTTCATTAAATGGCCATGTTAAGTGTTTGACCTTAGTTTTATGCAAATACATTATGATATTTGCACAAGGATCAAACCACTCAACAACATATTTAAAAGAATGTGTCAAATTGTTAAGCAAACGATGACCATATGTATATAGCCATATCATCATTGATTAGCTGAGTGATCATAAAAGAATCATTTCATATATCATGTATATGATGATGCAGCCAAACTCTAGTAGTCTAACTTTAATTGTCTATGATTACTCTTGATTTTCTCCCTTTTTCTTGGAATACACTTTACAAAGTACATTGAATTTTTTCTCCTCACTTGTACAAGATGGCAATTCCAGAGCACTGAAGCATTTGTTTTGAAATTTATATTGAATTATTAATAAAACAGTATATGTGGACTGTAAGGCTAGAGTAAACTGGGGAGGTCAAGCAGTATGAAGACCTCAGCTAGAGAATATCCATCCCTTTCATTTGGTAGCCAGCCACTGTCAGTAATAGAACAGGTGAAGAGAGGCTTGGGCACTTGTGCCAAGCATGCTTGCTATGGTTCTTGGACAACAGAGGCTGCTCAGCAGAGAGAGGGTGATACATCTTTCTGACAAAGCTCCTGCCAGGAGAGAATATACATAACGCAGCCCCGAGCCCTTCTATGAGCTCTGGCAAATCCATCAGGCAGGTAGCAAAACACTGAAACGAAAGTAATGTCAGCCCAGCCTTGTGATGGCCAACATTGCTCCCTTAATTACTCTACCTAGTGACAAAAGCTATTTATCAAGGTTGAAATAAAGTGGCTTTAAAGTAAAAAAATTATGTGCCAGCCAAAGAGTCTATAATCTTGGGGGGACTGGTTTAAAGCAGCATAAACTAAGATGCAAACAAATTGGAGAGTCAGGCAACTTTGCATATATACAATAGCACCACTGGTTTGCCTTTGGGTTTTCCTGATTATTTTACCACATCTTTGACTCTGTGTTTCTAGCCAGAGATAAAAGACAAGATTTTACCTTGAATCTAAAAGGAAAATTAATTCATTCTTAATTTTTTTATGCAACAAATATTTGTTGTATTAAATGAGTATAGTGAGAAGAAGGCTGTGGAGTACTGGTGGAAGGGATTACTTTATTCAACAAACATTTTTTGGGTACATACTATGTGTCAGATATTGACTAAAAGATAAGAAATAGTGATAGTGAGCAAGACACCAAAGGTATCTTATTTCATGAAGTTCATATATGTTTAAGTAAGAAAGCATAAAGTGAGAAACATAAGGGGTGATAAATGAAGGAAGCACAGAGAAATAAGAAGAGACAGGGACAAGAAGAGGCAGGTGAAGCTCTAAGCAGTGGAGCAGGAATAAAATGGACACGTCTGGTGTGGTGAATGGTGAAAAGGGCCATTGTAGCTTGCAAGGGAAAAAAGTGCAAATAGACAAGACTAGAAATGTTGGCATGGTCAGAACAAGAAGCATCTTGAGGGCCAAGATAAGTATGGGTTTTATTCCAGGTATAATACGGTCAACGGAGAGTTTTAAGCAGAGACAAAATCATTAACTACTTAACAACTTATTAAACTTAAACATTTATTAAACCTGCTTTGAATGCTAATGATGAAAGGTGATTAAGATAATACCTCTGTCCTCAAGGTGCATACAGTTTAGTGATGAAAGACTATCTTGTACAGAAGAGCAACATAGCAATAATGAGCAACAATGCTTTACTGTGTAAAGCCAAGAGAGCCATTTCCATGTATTCCATTAATAAATGAAAAAATGGTCTCTTACATGGCAGGGGGTATTACAACCCCCAACTTGAAACTATACTACAAAACTACTGTGATAAAAACAGCATGAAAGAAACAGACCTGAAGACTAGTAGAACAGATTAGAAGATGCAGAAACAACTCCAGACACACTCAGCCACCTCATCTTTGACAAAGGAGCCAAACATCCTCGCTGGAGGAAAGATAGTCTCTTTAATAAGTGGTGCTGGAAAAATTGGGTTTCAACTTGCCAAAGACTAAAACTAGACCTATATCTCTCACCATGCACTAATCTAAAATTGAAATGGATTAAAGATCTAAATATAAAAACAGAAAAGCTGAACCAGCTGGAACAGAGGTTAGGTAGAACTCTTCAAGACATTGGGGTAGGAAAAGACTTTATGAACAAAACCTCAGTTGCCCGTGAACTAGCACAAACAATCAACAAGTGGGATCTCTTCTTATTAAAAAGCTTCTGCCCAGCAAGAGAAACCACCAGCAGTGTGAAGAGACAATCCACAATGTGGGAAAAAATTTTCACCAGCAGTCCTTCAGACAAAGGTCTACTATCTAGAATCTATAAAGAACTTAAAAAAATCAGACCTCCCAAATTTAAAGACCCAATCCAAAAATGGGCATCTGAAATGAACAGACATTTCTCACACAAAGAAGCAGAAATGGCAAATAAACATGAAAAAATGTTCAACATCATTGGTCATTCAAGAGATGCAAATGAAAACAAAGTTGAGATTCCACCTCAATCCAGAAAGAATGGCTGCTATCATGAAATCAACCAACTACAAATGCTGGCCTGGTTGTGGGGAAAGATTAACCCTGCTCCACTGCTGGTGGAAGTGTAGACTGGTGCAACCACTGTGGACATCAGTATGGAGATATCTCAAACAACTAGGGCTAGAGGTCCCATTGGACCCAACTATTCCCCTGCTGGGGATCTTCCCAAAAGAATTAAAAGAATCATACCACAGTGATATATGTGCACCCATGTTCATAGAAGCACAGTTTGTAATAGCTAAAACTTGGAAACAGAGCAAATGCCCAGCAACTGGAGACTGGATCAAGAAAATGTGTTTCTTTAAAAATAAAATGGAGTACTACTCAGCCATCAAAAACGAGAAAACAGAGACATTTATTGCTAAATGGATGCACATTGAGGCTATACTCTTAAGTGAAATAAACAGGACACACATGTATAAATACTGAATAGTTTCTCTAGTGTGAGAAACTGAAAGTGTAAATAAGGACTAAAAGGTATAATAGATAATGTGATATAGGAAGAAAAGGGGTAAAGGAGAGGGGGAAGTGGGAGGGGTAGGGGAAAGAAAAGAAGGGAATAGAATTAATATGAGAAAATGGAAAAATGGAAACAAAATCTTTGTAAATAGGGAGGGATGGAGGGGTTGAAGGGAGGGCATGGGAAGGGGGAAAAATAAGAACCAAGAGTGTATGTAAAGGTGCATATCTCCAATGATGAATGTCATTATATTGTACACCTAAAATGTACCAATAAAAGATATACAAAAAAAGAAAAGAAAAGATGGTCTCTTAGAAGAGGCTCTTGTGTATCATTTCTCGCCTTTTGGCTAAGATCAAGTATAGTAAAAGAGCCTCTTGTGCATGTGCTTTATTTTTTTAGTGTTAAAAGGTACTGACAAAATTCAAGAAGTAGCCCCTAGGTAGCTTTCCCAGAAGACGCGCAAGCCTCCTAAGACAGGTGCTAAGTGACTGGAAGCTGTAAGACAGGGGGTATTTTCCCTATGGCTGTGAGACATAGAAGCTGAGAAATTTGAGCTTCACTTTCTTCACCTATAAGAGAGAGTCAAAACAATGGTTTTATAAAGTCCCCTCTAGCTCTGTCATGCTGTAACCTAGTAATTAAAAAAATACAGTAATACTGTTGCCATAATAATAAGGAAGACTAACCTTAAGCCTCAGTCAAGCAAAATGTTTTTCCTCAAAGAAAGCATTTCAACCTAATTAATTGTCCTGGATAGCAAAAAAGTGCCCAATTATGATTATCCTATTGTGAATTTTAAATATTTGTAGAAATACTTTAGAAAGTTAACTATCTGTGAAAAAATGTTTTCTCTCTCTAAGTACCTATATAATATGCTTGATTTTTGTCTCGGGGCCTGAAAAGCCTACATTTACTTTCTGGCTCTTTAAAAAAAAAGCCAACTCTCATTTTTAAGCTGGGATGTTATGGAACAGAATTTTTCCAGAGTGAGATCCTCAAAACCTTATTCCTGCCAAATGCTCAATGGAGAAGAGGGTTCTATGGACAAATGGATGCCCTAACATGTCCTAAAGTAAGTAACAAACAAATCCATGACCACAGTGAAGTGAAAAAAAACAAATCCATTTCACTTTGGGTAAAATAATGTTTCCAAATGTCTTTGGGGACCAGCATTTCACTACATAATAATCCTCAGAATGCCCTTTAAGCCCTGGTGGTGAGCTGAGTTCCCTCCTGCACATCCCTGAGTCAGGCCTGTACTCTTAACCCAAACCATCTGCCTGCAATGTCAGGGACGTCTAGTTTATTTTGAGTTATATAGAGTCTTGATGGACCAACTTGGCTGCAAACTGGGAGCCACACACTGAAATAATATTTCTCCCAAGCCTGAGAAATGTTCCTTTCTAAAAATCAACACCTGGGTGTCAGTTGGAGCAGTATGGCCTCAGAATAAGATGTACAAATCTGCAGACAGATTTATAAAAAAAGTGGGACATTTTAAATTGCTTTTCCTGAAGAGGTGAGGGGTGGGAGCCAAGTTATCTGCATTGTCTTGTTAGTTTCTTTTGTGACTAAAACAGAATACTTTTCTGTTGACCATCCTCTTGGTTTCTCTGTAGAACAGCTCCAACCGATAAAAGCTTCATAAATCTCTGCCTGTGTCATGCAGCCCAGATCTGTGCCCAGACTTCTCCCCAGCCCACCCTGAGCACCATCATTTCAGTAATAGTAATCCAAATCTCTATGTTCACCGTGACACTCCTGACCATGTTATGTCACTGTCTTTGAAAAGGGTCAGAGTGATTCACATGGCACTTGCAGCATCAGCCTCATCAGAGGGACATGACTAACAGCTGCCCAATAACTGAGGCATAGTGATTGGCTGGGTGAGTGAGTGCTGCTCATCCCCAGAGAATCTCCTGCTGGTGAGCAGGGGCTGTGCAGTGCAGGGGTTCCAGACTCCTCTCTCTTCAAAGGATACCATATTCTGAGGAAATAGGAGTTAAAACTGAACAACCAAGGGTCTGAGTTCCAGATATGTCAACTAATCAAAGTATTGCTTTGATCTAATTTGTTAGCAGCTATTCTTTTATTTTTCTGTTTTTTTATTAAGTTTATTTATTGGTATATTTTAGGTATACAATACAGTTACATTCATCATTGGGATCTTGTACCTTTACATGATGTATCTTGAGTGTTAGTTTTTCCTGTGTAATACTTACTTCACTGGGTTCTTGGAATGATGAAGGTTTTATAAGGAAAGCTAGGTGATGTTGAGCAAGGATCTGGCACTTGATAAGAACTCAGTGAGTTGCGGGGATTATTAAAAGACTCTGACAGATGGGAAGTATCATTAGTCATCATTCCATTATGTTCCCTCACTCGGTAGAGGTGGAAACTCTGCCAATATGTCACAGTTAGTGGGAGAACACAGGTGCCCATACTCCTAGTTTAGTGGTCTGTGTGGCACATTTCCCTCATCAGTCATCCATTAATTTCTAATTAAAATTTCTAATTTCCAGGGGAAATCCTGGTTCTGACTTTGGATATTCCCTGTAAATTCTGACTTTGTTTTGAGGCAAGGGGTGAGTATCTGGCCTCTAGTGCATGTGGGCTGCTCAATGTGACTTTTAAGCACAAAGCTGAGAACATTGCTTTCCAGAAAGAGGGCATCTCTCTTGTTGGCACCTCACACATTCCTAGGCTGGGACTTGGGAATACCGGGTTCCCAAATGCCCAGACACATGAGTGGGTGGCTTGCTATGCTTCAGGGCTAAGGAATGTGAGCCATCCTAGAGCCACTGTGGTACCTTCTTACCACCCATCCAGCTGGAACTGGACTCCATGGAGATTGGCTGAGTGTGTAGTGGAGCCACCTGAGAGGTAACTCATGGGAGTAGCAATGTGACAGCAAGAGAGAAGTAGAGTGGGCGGAAGGAAAGAAAAGGACAAAAGCACTTGTTACAGGCTGGACTAAGCAACTCTTTTTCCTCAAGAAATAAGGTCTAGATTTATTCCCATGCTGGTCCATAAAAAGCCTATTAAACATATAAAGCATGTAAGCTATAAAACTCCAGAACTTTTAAGGTTTCCTGGATTTTTGTGAACTAGACTGGATACCTACTCAATCAGCATTAACATAATAGTTACCACTAATTATTTTATAATAAAAATATAAAGAAATATAGAAAAGAATCCTGCTCCCAAACCGGTATCTCTTCTACCAAGTTTTCTGCTGTTACTTGTTTCTTATGTGTCTTCCAGAGGTTTTTTTTTTTTTTTTTTGTATACATGGATGTAGTAGGTATAAAGTCCACAGGAATCACTGAGAGAGTGACATACATTTGAATGTTCCTAAGCAAG
>NW_004624730.1:36712987-36739195 GCF_000247695.1 Heterocephalus glaber
CTGGACCAGGAGCAGTGGAACAATGGCTCAGAAGCCCCTACCTCTGGGCCGGGAACAGTGGGACTCAGTACCTTGGTCTGGTGGTCTGGTGTCCTCTGCATCTTTGTAGTGTGGAACCAGGTGGCTGCCTGTCTGCAGCGTGGTGATTCAGTGTCATCTGCGTGACTCAGGAACTTGGCAGGGTGTGCACAGACCCGCCTGTCTGCAGAGGGCTGATTAGGCGTGTTCTCTGTGACTTAGGACCTTGGTAGGGCATGGGCAGACCTGCCCATCTGCAGCGGGGTGACTCCCAAAAATTTGTGTCTTAAACAGATATCCTTGTGATTCTTACACTTGAGCTAGCATGAACGACTGCTGTGTGATCCTGGCAGCAGGGTTGGGGAAGAAGCATTGGCTTGGCTGTCTGAGTTTCTGCCTCTAGCTAACTTTGTGTTCTGGGCCAGGGAACTTTAAATCTGTCAGGCCTTCTATTCCTATTATACATCAGAGATGTGAACTGAATAATCCACAAAGCTCTTTCCAGCTCTCTGGAGATCTCTTTTCCCATCCTTACCTTCTTCTCCTGTAGTTTCCAAACAAAAGATGAGTAAGTGTGAGGTATAACTTGTAGAAGAGTAGGCAGATAGGAATTCTCTGGTAGCTTACACTATTCACTAACCTGTGGTGAAAAATCTGGCCCAGGAAGAAGAATGATAGAGCCTTACATTGATCTATTATAGATAAACTTTTAAGCTGGCTCACTTGATCCTGTGATCTTGGTGTTCTTATCCTTGTATGATCTTCTCTTCTTTGGTATAGGTAGAACATGTGACTTTCTTTTAACTAGATCATGCAAAGATGATGTCACTCCCACTATTGTTATAGTACATAAAATTTCATCTTGCTGGCAGATTTGCTCTCTCTTTTCTCCTCCTGTTGCTGGCTTTGAAGAATCAAACTTCAGTGAATCCTTTGGCCAACAGAAAATGAATCCTGTGAACAGGCTAGAGGAGATTGGAAATGGGCTCTTCCTCAGTCAAGCCTCTGATGAAAGTCCAACCCCACCTCCATTACAGGCTTGTGAGATGCCAGTTAAGCTGTGCCTGGATTTCTGACCCACAGAATAGGTGAGACAATATATGTGTTGTTTTAAGGCTTAAGTTTGTGACAGTTTGTTATGTAGCATACAACGACTAGTCAGCCATGGATGCCACAATGGTGTATAACAAATATCCTCCCAATTCAGTGATGTATGATAAATATTCTCATGTTCATGATTTGGCAGGTGTACTGTGACTTGGTTAAATGAGGATGGGTGTCATGAGTTTAGCTCCTAGATGTAGGATGTATTTTAGTCTGTTCCACATGTTGGTGCTAGGGCTAGGCTGAAGGGCAGCAAGCTCTCACTGTACTCACTGACACTCAGTAGCCAAGCCAAAAGGTATATCTGAGGCCTAGTTTATGTCAGTTGACTAATATTTCATTGATCAAATTCAGTCACATGGCTAAGCTATGTGTGAAATGAATGTTTTCTGGTCAGTAATCTAAAATATCAAAATCTATATAGCCACTTCATTTTATCTAAAATGCTTAATGATACCGGCCTATTGTACTCTCCCTGAAATCTTATGAGGAAGGCAGAAGAAAACAATTTTCTTTTTCATTTTCAGATGAAGAAAGAGGGCTCAGAGGTGATCTAAGTTTTTCAGTATCAGATGGTTTGTTTCTGGCAGTGTTGGGATTATATCAAATGTCTTTCTACTCCATCCATTGCTCTTCCTGTGGCATCAGGACTTCCCAGACCCAGTTGATTTATGTTACTAGTGCAAGCAATACTATTTTAAGTGTTTTTAAAGCCATTTAAGTATGTTAAGCTATTCTGAGGTGTTTCATTGTTCTAGATCCATTGTGCCCTGATTCTGGAACTTTGTCCTGGCTACTGCCTCTGTCTGTAATGGATTTCCTTGATTCCTCCTGACAACCCCTACTTAGTGTTTAACTCTCAGATCTTAGCTTAGACTCTCATTCTTTCTATAGTTCTTCCATGTGTTGTGCTCTTTCAAATTTCTCTCTTTGGGGTCTGTGTTTCTCTTGATAGAAGTAGTTAATTCATTGCCTCTGTTACCTGTCCCCCACTGGCCATGGACTATCTGGAGGCAGGAGTAAGCTTTGCTCCCCATCTCTTCCATGCCACCTAGCATCTAGGATATAGTAGATATGAACACATGCTGTTTGTTTACTGATTAACTAATTCATGCTTTCTATTTGTGGATTCATAAGCCACAAATGTTACTATTGATCTGTGGGTAACACCCAGCTCCTATGCTTTTATCCCATTCTTTTATTTACCAGGCATGATCTGGCTTTGTTTCCCCCAGTTGTTACATAAAACCTGGATAATTCCTAAGAGCTAATGGGTCCAACTAGCAACTTTCAAATTTATGAAATATCTTAGACAAAGAATAATAGAATGTTTAATGTTGGGATGAAAGTTCAATCAACCAAATCCCAGTATTTTTTTAGTAAGAATCATGGCCATAGACCTAGTTATGAAAATCCTGGAGGATCATATTCAGAAATTTGAACTCTGATCTGAGAGCAATGGGGAGTCACTATGGTTTTAAAAGGCAATAGACATGACAAATGAGCATTTAAGATAGTTGTATAAGCAAAGTGGGGATAAAGAGTAATTCTGAGAAGCTGTTATCCAGAAAACAAATCCTGATGTCTTAGACCAAGGTAGTGGTGATGGGGAAAGAAAGATGATAGAACAAACAGGGCTGTGTGGCTCATGCTTGCCTGAGACATTTTGGGTTCTATGGGCAGAAGCTGACATGTCCCATCCAGAAATCTGTGACCTAGGTATAACTCTCATGTGTAACAGAAAAAGAATGGCACTTGGAGTCAGAGACTGAATTGTGTGTCTGAATTTTAGAATACACAATGAGGAAACTGAAACTTCCCTGGTACACATTTATTTGTATCTATTAAAAGTGTACTCATCTTTCATGAATTAGCAGAAATTGCCACATCTTTCCTGGCTACTGCTACTTAATACTGGCAGCATTATTATCTGTGCCTTGCACATGGAATCTTATTCATTTTGTTTTGCCTGCAAGAGCATACAGAGCTTATTGTCCCATCTACCCATTACTATTGTTTCGTGTGAAACCACTCTCTTGCTGTATTTCTTTTTATTCCTCTATCTCACCATTCTCTGTTCCCGCAAGTCCAGGCAACAACTCCAGAGTGTTTAGTTTTTGTTCATACACATCCATGTCTGTGTTGTTCTGTGAACATGTATTGTAAATTTACATAAATGAAATTATTTTCTGTGTCTCATTCTAATTCTTTCCTTTTCTTCAGAACTGTATTTTAAAATTCCATTCAAGTTGCTCTCATGTGCATCTAATCTGTTGCATTGACAGCTGCTTACTATCTCATGCTGGGCATCTCTTACATTTTACCTATTCATTTTTCCAATGGCAGACACCAGGGTGGCTTCAGTTCTCCCTTCACAAATAACACTGCAACAAACATCTGAAAATATGTCCTCTTATGGCAATGGCTCCTACCTGGGAATGACTTTGTACCCTGTAAAGAGAGTTGGCAATATCCGGAGACATTATTTGGTTGTCACGATGGGGGGAACATGCTCCTGGCTTCTAGTGCATAGAGTCCATAGGTGCTGCTAGCTATCCTGCAATGCACAGGGCGGTCTTCCATAGTAAAGAATTACTGGGTCTCAAATATCGGTAGGGTCAAGCTTGAGAAACTGCCATGTGGATGTTTGTGAGGATTTCTAGGGACAGAGTCCCAGGAGCAGGCTTGGTGGGTCACAGTGCCTGTGTCATCCTGATCCAAATAAGTTGCAGCTGATTGCTGCCCAGCACAGCCGCATGAGTCCCTGTCCCTATCATAGTTCTCAAGTCTTCCACTCCCCACCTTCTCAGCATGCTCGAATTACCCAGCTTTTTAATTTTTGCCATCTAATATGTATAAAGTGAGATTCATTGTTGTTTTAATTTGTACTTTCCTGATTATTAAAGTGTTGTTTGTCTTTTCATTTTGGTGTAACTTCTCGGGAGGCTAAAATAGCATATAGTTGGAAGCAATGCCTTTTATAAATGTTTTGACCAATTATTTGGACTCTTTTGAGTGTTATTTTGTTTGTTTGTTTGTTTATTTATTTATTTATTTTTGGTACCGGGGATCGAACTTGGAACCTCGCACTTTCAAGGCAGGCAGCAGAACCACTGAGCTAAATTCCCAGCCCAGTTTTCTTATTTATAAAATCTAGAATAACATAATAATGTCCTCATTTATTATTATACTGCCATTATCACCATAATAAAGGAGATATTATGGCACATAGTAAACACTAAACAAAAGTGCTATTATTATAATGATAATATGATACCTTTCTGACTAAATTATATACCTCCAAGTATTTGGCATAAAAAGTGTTTAATACAGTGTTATTGAGTAAAGAACCAATGGCTGAGGAGGGAGGAACATGCATCTTACAACCTGGGCCACCTCAGTGCTGGTGGTTTATTGCCTCCATAGATGCTATAAATTTCAGGGAAGTCAAATTCAAGGCTACAGGAGACAACTCCATTTCTCTCATTTTTTGATGATAAGCAGTCACAAAGACAAAAAAGCTTGAGTCTTAGGGGCACTTTCTATTTATTAAATGCCTAGCAAGCTCTAGATATTTCACATACAAATATGTCACTCAATCTTCACAACCACCTTACAAGGTAGTTATTTTTATCCTCATTTCACTGGGAGCTTAGGTAACCTGCTCAAGCTGCCTCATCTCATGAATAGTGAAGGATTTGAATTTGGGATGTTCTGATGACTCCATTTGGCTGTGTTCATTTGGTTCCAAACTCGGGCCTGCTTTTAGAGAATACATAATTTAGATATGTCAGGGATTGTACCACAGTGAACATGCCTGGGGGAGGGCGATATCTCAAGTTATTTTATTTTAAATAATCAGATATGTCTGTGTGTATGGGTCAGAACTTCAGGGAAACTTGGATACTGAAGCAGGTATGTGAGAATCCATGCATGTTGTGATATGAACTTCTCTAGGGCCTCCACAAAAACAGATCCACAAAACAGCATGGTGCATATTGGAGCCAGTGCTCTAATTCCACTGTGGTTTTGCAGCTATGTAAATGATCTTTGAGCTTGGTCCTGAATCAACTCAGATTCAATGCAAATACCATATGCAGTTCAGAAATAGATATGAATATTGTGCATGGTTTGTACTCCTGATTTTCAAGTTTTCTTCTTCACAACCGGGTTTACAAAACACTTTTATAATTCTGGTGAACTGATGGGAAAATACTGTTTGCTTGATCTCCAAAAACAGTCTGGCTTCAGGAAAGGTTAATTCTGAGTTATAAAAGGACTATACCTTTTCTTTAACAAGCTTATTTTCAGCCTAGCAAATATAATGAGCTAATTAATAAACATGAGCTCAATTTGGCCACTCTTACTGCAACCAGGCAGTCAGAATTTGACTTACAGAGTTACAAAAAGGGAGAGCTTTATTACTGAGTGCCAAGTGGAGTTACCTTCCATTGTGCCTGATTCTTTGTAACATTCCTCTTATTTAAAGGCCAGAAGCTCAGATCTGATGCATGTGACGTTGAGAACTTGAGAACTTTGCCACAATACCAAATGGAAAAAAGGATTCTTAATTACTTTCATGCACCTATCAGTTCCACAAGGAAGGCAAGCCCCAGGATAATGACATAGACAACCTGAAAATGGTGTCTTTGTGCTTCTCTTTGATTGCTATAAAATGCACTGACATGTTTCTGCAAATTACTTCTTAAACCATTAACCATAACCTAATAAAGAGACATTTTGACAGAATAAAACAGGAAAGGTTATTTTTGTATAATGAAAAAAACATTATGAGTTGATATAAAAATATGGTTCAAGTGACATAACTTGTCTGCTTTAGCACATCACACCTATGAGGTGAACTCCTGCTTAGAATGGATTCAATATTTCTGAATCTTTTGTGACATGAGCTAGGATGCGTCACAAATTTAGCTTTAGAACAAAAATTTTTTGAAAGACACTAGTAACAGGAGGGCTCAAAATATTTATAATAATGGAAACTTCTACCACTTCAGAGCTTCCTGGAGAGTAGGAATTGAAAGCTGTAGTTCAGATGAACATATTAGGGCTTCTCAAAAAAGTTCTTTGTGGATGGACTTTGCTTTGGGATGGATGAGCCCTCAGGCAGTTAGGACTTTGACAGCCTCTGCAGAGGGCAGGGCCATTATAAGGTGTGTGAAATCCCAGGCAAAGATACTTTTCAAGGTTCCTGTCTGTATTACATATCTATAATTAGGTATATAATTACTAAATTCAGGGGTCTGTGTGAGATAAAGTGATTTTCCAATGAAGATTTAGAATACTGGGCAGAAAAGAGATAAGGATTTGTATATTAGTTTTTACCTAATTGGTGCTGGTGACGATCCTGTGTCCAAGCATCATCTTTTTTTTTTGTTCACATCCAAAAACCATCTCTTTGTGTTCTTTTTGTGAAATGCTCTCTTTCTAACTAATTTCACCTCTTAAAACCAGGGAAAGGCAGTGGTGCTGTTATTGCACACACTACCATCTTGTCTGTGTGAGAACGACAGCAGTGGACAGGGTGGAGGAGTTGTGAGGGCAGGGTGACAAGCATGGCCTTCTGTGGGCAAGGAATGTACATGTGTGATCTGGCACAATGTAACAATGTTGGAAGGGCCTATTGATTGGCCTTGAGGAGATGGGTGAAGCCACACAAAAAAACCTGTGAGGCACATGGTTAGGTTTGGGAAATGGGGAGCAGGGAATGGTGGAGAGTGGGTTGGTCACTGTGTGTTGACAGTGGACATCCCATAGGCTTAGACTGCAGGTGGCACTTTGGTCAGGACACAGATGGGCAGGAGCTGAAGCACACCCATGCAGATTCATCTCATGGGACTGCCATGGCTCCCTATAAGTGATGTGTTCAACATAAAGGAGTTGCACCCATGATCAGTGTTCCAGTACCATCCACAAGCCAATATTCTGCTGGACAGATCACTCTCTTAGAACTGGATCCTCTTCAAGACAGCTGAATGGTAGTGCTCTTTGAGACATCTGAGGGATTCCCTATGCAGGGGCTAGAAATAAATGAACTGGGAGTACTTTAAAGCAGAGAAGTGGAAACTGAGGCTCCTGCAGTCCTGGTTCAAATGTAGAAGATGGCCCTGATGCTCCTGCTGTGTCTTAGGCAGCAGAGGAGGGCACGTTTCCTGAATGGTATCCATGCACGATGGTCCAATCCTGGATGCTTCTCTAGGGCAGCACTTCCAAAAGCACAGCAGAGCCTGTGCCAGGTGTACGGTATTATGATAGTGAAAACAAGAATTCAAATGAACACTGATGCAAGGAGACTGAGCTTTGGGTCTGTTGAAGAAGCCTGGAAGGACTGGGGTGGGAATGGGCAACATCTCAGCCTGGATCTTTTACCCACAACTGCCCAGCCAAGCCCCAGGATGTCTTGGTTCATGTGCTGTCTTTGATTCCATGCTATGGCTTTTTATATCTGCTTTAGGCTTTCTGCTTCGAAGAAATGAATAAAAAATGGTTTTGTGTTTCCACAATTATATATTCTTATTCTCAAAATTGTACTCCACTCTCCTTGAGATGACCTGCTATCTTCTGCAAATCTGTTTACACTGCTCATGCAGTTTCAGCAAACTCATTATGTAGAGGGACAGTAATAGTTTCAGCTTTGGTGGGGTGTATGGTTTCTGTTTTAACTGCCTGATCCTGCCATCATGGAGTGGAAGCAGCCATAGAAAACACATACATGAATGAGCTGTATATTTACATAAACAGCCTTGGGCTGTAGTTTACTGACCCTCACCTTAGAATCTAGAGTCTTTAAAAAAAATTTAGACTCTAGAAGTCAATTCTCTTCCGCCTCAAGAGAAGTGGTTACAAAGACTGTTTGCTGGTTGTGGCCCAATAGTTATTTGCAGTCCCCTTCAGCCTTGCTCACTATCCACTACAGAGCTTGGGAAATTCAGGAATCTCCCAATTTCCTTGCCTCCCTTATAGCGAGGGGTGTTGTGACCTATCTCTAGCTAATGAGATATAAGGGGAAGTCAGCTGGTGGTCTCTGGAATAGATTTTCCTACCAAGTGAACAGAGGCCAGTGTGGAGAAATTTTTTTTCCTGCTCTTGGAATGTTGCTGTGTGAGATGATGATAGTTAATACTGCTCTGCTTTTCCTGCCACCATGAGAGAAAAGCCTCACACCCAGTGTGGTGACATCCTTGAGTCTCTGGACCAAATAAAGGAAAATCTTCCTCTTCATGACAGGGGGACGTGGTATGAGAGGTACTGGAAAGTCTACACATTTTTTGGCTAGGTATTGGCACTCACAGCCAACAGTATGCCAGCTGATGTAAATGTTCTGTAAAAAGTGGCTAGTTGGATCAGCGAAATTTAAAATAATAATTTCTTCTACAGCAATATGGCACTTAAGAAATCAGAGACTTTAGGAAGTTCTATTAACCTCAGTATTTCCCAAATGTTTTTAATAGAAGATCTTTCTCTCTCATCCTTCTTCCCAACGATTATTGATGTAACCACTGTTTTTATAGGGGTTTTTTTTTTTGTATAGCATTTTGTGTTAGAACACGTTTTAGGAATTGCTAAAGGTATGGTTTCAGATACCCTCAAATTTTTTGTTGAAGCTAAGAGCTTGACTTTGTATGGACACCCACATTATAAATTACCACCTCCAGCACATCCATCTTCTATAAGAATAGCCCCTCATTCCTTCCCACTCCACTGTGCCAGGAAGAGCAGGGTTGTATACCTTGGCCTCTAGTTTTAGGAAGATGGCCAAACCCTCTCCCAGGACCCCTCATGTCCCTCAGGGCCTTCCCTGTGTGAAGCAGCCACCCCTCACCAGCAAGTCTGCCACCTCTCTGTGACTCCCAGAGACAAGCAGAAAAATGCTGGAGCCAGAGGCTATGTTTAAACTGTCAAGTCCGGGAGAGCTATTGTCTCCATGAAGCTAGCAGAGACTAAATTCTAGGAGAATGTATGTGCAACCCTCTCTGCCAGACAGAATGTAGCAGATGGCCTATTAGCCAGAAAGGAGTTTCATTAGCATCAGCTCAAACAACTACAAAGAAGCAGCTCTGGTTAAAACCACTTGCAGCTTTCAGGGGGACTTGCTTGTTTGGGCATAAAAAAACAATTTCCTGTCTTGTGTTTTGTTATCCCTGGGTTGATAAGGTGGAAAGAAAAGCCAGTGTGCACTGCTTTATATTTTTATCACATTCCATGTTTATAAAGGTATTTTCATCTGCTCCCAGTGGACGGTTCTTTCTGATTTCCCCTTAACAGAGAGGATGACTTGCCTTTTTTCACTCCTTAAACTACCAGGAATAGAATTTGCATCTCGTGATTTGCTTAGTTCATTGTGGGGGTGTTTTCACAGAGCCAGTGAGCAAAACATTTGAATAACTGCGAAATGAAGCTCCCACACCTAGCACAATGAGACTATACTGCACAATGGATAATGACTCCAGGTTTGGAATTAGACCAACCAGGGCATGGAGGCTGACTCTTTTAGGATGTGACTTCACTTTTATAAGCCTCTGTGTCCCCATCTTTACAATAGGAAAACCACTGTCTGTCCTAATTATTCCACAGGATGGTCAGCAGGATTCTGTGGAGAAGGCTGAGGTCTTTGCCTTGTTTGTTCTTTTATTTTAAGCACTTGAGCTTGTTCCTTGACATGGAAAAAATTCAGTGAATGCATACTGAATGAAAGAAAGAATGAATGAATGAATGAATAAGGCTAATCTTTCTTGCTGCACTTTAAAATCATGCCTAGCATATATAGAAAATTTTAATTATAAATTCAGCTGTTTGGCTTGTAAAGTTGCTTGTTTAATATTTTTTACTTGGTAACCACTTAACTCTCAAATGAAACAATAATAGTATTTTCTTTTAACATAAATTGTCTAAAATCTGGGTAATTAACATAGATACTAAAAATCATAGATCTACCCTCCCCCGTAATTTAGTCAGATGTTTATTAGAAGATAGACATACATACCAATTCATGCCTTCTTCCTGTCATAGCACACTTTGTATTTTGTATGTGAAAACTACAGTGTGTTTAGAAGCTGCCTTGAGGTTCAGAAGATAGTAGAGATAACAGGAAAACGTTGAGTGCATACAACTTAATATTTTTGGATGGTTGTAGGAAAAAAGGAGTGATAGTATTTTTGATATGAAGATGGAAGCTCTTGCTGTTTATATATTATGAAATATTTGCTGAACTCCTACTATGCCAGGAGCCAGGGAGAGAATGGTGACTAGTGTAGATACTCTTGCTTTCTGAAGTCAGAGTCTAGTTGGGGATAACTATTAAATATCTGCATATGAAGGTCTATAAATATTTTATGATAGATGCTAAGTGTATTGATTCCATTTCCTTCTTTCCTTTCCCCTACCCCTCCCACTCCCACTTCCCCTTCCCCTTTGCCCCTTTTCTTCCTATACAATTTACATTTTCAAAAGATCATGTTGCCCAAAGGTGGAAAATAAATTGTGGTCAAGTAGAAGTGAACAAGTAAGAAGCTATTGCTGCAATTTAGACAGAGGTAATAGTGTTCTGAATGAAAGAGATGGGAGTGAAGAAAAATTGAGGAATTTAACATATATTTTGAATTTAATAATTGCAAATATTTAATATTTGGTTGAGAAATTAGGTATTGGAAATTGGAGAATGCAGACAAATCAAGAAGGACTCCAGATCTTGGATTCAAGCAATTGGCTGGATAGAACAACTGTGTACTGAAATGGGGACACTGAAAGAGAAGCAAAGTTTGATAGAAAGATTTAGAAATATGAATACAAGATATCCTTTCTTAATATTTAGAAATGCATGTAGATCGTCTTCCTGATTCAACTTTCCATATTTTCTAAGCAGCTGCAGAATATATTTATTGAGAAGGAAAGTGAAATTTACATTTGTAATCCTCATGTTTTGATTTTTAAAGACAAACTTGTCATTGGTTGTGTTATGTTTCTTGGTAGCTATGATGCAGATTTTGAGACAGATAAGAATATATTAGCTGCCACACATTCATTCTGTCTAGCTATGTCAAGAGAAGTGTGGGAAATCAGTTGTATATGGTAATGAGAGAAAGTCTACTTGGCATTATATGGCAGAGATGTTGGCTAGATTGTAGAATATAAAGAGCAATGAGAGTGAAAGTCTATTTATCCCTCCAGAGTGTAAGGAAGATAATCAAGCTTCATTTATATTAGAATATTTTTTTCACAGTGAGAGGAAAGACTGAAGGCAGAGTAAGTGTTCAAACTTGCCAGTGTATTTTTGTGGTTTTTTTGGATAGCTGTTGAGGTTGTTCCAGAATCTTTCCACACTTGGCAGCCTTAGGCAAATGCCAATGTCCCCATTTATGTGAAGAATATGGTACTTTCCTGTTAGCTTGGAAAGGAGTTATGAGCTACTTTTAAGTTACATCGAAGTGTTTATTTTGACACAGAAAGGCTTATTTTAATTCCTAAGCCTATAATTTTGTAGGGAGAAGATATATATTATGCTTCACAGAAAATTTGAAAAGATTTGACTTGAACAAAAATCATCTGACATGATTTATAGTTGAAAGTGAAAAGATGGATTCAAAAGATCTTAAAAAGAATTATTTAACAATTTATTTGCTGTAGTTGATAATCTGTGTCAAATGATATTGCAACACATTACAAGTCACACTAGCAAAATTGGATACCAATTAAAAATGATTTCAGTATCAACAGATTTTGGATCATTTAGAGGTATATTGGTATATTCCAGATTGCCCTATGCACTGTACATCAAAACACATACATTAAAAATATCAAGGATACTATATATTCTACCTATTATTTATGAAATATGAAAGTTAAACATTGTCAAACTATTTCATTAACTTAATATTCAGTAGAAAGTTGTTGAGAATTTCATGAAATTTAAAGTATCTTAGATTATTTAACTTATGAAAACTCACCTGTGTTGCTCTTTATGTAAAAAAGCTTTTTCCATTTCCTTGGCGGAGGGAATCAGGCTTGATCTTGCATGCCAAAGCTTAATAATTACAAAATATGGTACATATACTGTACTTGATAAATTCCTTATGAAGACTGCAGAATCTACCTTGATCAATTAATTATTACCCTTGAAACTATCCTCCATGGAATTTCAAAATTACACTTTTCTAAAAGGCTGCTTAAGCAGTAGTAAAGTTAAGGTCATAGGGGAAGAGAGTCTAGTTAGAGGACATAGGCCAGTTTAAACAACTGTTTTGCAATTAACTAGTCTTGCTTTGGGGGCAAGAACAGGTGATTATATTTGGAAATAATGGACAACATTCATCTTTTATTTTTGTTACCTGGATGTATTCATTTTAAAGGACTGCTGCAACAAAGTACCACAACCTGGGCTTCAAACAAAAGAAACTCATTCTCTTATAATACTGGTTTCTTCTCTTCCTTCCTTTTCATTGGATATAGAGTCTTCCTGGTTAACCCAAGGTAATTTCATCTCCCTGAAGTTCTTCATTTAATTATCCCTGGAAAAACTTTTTCTGAAAAAGTCATGTTCATAGGTATGGAGGGTTGATATGTGGAGATATCTTTTTGGGGGGACACAATTCAATGCACTACAACTGATTAGGAGCATTGTATATATGTTAATTTTCTGGTTTGATCATTGTGCTGTGGTTATCTAAGATGCTAATACAATACTAGGGAATCTGGGTGCATTATTTTCACAGCTTTTCAGAAAGCCTAAAATTATTTCAAAATATAAAGTTTAAAAAAAGAAAAGAAAAAAGCCTCCTTGAATAAAGCTCTTTAAACTTATTGAATCTACAGTTCCAAGGGAGGGGATTGGTAAATTACTAATGAGTGTGTCATGTATTGTATCTCTACTCAGTAAAAACAGAATAAAAACAACACAGAATAAGTGTCTTTTCTTGTCCTGCAATGGTTAAATAAGAATTACAGGTCACAGTTCAGTACATGGCTTTTACAGATGAAAATTTGAGTGATGCCCTGTCAGAGTTTGTACGGTGGCCTTGGATTCCAAGAGGCTGAGACTAACACTTCAATGATGCAACACATTTGAGATTTACCAACTCCTTTAAAAGCTTTTTATTATTTTAGCACTGTTGGAGTTCTACTTGGTGCTTCACATGTTAGTTGTTTAAAATTTTCAGATAGAAAAGTTAAACCTTGTGTTTGAAAAAACCCAAAAAAGTACTCATAATTCTCTTCCCCATATTCAAATTCTAATCTTTAGCTCTGCACTGCTACACAGACTACAAGTAGCAGAGTGTCTTACACACAACATACATGCTATAATAAAAATACAGTGAATGTTTAAATTTTTAAAAATTTATTACAGTAAAAGACATATTTCCATTAATCCCCCTCTAAATACACCCACTCACCTTGAACACCTTTTTTTTTTTTGAACACATCATTTTTGCCATTTTCTGAAGCAGTTCTGAAAGTCCTCTTTCCTGAGTGTCTTTAATTGGACTGTCATAAGTTCTTCGATGTCCTGAATTGTTTCAAAATGTTTACCTTTCATGGTCATTTTGAATTTTGGGAAAAGTCAGAAGTTGTACAGTGCCAGATTCAGTGAATAAGATAGATAAGAACATACGATAATGTTCGTATGAGCCTGTGTTTCTGTTAGATGGGATTTAGCAGAAGCATTCACTGAAGGTTTGATCACATCTTGTAAAGGCAGTCATGAAAAAGAACTTCCAGAACTGCTTACTAAAATGATAAGAACAATGGGTAAGTGTATTCAAAGCAAGGCAAAGCATCCTTAAGGGAATTAATGGCAATGTGTCTTTCACTATAATTATTTTTAAATTAAAAGATTCATTGTATATTTTGATCATCCCACATGCTTATGTTGAGTCTCTCCCTAAATGTCTATTAAGCTCAGAATTGGTGGCATGAAAGTCTTTTTTCACAATAAACAGCTTAAGATGCTACTGACATGGATTTATGAGGATGACTGTTAAAAAAAACTTTATTTCTTAATGCTCATTTACAAAGTGATGATGTGTATAATTTATGATTGAAACTGAAATATGTTAACATTTTACATTTGTCTATAAATGTTGACTTCTTTTAAAATTATTACTTTCACATTTGAGTCACTTAATCAATTATTACTTTCCTATTTATTTCTTCGCATAGCACCACTCTCCTTCACCTGTCACGGTACCCTGCACATAGTAGGTGCTAAGTAAATAAACATTTAGTGAAAAGAAAGTATTTGATAACAGAGAAAAGCTTTCCAAACTTTCACTTAATACAAAAAAGCATATTTTTAGGATATGATCAAATAATTTGCCTTTAGATACCCTTTCAACTAACATTTGCTAAGTGTTTGTGATATTACACATATTGTCTAGTGATAAATGGGACATGGTCCTTAAGATCACAGCTAGGTTAGGGCAATAGATGTATGTACAAGGCTGTCACCAATGAAGTCCTGATAGGTCAAGTTGGTTCATCAGTACACTCTCCTCATTCACTGGTGGTGCTCAGGACCTCTCCTTCTCTCATCATAGGTGTTCAAGATCCCTCATCCCTTCAGCCTTGTGAATTTCTTGAAATGTGGGGGCATTTGATGGCATGAGAACAAGGTGTGTCTGGTGGTGTGGGAGGAACCATATGTTTTGGGCAACTGAGTGTGAGTACACTCACAAAGACAGGCGAAGGGAAGGACAAAGGAAGAGAAGCACCCTCCATGGTGCTGACAAGGGACCAGATGGCCCATGCACAGGGTGCATGAGCTGCTCTCCTGAATCTGAGCTGTCTTTGGGCTGGGACTCAGTTCCAGCATGGCTTCTCTCAGTGCTCAGGCTTCAGGGGCTCCTAACACTTTCAACTTTCTTCTTTCACTTGCTCCTCTTTTCTTATGTCTTGCAGGAGTCCCATCCTTTGTTCTGTGTTTTGCCATATAAATTTATTCTCTTCTTTCATAATAGAACTCACTGGCAAGACATCACCTATCCCTCAAAGTTTCTGGAGGTCAGTAAAAAATATTCAAACTCTCCCAGATACTGTAGTGAAGGAGTATACAGCTGCAGCAAAAGAGGTGAGGAAAGCAGAGTATTTGCATATTTAAACAAGTTAATACATAGAAATTCTCTCTCCTTCTCCTTCTCCTTCTCCCTCTCTCTCCCCTTCCCCTCCCCCTTCCCTTCTCCCTCTCTCTCCCCTTCCCCTCCCCCTTCCCTTCTCCCTCTCTCTCTAAAGCCATGTGAACTTTAGTGGAGTCATATGGAAAAGTCTATGAGAGCCAGGAAAAGGGAGCAAGTGGTGAGCACAACCTAACCAGGAGAAAGGGTGCTGGGACATGGCCTTGAAAGACGCATGAAATATCTGAGAAAGAATTCCAGGTAGAAAAGAGAGGTCCCGGAAGGTAAGAGTTTTGGGCAGGCTCTGGTGGGTTGTGGGGTCTGAGGGTAGGTAATGAGGTGGGGCAGCTGACAAGGCACTAGATCGCCATCTGCTGTAGGAGATATGCTAATGTCTTGGGGTTTGATCCTCCATGCAGTGAGAAACTATTACTTGATACTCACAGAAACACCTTTTCCTGCTATCCTTCTAAATCAGCCTAGATGCTAATAGCCAGCCTCACAATAAGTATGGGGTCATCCTACCAACGTGGGCTCTCCCAGAGAAGTCAGGGAGTAGCCTTCCCTTTGGGAGCAAACGATACACAGCCGGCAGGGGACTGCCTTCCCTCATCCCTCCCAGCCTGTCTAGTTAATCAATACTTGTACATCAGCACAGATCCAAAAAAAAACAGAGAGGTAAATTATAGTTGTTGAGTAAGATGAGACCTTCAGATTCACGGAGGCTAAGAGGGAGAAGCAAGACTTAATTGGCAATTCTCCTTCTGGCTTCAGCTCAGGTGATGAATGGAAATGGATTGACAGACACTGGTGGCAGGCCTGCCACCGCCAGCATGATGAACTCTCTTCCCCACCCGCCCACTCACTTTCCTGGCAAAGGAGGAATTGGATTCATTTGTTTCATTGTTTTGCCTTCCTGTCACACAGTGAAAATATCATTTTGCAAAAGGATTGAAGGAGTTATCACTTGTCATGGTATGTTGGTCAAAAGAGTGAGTTTAAATCCAAAAAACGTTTTTGAGATTTAAGTAATCCATTTAGAAGTAAACTAAAAAAGGTTAAAATTTACCAGGAGAGACATCTAAAATTCAAGTTTTACCTTTGTCAGATATTACTCGAGGGGATATTTATCCTTTTGGGTCTCACTTTATCTACATAATTTTCATTTTCAAACCATCCTGGAGCCTTGCAGGGCTGACCTGGTGTATCAACTATGGTGAAGCTTCTGTAAATCTCTCCCATTGAAGGGTGAAGTCGAAATGGCCTGAGTGAATTATTATGTATGTGAGAGTCAAAACTAAGGATTCATTTGAAGGGCAAAGAAGTAGAAAGTTTCCTGAAGGCATTTTGAAGATGGCAAATGTCTGTAACTGTGATTTCTAGAAGGACATCAAATCTAATTAAGGGCAATGGGCATCACATTGAAGTTGCAAACTATGTACTTGAAATTTCATTTAGAGTTCTGCTTGAAATTTTATTTATAAAGTTGATCTGGATGTTTGGATCTGGTCAAGGTGAAGGTGCTTCTGCAGTCTATTTTTAAGGGAAAATCCATCTGCTCAATTTTAGTAACTCCTACACTTTCTCTAGCAGAAGGTCTCCCAGACTTCCTCCCCCTTTTCATCTCCTCTTGATAGCTGGGGACCTGGTGCCTTCAGCGTTAGGCTGAAGATAGAAGGATGATTAGACTAATGGCTATAATTCATGGAATTGGGGTGGGAGGACCAGGAATTGAGAGAGGTGTTGCCATCTTCTCTTCCCTTTTAGTTTCTTTTTTTTGTCTCTTGTACCTCAGAAGTAATGTTGTAGGAAATATGAAATATTATATCTCCCAACCTGTTAACTGTATGATACATCTAGTTCTTGTCCTCTAAAAATCAAAGAATGAGTTCTAAGAATGACAGAGGTTAAAAGTAGGGAGATATTTATTGATAAGAAAGCTCCTGAGGGGCAGGAGTGGTCCTGAGTGGGTAGCCCAGGGAACCCCACTTTACGGAGAAGTTTTATAGGGTGAAACCCACGTGGGTACAACGTGGGCTACAGCCATGAACATCAAGTAAGGTTATAAGTATAGTCACGTAGGTAATGGTGGTCCAATTGGGAAGCAAGTCACGTATCAAGTGTGGATGGAAAGAACAAGGATTCTACTAGGAGGAGGTGGGTCCAAAGGTCTCTGGTCACACCCAGGTTATTCGATGCCTATCTATACTTCACTAAGCCCAGTTCTTTGGGGCCTGGTTTTCAGCTGATGTGCAGCTGTGTTGTGTTTCACCTTTGTCCTGGCCCTCTTGAGGACTTAGCCCTATCTGACTGCCTATAATATTTCTGCTTAGCTCATCTATCTATAATAGTAACATTCATCAAGCTGTATAACAGAGACTTGTCTCATAATGCATATAAATTTAATCACAATTTTATGGACCCAGGAAGCTGTATTCAGTTTTCTTCCTAAGTTGGGTAGGAAATTGTCCAGGGGGTGTGATTACAGGTACTGCCCTCATTTAGACTCACCCATCTTAGAATCTTACCTGCCTGTGTCCACACTTGAGATCTGGATCCAGTAGTTTTGAGTGGGGGAGCCTGGAAATGTGATTTTTAAATAGACATTCCAGGTGATTATTTTTAATGGAGTATTTAAGATTTGTTATTAATTATTATTTATTTATTTTATTATTTTACATGGAAATTGCGAAGTGGACACAAAAATACATAAAAGTGAGAAATAAAATTCCATGTACCTATCATCTAGTTCCAACAATTATCAATATTTCTCATTTCATCTTTGTCCCCACTAAGCTTTTTTCCTTATATACTTTAAAGTGAGTCCAGATATCAGGTTATTTCATTAGAAGATAGTTAAGTGTGCATTTAAGGCATGTATTTTTCAATTTTTACATAATGACATGGCATGTTCCACCCCCCAAAATAATTCTGCAATACCAATTAATACTCAATTCATTTTCAGATTTCCCTGATTACCTACAAAATGTCTTTTTATGGTTGGCTTATTTAAATCTGCCCACCTGAAAGATATAAATTTTGTTTAGTTACTGTGATACTGTGACTCTTAAGTCTCCATTTTCTTTATGACATTGATATGTAGAGAAACCAGACCTTTTACAACTTTAAATTGCATAATGAGTTCCTTGCCTGTGAATCTTGTTGAGATGCAGATTCTGACTCACTAAATCGGGGGTAAGGGGGACAGTCTACATTCCTAGCTGATGCTGAAGTTGTGGGGTTGAGGAAGGAAGGAACCATAGTTAGAGGAGTTTGTAAAAAGGTTCCTCTCCGTTCCTATGGCCGACTTCTTCCCTTGGTGTGGGCTTTGTTCTTCAAAACTCTTGTTGACTCTATGTGGAGTTAGTTTCAGAAACTTGAGTAAGTTCAGGTTTTAGAAATTTGGCAAGAACATTTTTACAGGTGGAGTTATCTACTTACTGAATGTTTAATGCAATACACAATGTCTTGTTATTCCATTTTTAGTGGTACTAAGATTGACTGGTGAGCTTAGAGTCCAGATGATTTTTTTTTTTTTTTTTTTTTTGGTGCTGGCATTCAAACCTACCAATTCCTGACTGTTAACCGTGCGTTGTATTGCTGAGTTACATGCTCAACCCAGATTGCAGGTGATCAGGCGATTTTGATTCAGGAGTTTTAAGAATGATAGAATGAACAACTCTGGAGTGAGAGTAAAAATTCTACTTACAAATAGTGGCAACAGGTACTGTTTATGAAGTGGTTGTTTGTACCAGGAACGGTTTTAGTACTTAAAGGTATTCAGATACTTCTTTCTGACAATAACCTTAGATGATAGATACTGGTATTAGTTCTCATTTAAAAATGGGGAAACTGAGTCTTAGAGAATTTAACTAAAAGGTCACATAGTTAATAACTGATAAAATAGGATTCAAGCCTAACTAGATTAGTGCTATTTACTGCCTATCAGTAAAATTGTGAAAGTCCTGGAGATGAGAATAACAATGATTTATACCACCGGGCCTGACTAGTCAACCTATCTGTATTCCCCAAGGGTATACAGATTTATGTAACTTTATATACAAAGTTTTTCCAGTCTTTACTAGAATAGATTTTGAGTAGTGATGAAGAAAAATGTAACAGTTAAATTAGAAGAAGGGAAATAAATAGGGAGCAATTAAAATAGAAGACGGGAGAGTGTGAGAGGAAAGGGACACTCAGTGCTGCGAAAGGTAGGGCATGGTCCGGTCCACCTGATTCAGCTCAACCCACAGCTTATAGTCTTATTGCTGCATAAATTAGCTACCTGCGAAGGTAGAGGGAGTACAGTCCACTCAGGACCACTGTCACCTCTTGAGCCAACTTTGACTTAGAATTCCCAAGACACTGTATGTTTGAGAATTTTCTGTAGAGACTCACAGAACTCATTAAAACCATACTTCTGGTTATGGCTTATTATGGGGAAAAGCTACAGATTAAAATTAGCCCAGCATAGAACAGAGTCCAGGAAAAGTTCCAAATATGAAGGTCCCAGCCATCCTGTTCCCAAGGGTGAGGATGGTGTGATTCTTCTGGCATCAATGTATGACTGCACAAAGCGCAGGGCAGCTCATTTGAGACTCAGGGTTCAGGGCTTATAGGTATTCTATCGGGTGGACATGACTGGCTGCTCACAAGGCAAATCTCAGTCTTTAATAAATAGCCCTTCTGGAGGCAGACTTACACCACAGATGCCAAGTCCCTCCCTAAATCATACTGTTACCACCTGATATGTCCTGATCCCACTCTAAGACCATCCACTGTGGCCAGCTCCTATCTCAGACCACATCGGTAGACTATCTAGTGTGGCTAAATTAGTTTTGTGCTAAATACCAATGAATAGAATTACCTAAATCTTACTTGCTAT
This sequence comes from Heterocephalus glaber, assembly GCF_000247695.1. Next base: position 36,733,115 of record NW_004624730.1, read on the forward strand.
ATGATCTTGGTATCATAGATGCCCTAACTTATCTGATATTGACTAATGACAGTGAAATGAAGGGCATCCCTGGAATTTGTTTGGAGGCAGTGTAAAGCTCAGATTTCATATGGTACAAGGATGGTGTTAAAAGTCCATTAAGTGGAACAAAATCCATAGTCAACTCTTGTAATAACATAATGACTGAGATAGCACTTACTATGTTTCATGCACTGTTCTGAGCGACATATGTCATATATATTGGATTTATATATACTTAACATTCACACAAAATGTTTGTGGAATACATGATGAACAACAAATACTGAATACCTACCATGTACCAAATGTGGTGTGCAAAATGCTGTGAATTAATGGTGAGCAGAAAGGACATAGTTTCTACCTTAAGAGCATACAATGTAGAAGGAGAAGTGACATTGGTCATATAATCCCCCAATGAATGTGAATTACACTGAGATGGAAGATGGAGGGGAATGGCCACAGTGCCATATGCCTACTTGAAAGGGTTGCTTTTCTGGGAAAGTATGACTAAGGCAAGAGATGCAGAAACTGCCTGAGGAGGGATAGAGAGGTGAAGCACTGGAGGGAAAAGTTCTGTGGCTGGAGGAAGTGAGGTGAGGCTGAGAAACAAAACTGAAAAGTCAGGTTGGGTGAGTATAGACAGCAAGTGGGAGACAGCTATTAGGTGCGCTTGTCTCCCACTTGCAAGGCCCATAAGGGGTCTTAGACTTTATTTTGAGAACAGTAGAGAGTGAGCAAAAGATTAACTTGGGGAGGTAACATCCTCAGATTTCTGCTACCTTGGCTGCAGTGTGAGTAACCAAACAAAAGAGGCCAGAGAGGGTTGAGGAGTCTATGGCATAGACAGGGTCTCAAGGGAGCATGTTGGAGAAATCTGGCTTAGTAATAAGGTGGATGACTGTATCAGCATGATTTACCTTTGTAAAGCATGGCTGTTTGCCTTCTCAGTCATGCTGTGGGCTGTCTTCTGGGTACCAGCCAGCATCTGACAGGAAAAAACAATATGCTAGACACATATGCACGGGACACAGAGACATTAACACGGAAAGACTGAGCCCATCCTGGATGCTATTCTGTTATAAATCATAGAATGCCTTGGTGGAATGCAGCTCCCTTCTTGTTGCCATTTTATCCCTAGGCATCTTGCAAGCCCTAAGTTTGAGTCCTATTCTTGCTTCCTTTTTTCTCCCCACCACTCTTTGCCTTTTAAAATCTCCTTTCTGAACTCTTCTTGGATTTTTGTAATCTCTGTTAGTTTGGGTTTTTCAAGGTCTGGGCTTAAAGACTTTACTGCAGTTGACCCTTCTACGTATACAATTTTATGATCTCAGGTTTCCAACAGCTGGCTTTCCACAGGAAAGGTTAAAGGCAAAGCATAGCTGCATTCATTTTCACAAAGTGGTACCAAATAACATTAGACATTAGAATTATTTTTATCAGAATTACTGAACAGAGACATTAGCTTACATAAATAACCACTGAATTTAAATAATTATCTTTACTATTGAGAGACGGGCTATCTTATTTTGCTTTTTTTTTTTGTCTATTCTCAATGCTGTAATCTAAGCATCTAGAAGAGTACTTAGCACACAGTAGTTGCTCAATTAATATTTATTGGGTAAATGGACAATTGGAGGAAGAAAGGAAGGAAAGAAGAAAGGAGGAAAAGAAGAAAGGAAAGATGGAATAGAGTACTTCCTATATGTAAAACATTATTCTAGGTACTTAAGTTGGATACATTTTCCTATCCTCCTCCTCCTCCTGCCCCTCCTCCCCCGCCCCCGTCCCCCCCCCCTTCTTCTTCTTGTTCCTCTTCTTTGTGTTACAGGGAATTGAACCCAGGGTCTTCACACTGACCTAAATCCCCAGCCTTTTTGTATTCTTTCTTTTTTTTTCTTTTTTGGTACCGGGGATTGAATTGGGTCCTTGTGGTTGCACAGCAAGGGGCAAAACCACTGAGCTAAATCCCCAGCCCCAGACTTTTTTATTTTGACACAAGATTTCCCTAAATTGACAAATGACCCAGGCTGGGCTTCATCTTGGATCTTCCTGCCTCAGGCTCCCAGACTGCTGGGATTACAGATGTGTGCCACCACACCCAGCTGGATAACTTTTCTTAACCCTTATGAAAACCCTAAGAGCTAAATTTGATGTAATCTTTCTAAAGCAGTATTGTCTTACAAAAATATTACTTGAGACAAGTATGGAATTTCAGATTTTATCCTCTCCATATTAAAAAGGAAAAAGGAAATTAATTTTGTAGTATATTTTATTTAACTTACATTTTGAAACTATCATTTTAAAATGTAATGAATATAATTATGTTAATAAGATATTTTACATTTTTTGTTGTACTTCTTTGAAATCCAGTGTGTACTTTAAAATTACAGGGTATCTCAATTCAGAGTAGCCACATTTAGGATGCTCAATAGTCACGTCAGGCAGGGAATTTAGCTCAGTGGTTCCGCTGCTTGCCTTGAAAGGGCAAGGTCCCAAGTTTGATCCCTGGTACCAAAAAAACAAAACAAAACAAACAAACCTCAATAGCAACGTGGTCATGGATGCCATACTGGTCAGCAGTGCTAAGCAGTCAATAGGCCTGAAGTCCCAAGTTAGCAAGTGGCAGACCTGGGATGCAAATCTAGGTCACTTGGCTCTAGAAATGTGTTTTTAATTAACCATGTGTGCTGCCTCCTAATGAGCTACTATTTACAGAAGATTTAAGAAACACATACTTATAATTAAGCAGCTTATTAATCTTTAATCATTATCAAGTTCTGGGTCAATATACCAATGAAGTTCTCTGAGGCTTGAACAGAAGACTTTTTTCCAGTTCTGCCGAACATTTTCTTGGCATTGGCCTCTGCTGGGGGTCCTTGCCTTTTCCAGAACTTCAGGCCAGCTTGCTGTCAAAGCCCTTCCAAGCAGATGCCTCTGGCGCAGTTGCTCTCTGTGATAGGTATAAATGGTGCAAAAGGTCTGGTCTTTTGCTTAAACTGTTTGAAAACAGGGAAGCATGGCCTTAGTCCTGCCTGTGACTTTGAGATCCCTGCTGAGTTCTCATTGGCTTCTTTGTTGTTTCCAATACATGAAATCAAATTGAACTGGAAGAAAATCACTATGTTCCCCTATGACTACCTTTTCTTTATAAAGAAGCCTTTTCCCATGACTTTGAACTTGGAGTTGTGCCATTTCGGCATTTTAACTGAATACACCTTTGTCAAGTATCACAACCCTGGATATGATAACATTATTTTAGGCACATACTGCTTTTTAAAAGGGAGAATCTTTTTTTTTTTTTTTTTCTGTGACACTTAGTGCTTACATATTGCAAATGTAAGAAAGTAATTATCATTTCTACCATATGGTCATTGTTCAGTTTATTATTGTTGTGGGAAAAACCCTCCAAAATTTACAGGCTTAAAACGTGTATTATTTCAGAAATTTTGGAAGGGCTCAAATTGGGGGGTGGTGGGTCATCTCTGAACAAGGTGATATGGCTGAGGTATGGCTGTGAGAATATCTGCTTCCAGGATGATGTCTTGATCCACACATCTCAGTACTGTTCTTACATGGTAACTGGCTTCCAAAGTGCAGCAAACAGAAGCTGCCATATCAGTTAAGGGCTGTGCTGGGAATTGATATGGCATGACTTCTTTGAATCTTGGTCAAAACTGTCAGCAGACCCAAACAGATTCAAAAGGGGTGGAGAAATACATTCAAATTCTCAATGAAGATAGGTCAAGGTCACATTACTTGAAAGCCTGTTGGGTGGGAAATATCTTAGCCATTAGGCTTGGGAAATCCCATCTGCCAGTTTGCTTTGTGTCATTTCAAGTGTATATTTTTATTTCTCAAGTGTGTATCTTTTCTGTCATTGAGATTTTAAGCAGCTTCTTATACCTTGTTTTATCTTGTGTGCTATAGAGGCTAACAACCTCATAATAAACAGTAATTAATTATTCATTTGCTGAAACAGAACCAAAGGATAAATTCAAGGCTGAATTTTTAGGAAAAATATAAATATTTATACCCTACATGAAAAACTGTTTCAACCAAATGGTTCATGTTACCCAAATATGTTTTCTTTTCCCCTTGCTGCACTTGCCCCTATTATTCATTTCCACCTTTCTACAGCATCTTTCAAGACTCATAACCATCCTCCTCCAGGATATCTTCTCGGATTAAGTAGGGATGACATTGCTTCCTGCTGTTACTGCCTTTGTGTTATATCTGCATTCCTTTTTTTGCTTTATCACTGTCCAACACTAATTCCTTACATAAAGTTTTCTCTGTGGAGATACCCAGTGTTGTTTCTGTGTTCCCGATGAGCACACTATCCATATCACTGATTTATAGTGGACTATTTCATGACATGTCTTATAGTTGCCCTGAACTGTTACTTACATTTTTATTACTAATTTCCCACATTTTTTTGCTTCTCCAGTTTATATTTTAAACTCCTTGAGATGAGAGAGTGTATTTTGTTTCCTTATGTTTCATAAAACACTTCACATGGTGTCTTATACTTAAGTTTGTGATTCATAGGAAGCACACAATAAATATTTATTGATTTTTCAAGTAGATTTGCAATCAGATATAGCAGATGTGCAGTTCAAGTTTTTCCTCAATGGCCAAGGCAAAAGAATTGATTGCTCATAGGTATGGAGATGCTTTCCTTCTGATCTATCATTGGCTACTCCTGGGTTGTTAGTTTAGGAAGTGATATTCTGTGTCAGCTAAATCCTCCAAACCAATATTTGAAAACATTGGGTACCTTGGAGTACTTTTTCCTTCAAGCTGGGGCAGTTCTGGCCAATGGACTCCCAGGATCACTGAAGACCAGTGTTTTATTTGTTCAGATTAGTTTTAAAAGCAGCTTTTCCTGAGCACATACTTTACCTATGTTGTGAAAATCAAAATCATTTTATTTTGACCTACTGAAGTAAATGTGAGATGATTTTTCTTTGATATCTGTGATGTTTTCCTTATGTAAATTGAGACATTCAGGAAAAACTTTTATGTTTGCATATAAAAGTCATTTTTCAAGAGATTTGTGATTGTTTATGCTTCGACATTTTATGGTACAGTGGGAATTACTCAGACTATACATCTACTTTCTGTCTCTTACCCCAAGCAACCCAAGCCTTTCATTTTATTGCAGTTTAGTTTCTCTGTAATTTTGCTTTCCTGTATTGAAAAACTTCCAAAGCCTAACCTTTCAGTTTCTCCTAGGCTTTCACATATTTAAAGGAGGGTGGTTGTACCTGAACAGGTAAGTCCTTCCTGATTCTTGACTGTGCTTTACTTAGCTGGGTGTGAATTTGAGTATAATAATGGCTGTAATCAAGTGTCAGTGTTTGGAGAATGGAGATTTCCATGTTATTTTTTATTTTCTTTTTGGTGTAACATCTTTGACATTTGACCACAAGATAGAAGCCATCAAAATGAGCCTTTCTTATTTATTTCTTGATAATATTTCCTTTTTAGCCAGTTGTGTCATTTGGAATAGGGCAAAGTCCATAGTAGCATCAATATTAATTAAAAGTCCAGTTATATGAAGGGATACTTTTCAACCAGGCATGGTGGTGCATGCCTGTAATCCCAGGACTCAAGAGGCTAAGGCAGGAGGATCACCACAAGTTCGAGGCCAGCCTGAACTACAAAAGTGAGACCCTCTCTCAAAAACAACACAGAACAAAGTGAAAACAAAAGCAATCAAATAAACAGATACTTTTATGCTGTCAGAATGAGGAAAAAACAAACAAGCAAACAAACACCCCCAATCAAAAACAAAACACAAAAACAAAAAACAAAACTAACAACTCTAGCTCACATAGCTTTCTTTAGTAACAAAAAGTACAAATTTAATCTTTTTTTTGTATTAAATTCTTTTATTGGTACATTGTAGGTATAAAACACAATTACATTTCTCATTGGGAATAGTATCTTTACATAATGCATCTTGGTTCTTATTTTTTCCCCATTCCTAGCCCTCCGTTCACACCCTCCACCCTTCCCTATTTACAAAGACTTTATTTCCATTTTTTCCATTTCTCA
>NW_004624730.1:36769539-36799039 GCF_000247695.1 Heterocephalus glaber
TGTGGTGACATGGAAAACAAGTAGAAATTAAGAAATACCAAATGAGAAATGTATTTGAAGTAATAAAAGTAGAATCCATGGGACAATTCCTTCACAGTCGATTTGGGAGATTTCTGGGAGAATAGAAGGCATGGGGATCTTAACAGACTCCATGTGAAGGAGCTGGGGAGAAAGTATGCTGTGCTTGACTCCACTTATGGGCTTTGGAAAGAAGTTTTGGAATTCTGGGGTTTACTTGATATCTGGATCTCTGACTCATTTATTAGGAGTATGGTCTTCTATGGATTCAAAGGTAGTGTTGTTTAAATCCTTTGGAGATGAATTCTACTGAATGCACATAAAAATTTGCTTCTCTAGATTTTGAATAAATGATATTTTGTAAAGACAATGGCTTTTTCACCTGCCCCATTTATTATTTCTTTAGCCACTATGGATTATTTGCAGATTTGTGAAGTTAGTAGAATTGTACCAATTCCATAAATTCTGTTTTTGTGGGGTAGAATCACTTAGGAATCCCTCCTCTTGTAGTTTATCTTTGGTGGTCAATGACTATTGATGGTTGCTGAAAGCAGCTGTGTAGGCAGTCAGCAGCACAGTGCCTGCAGGCAGTGTAGTCCCTTAGTACCTATGGGGTCTACTTACTTTAGAAATATACGTCTAGAAAAGAACCCACTTTCCACAGCAGGTTCAGACAAAAGAAATCAAGAAGGGCTCATCAGGGTCAGGGAAGAGGGAAGTTCTGGGGAATTAGGTCAAGGATGCCACCTGTTGCTAACCATTACTGATGCATTGCTCAATCTGTCCTTCAGTAATTTATTTTCCCCTGCAAGGCTGCCTTTGATATTGCTTGCGAAGAAATTTTATTTGTATAAACTTGCAGAAGGGAGGTATTAGAAGTAATGGTAGCATTATTTCCTTGGGTTCAGGGCTGACTGCAGGTCTCAGTTCTTTACCCTATACCCCAATTCTACCTTGAAAAGATTCAGAGTATACAATACCCAAATATGACACTCTGTTAAGAATTATTTTAAACTAAGTACAGATGAGAAACAGCAGACATAGACTGAGCTCTCTGGCTTTCCCTCTCTACCTGAAAACAGAACCTAAGTTCCTCTTGGGCATCTCTTCCCTCTCTGTACTTCCCCATCCAGGAAGGGGATACAGCTTTATCACTGGAGATAAGATGGCATTGAGAAAGAGCCTGGACAAACAAACACGCCTTATGTACCACCAGTTTCCCCATATATCTGTCCTCCTACAATTTGCTGACCCTTCAAGTTCAAAACCCTTTTTTTTTTATCTCCTCACTTCTCCACAAAATTATTTTTCTTGGTTAAGATGCTATATAAGCCCAAGTTCTAACCATCCCTTTGAGTTACCCAACATTGAGTTCTCCCATTAGTATGCATGCTGCATGAGTTAATAACCTTCTGCCACTCTCTCTTATTAGTCTGTCTTTTGTCAGTCTAGTTTACAGTAGCTCAGCCATAGAATCTAAGATGAGTGAAAAAAGATTGTTTCTCCTCCCCTCCAATCCTGTATATTTTTGTACTATAATTTTAATGATTTCTTTGGTATTTTGAGACAAGGTCTCACTAAGTAGTCCAGGCCATCCTTGAAGTATGTAGCACATAAACTTATATCCTCCTGAGAACTAGGGTTACAGATGTGCACTATAATTTGAATGATTTTTGACTTACGTAATTTAGAAGGAAAATTTTGTTGCCAGAGAGAGAAAGACAAATTGAACTTGCTCATGCAGAAAAAAAGTTTGCGTGCATGGGGATGCAGGTGTCATATATACCCGAAGAGTTCGAGTTCAGGTACGGTCGAAACTGAAGAATTACATGATATTGCCAAGAATCTGTCTATACCTTTTTCAGTCTTGCTTTCTTCTGAGTTGATTTTATTCTCAAACGAATTCTCTTTAAGACATGGCAAACCAAAAGGTATGTATCTCTACTTTTAGGTTAACAAAATCAGTAAGAGAGCACCTATTTTTCTGGAGTTCCATTGGCTTTAGAGCTGATATTCTTTGGCTTTGATTGGCTTGTTACGGTTCACATCCCATCCTTGAGCCAGTTTTTGAGAATGTTGGAGTGGATTATGCTAATTGGCCAGTCATTGCCTATATAGCTACTTCTGGATATTGCAGGTCAGGTAAACCCTGCCTGAACCATATGAAAGGAGACAAGGGAAGGATAATGGTGCCCTCAAAGGAAATAAAGGATATATTTTCCAAAAAGGGGACAAATAGCTGCTGGAAACCAAAACCCTAATCTATCTACTGCAGATGGTATTGGTATCTCTTGGCTGACAGTGAAATTTGAAGTTTGTAGTTTCTAATAAAAAGACAAGAGAGGATGAAAAATTGGGTTTACTTCCTTCACATTCACTTCATCAACCAGTCAGTATATGAAATGAAAAACATCCAGTTTTCAGGAGTAACATCATTTACTTGGCCTGTTTTAGGAGCCATGAGAAAATTTGCATAAATAGGATTAATTTTGATTTTTATTAATGTCACATAGACTAAAGCCCTTCAGGATTTCTATTATAAACATATTTTGCTATAATATCTGAACTTGTTAATTTTGTCAGCGAGAGGCATATTGTCACATGCACAGTTCACTGTGATTTTATCATATTGTGTACGAGATGTTTTATTGCTTTCTATAATGAAAGTCATACATTGTCTTTCTTAAAAATATGAAGCAAAGTTCACCTTGATATTGAAGAGATTTCACGAAAAATAAAAGCTCTGCAGGTTCTGTAGCAGAAGTTTTTACATTCCTTCACATTACAAAGAGTCTCGAAAGTGTAGTGATTATGAAGGCAGGCTAAATGCCAGCCCACCACTGATGAGCAAGGTAACAGGAGGCCGAGGAATCTTCCATGGAAGACTGAAGGGCCTGCATCAGAAAGCCTAAAGGGTGGGGCTAGAGACTAGAAAGAAGCCTGTTGCTGGAAGCTGAAGTATCTGCATCAAAAACCAGGAGAGGATGCTCAAGGGGAGGGCAAAGGCAAAGACCAGATTTCCCCCAAAGAGAGCAGCAGCCATGATTGACGAAAGTGAAGACCAGAGCTCAGCAGAAAAGAACAGCTGAAGACCCTCCTAAGAAAAGGAAGCAGAATAAAGCTCTTCCAAGAAAAATCAGTTGAAATCCTTCCCTCCCGGTCTACTTTTATACCTTTCTGACAACCATGCTGACTCAAATAAGCTGGGTGTTCCCACTCAAGTTGACAATTAGTCAATTACCACAGGGAACAATAAAAATAAAAAAAAATTAAATGCAACAAATACTAGAAAAATAAATAAAAATAATACTATTTGCTGAGTAATCACCTTGTATTTTTTGTCTATTCATTTACAATCCTTTTGTCTTAAGAGAAAATTTTTTTATGTAGCTTTTGTGATTTTCTGAGAAACGAAGTATAGCAACTTGAAATTTGTGAACCTATGGAGCCAGCTCAATCTTCCTTATTCTATTATTTATTTTTACCCCTTCTAATTTTCTAGCTCCCACCTTCTTTCTGTATACAGCAGAGAATCTGAGTTGAAATGTTCAGGGGTCAGTTGGAAAGGTGGTCCAGATATCAGAGAAGGGGCCAAGGTGAGGGTAATGATGTGAGACATATGATCTTTTAAGAGCAATTCACTCATCAAACAGTTACTTAGCCATGACCTTATTAACCAATGCAATTAATTAATTCTACAGTTATTTATTGAGAGGCAACTATGTGCCTAGCAATAAATTAGTAAAGGGGATTAGGAAAGGAGGAATAATGACCCTATATTTGGTTTATCCTTTATATTTATTGTGTGCATGCCATGTGCATAGCTCACAAACTTATAATTTCATTTTTAAAAGTAAAATTTTGAGAGGAGAATGAATATAAAACAAATCTTAGGAGGAGAGAGGCTTTCGTGGTGAGGGAGTTTCCCCAAATATTGGATATTTGCTTTTAATATACAAAGAGTGAATATTTCACATTTTAAAATTCAGCAAGATCTGTTGGTCATGAAGAAATGTATATGATTTTAAAGGTAAATGTTTAATTTTATCCTTCATTTATTATAGTAATTGAGCATTCATTTTGTCTATTCATTTAATAATTGATTTTGAATAGCATTATTCTTGTAAGGAGACCAAAACAAAGCAGATAAGTCAGATACTTTCAGTTCATAAACACTTTCCTGTGAATACATTAGATGTTCAGAACTATACAAATACTTTCTATAAGGCTGCTTATTATTCATAGATGATGATAAAAATGATGATGACTAACAGTTATGTGTGTTTTATAGTTTACAAAGTAATTTTGCACACATTACCTCATTTTATCCTCACAGGAGCCCTGAGAAATAGGCATCATTATCATTATCATTTCCACTTTATAAATGAGGACATAGAGGAAGGAGTAGTAAGTGACTTGTCCAAGATCACTACACAAGTGCCAGGATCCAACCTAAACCTGCTAACTGCCAACTGCATATCCTTCCCATCAGATGGCACCTCTCATTTTATCTCTCTCAGTATACAAGTTTGCTTTTCTCTAAGCTTTCAGCAGCTATCACTGACCTGAATAATTGGTGTGATAGGCTCCTAAGGTATCTCACATAGAGAAATGGATTCATTTAATTCATGGAAGAATTTTGGTTATTTATTGTAGAAGAAATTAATTCTTATTGCATCCTTTAAATTACTTGGTTTTCTAATTTATGGTTCCATGTTGCCTTATAGGGAAAGCTCAGTCAAACCAGAACACAGGTATTCCTTTGTTTCTTGTTCAGTCCAAGCTTTTCTTCCAACACCATCCTTCACGTAAGAATTCAAAATCCTGAAAGGCTTTGCAGCATCAGGACACCTATGTGGGGTGAGGTGGGGTGGGGTGAGAAGAAGCATCAGGTCTATGAATTAATTTGTCCATGCTGACATCTTCTGAGTAGAACATCATCTCTTCTGGTCCCCAAGCATCATCATCTCTGTCTGCCAGTGTCTGCTGAAATGTCTGAGCTCCCATGTGGCCTCTGGTAACCAGCCTCCTCTGGCAATGGCTGCAGTGTCCTTCTTGTTCCTGCCACAAGGCCATGCAGAGATTCTGGCTTTTGGTACCATGTCTTTCTGGGTCTTGGTCAGAAGAATCACAGGTCTCCTGGTCTTTAGGTGTTATTCAGAGCCTGTAAGCCTATGATGGGCTCTTTGTAGATATTTCTATGAAACTGCTTGCTGCTCTGCAAGGCAAGGGAATTTCTCTACCAGGCTTCCTGCTCCCTAAGCTGCACCTGGGAAGGGTGTGCTTTACCATTGTTTTCCTTCAGTGTGAACCTGCGCTGTACCTGGTGGTGGGCTATGTGGAGGGCTCCTTCTTGGAACACTCATCATTGATCATCTGTGTTGCATTCACCAAGACTGATCCATTCTCCAGTCCAAGAATTTTTTTCATTCAAAATTATCTTAAACAATAGTTTTATTTAACTGCTACTTAGTATTAATTTTTTATCTACTAATTACCTAATTAACAATTTCATTTAATCCTCATGCCTCATTCACACTCCCTCCTCCTTATTTATAGACAATCATTTCAACTTGTTTAATGCACAAATTTTCATTTGCAAATTTAAAAAAATGTATTGTTTTGTGTACATGTATTTAAACATATCAATATGGCTCATGTAGTAATGCCTGGTAATAATAATACTATTACTGCTAATATTAAATATTATCCCTCTTTATATCTGTTTTGTCCTCAATGATAAAGGTGCGATGGGGGATTGGCATGAGAAAAAGATTGTTTTTATTTTCATGGAAATATCTGAAATGCCCTTTGGTTTTTGTCTTCTTGGATGATTTGTTCATTTTAAACACATATTGAGGACTTCATGTTAGCCAGGCAATGGTGTTAAAGCAAACACTGTTTCACTCAGCTCAAAGCAGCTCCTAATCTTTAGAGTTTCAGTGAAACTGGGCATAACACCGACCATCTGTGAAACATGCTGGATAGCATGTCTGAGATCCCATTTCAGGTGGCTGAAGTGGCACAAGGACAGCATTACCTGACTGAGGTTGAGATAAGATGCAGTCACAGTGATCTGCAAGACCCTCTCTGCAGAGCCTCCTCTGATAGAGCTACTGCTACTCCAGGTAAGCAAGCCAGCTAGTCAGGAGTGACTCAGTCCTGGATTCTGTAAAAGCAAAACTATTCCAGCAAGAAATCTAAAAGGACACAGTGTATGTAAAAATTTTTCACCATACCCAAAGTGTATACATAGTATGTCCCCAAATTGAAAGCTGTATACTTTCTGAGTTGAGTATATTCTCTCTCTGCTGGTGTGAACAACACTCCAAGGCTAAATATTACTGTGCATTTATTTAAGTGCTATGATAGTTGAACATTTTTGCTTTAGTTTCTGGCTGCCAATACTGCAGAGGTCAACATATGGCTCTCCTGTCTTCTTTAATGTGAACCTTTAGCACAAGGATGGCCAGAGAGCCAGAGGGAAAATTCCTGTAAAAACACAATGGGTACATACAACTTCATAGCAGTAGGAGGGAAGATTGGCATGGGGGTCCTGATGAGAATAAGAAGAGGTGTTGAAAATAGAGGCTGAAATTGCATCATCTAAAGTCAATTTAGCTTCAGGGCCTAGCCCTCAAAGGATTGTTCCTGCAGTATTCCTTCTCCTTCCTTCCTGAGTAGTCTCACACCACCCAAGCCTCTGTGCCTCTTTCTAATGTTCTATGTGCCTGCATCCAGGGAGTGCGGACACATAGTAGATCATGTTTGCAAAAATCAAACAGATTTCTCTTTGAATTCTTGGAGATTTTACCGTGTTATCATAGGAAATGGAGATGCAGAGGTCTTAGTGTATGATGACTTTATTTGAACAAAACTCAATTACTTAGCTATTTCTGAGATATTTTGTTCTGGTAGAAAAGTATAGTCTCATTCTGGGAGTGCAGGGTGGTTTCTGTAATAAGTTTCTGAATTTCTTGAGAAATTCAATTGCAAGGCCATCTGGTTGAGGGGGTTTATGTCCTTGTCATGAGATAATTGTATTATGCCTACATCAGCAGTGATATCCTCTTTAACTAATTGAGTTATTACAATTTCTAAAAATAGTTTGATTTGACTCTCATTTTTAATTAAAGAACTAGAACAGTGCAAATGCATCTAAAGATGTTCACAAAGAGAGTGGTAGTATTTTTCCAGTTTAGTTTCTTGAATAGAGTTAAAGTGAATCTCTCTTGTATTTTTGTTTCTTTCTCCAATCATAACCCTGCAGAAAATTTTGTCATGAATATACACAACAGAAATGCAAACTGATAAGTAGCTATGAGGGGCAAGATTATAAGTTTTGTAAATGGGAGAAACGATGAAGTAAAGACTACAAGACTATGGAGGGAGGTGTGTGATTCAGGGATTTAAGGAATTATGCCTAAAAGAAGGAGATATATGTATGTGTGGAAGTTTGCTAAAGTGACAAAATGTATCAAAGGAGACAGACCTAGACAAAGGAGGGGAAGCAAAGTGTGGGGAAGTAAATGAGGAAAAGACACTCAGAGAGTGAGAGTAAGAATAGGAGAGTTTAGTACAAAAAAACCTATGCAAAGCACACCAGGGAAAAACCCTTACAATTATAATATAGTGGACTTTAAGAGCAGGAAAAGTTTATTGAGAGAAAGAAAGCTTCTGTCTAAGAGAGACAGAAAGGGGACCAGAAAGTGGGTTGCCCACCCACCCCACTTTTCAAAGATGTTTTATACGGCAAAGCCATGTGGTGAGGTGGGTACAAAGTGGGGCAAAACTATAAGACCCACAGGAAATTTACAAGGTGAGCATGAGGTGGGACAAAACCATGACCAACCAATAAGATTACAAGTACAGTCACCCAGGTAATATTGATTAAATGGGGGGTCAAATGGGAGGACAAGTCATATACAAGGAATTTCTCATTTAGAATATCAATCACTGCTGTCTATCTCTAGGGGAAGTAGTGCCTCTTCTTTTTATAATGCTAACCAGTGAATGTGCCTCAATTGTTCTCCATGTTGGTTCCTCCCTGTGTTAGCTCCTGGAGGGCTGGCACCTTGAGGACTGGGGCCTTGAGGGTGGTTGCCTTAAGAGAGGCCCTTTCTAACTACCTAAGAGATATCTTATTAACTTATCTATCTACAATACTCCCCCCTTTGAAGAAATACCCCTAACTGTTGTGAGGAGGCAAAGGGCGAAGACTGGTCTGGCTACTTCCAGCTGAAGAGGGCCATAGTTGTGATCAGCAGTCAGAGTTGCTCTACAGAAGGTCTATCTAAAGCCCTTCCATAGGCATCAGGCATTGTCAACTTGAGTAGCCTATAGCTCTAAGTCTGAAGGAGGAACCAAAGAAATGGTTAAGAATACATGGGCTAAATTATAAGGTCAGCAGGATTGCTATGAATGTAGCCAACAAGCATTTCCACTGGGAGAAACTAGTAATAGCCTCCCACAAAGAGGATAAGGAGAAGGTCCAGGGGACTTCAGAATCCAACACAGAAGTCATATTGTATAGTTTAGCAGTTATGAGCTGTTTACAAGTTCGATCTCGTGGATCCCGGTAAAAGAAGTCTAGCACTTTTGGCATTGGTTCCATTTGTATGACTGCTTGGAGTCTGGCAGCCTCTAGGCAAGAATAAACAAAACTTTTAAGAAATTAGAGCATGTATAATCTAAGCATGAGCACACTAGAGTAGAAGGGCAAGTTGGGGAGAAAGTCACACTTAGAAACTGAAGTAGTGATTGTAACCTGCTGGTTCTTAGATTCTTTTCTTGATAAAGGTTATCTGTAAGTCTGATATTTTGTCATAAGTCTCTGTAGTTTTAGCTGTAAAAAGAGACAATTGGACAAATTTAGCCAAGAAATTTAAAACTCTAGCTGAGCTCTTATAGATTCTACCATAATTTTTCCTAATGATCCATAATTGCGGTCAGCTACTGATGTAGCTGGAAACTGCCAGAAGGGGTCAGTGATTGGAGCCCCTTTTTGTATCTAGCTTATTACTATGGCATTATTTTATACCTCTTTTAGTTATTCCTTTCTGCTGGGTGTTTAAGACCAAGTTAAAGTGAGATCTGTGTCAATCAGTATGAATCTCTTGGTATCTATCAAGGTCAATTAAGTCTCCTCAGGCATTATTTTGGAACCTTGCATACAGCCTCTCAGCTCCTCTGTCAGTGTCAGCCATCAGGATGGGTCACAGCCTTTCTTGACCATGTTGCTTTCACTGAAAGCATGGGAGATTTTTCCCTCTTTGTACCTTGGCACATGGTACATTTGTCCTCTGCTGTCCAGCAATCTCCCTGCTCAGGAGGTTGGGTGACTTACCAAAGATCCGGGATCCTGTAGGAAAGGTTCCTTTGTATCCTGCATCTTTGTTGACCTTGAGGGGCCAGGGCCAAAATATTAGCAGTCCTTTTAGCCCAGTTACCTTTCTAGTTTTGCTCTCCAAGCTTTAGTTGTTGAACACTCAGAAGAGAAGATCAGTGACATTAGTAGTGCAGTAGAAGCAGTGAGTTTAACTATTATAAATTTGTCTGGACATTAAGCACTTTGAAGTATAAAGCACAGTTAAATCGGCTGTTTTTTCTTATCAACCATGGTTGTTTTAGTAGTTGAATCTCTGCAGAATGTTAACAGACAACAGTTATACATTATATAGAAAAACTTAAGATCAAGAGCCACACATAGTATTTCAGCATGACAATCGTGATGACATTTTTGTAACATGTGTCTAGCATGACAGTCATGACATTTTCTTTATAACACTTACATGTCCATCTTAGTATGGAATAGTCTTTCAGTCAAACACCTCCATCTAATCACGACATTAAATGACATAAAGAAAACTTTTATTTGTTATCCTTTAGTAGAATGCCATCTAATGAGAACATACATATTGGCCTGTAAAAGTACCTTAGGAATTCATAATGTCTAGCCTCTAATTTTAATGTGTGACATTGTTTGGCATCTGAGCATCCTAAAGTGTGGTAAAACATAACATATCCATCACATAAGTTGTTAAGAAAAAATTATTATTTGATTGGTTATATCATGTTGACTTGATATGTGCCTCTTATCACAAGTAGCTAGAGCACAAGAGAAAGGCATATACCTGAGTCAAAAAAGATCATTACCATAAACAATATCTTAGAAGACCTGTACACCCAGAAGGCATGAAGGATATTTAGTAAACCATGAAATAACAATGAATATCAGTTACATGAAACCCCTTATCATTTAATTTTGTTTTGTACCAAGGACATTTTAAATAAAACCTTATTGTTTTCCCACAGAAAACTTAGCTGTTTGACCATGACCAATGTATACATATCACAATAATATGTTTAGCAATGTATTTCCCACAAGGATATGGAAATTATTGGGGTCCACTTTGTGAACAAGGCTGGAATACATTTTTCCAGGCAGCTGCTCCTTTATTTACCAAGGGGAGTCCTGTCCAGTAGTTTTCCTAGGCCCAAGAGTCTTTATTTAATTATCTTAACAAATATTTAGATGACCTATGAGAGACAGATCATAACAATTAACACATTATTTTTGACCAATGAAAGATTCCTGAGATATTATATATAGATGGCAATATGTACTGTATTTGTAAAACCAATTGACATTATTAGGATAATCTAGCAACCTGGGGGAAGCATGTGCTTAATTATATTTCTCTATAAACCAACTTGAGTTAAAGGCAAACACCTTAAAAAATCCAAAATGCCAAAAGAAAAAAGCTCAAACAACACAGCTGTACATGTTGCAACAAATTGAACAAACAAACAAACAAACACACATGTAAGACAATTTATTTATAAACCAGAGTGCACTCAGATGTGTTTGGCCAAGTTAAATTATAATAACTTGTATAATTTTTAGGTTTATAACTATAAAAAAGACTAGTCAGAACTTTGTAGATCAATTAACAGAGATCTCTTGTAATAAGAATCAAAAGGAATAAAAATCTTCTACACCAGTGAAAGCAAAGACCATTTTAAGATGGGCCCTATATTGATGGTTTATCTGACTGGAATACCCAGCTATACAGGCTTCTCATTGTTGCTTTTATAGCCACAGTTATTTCACAGCCACATGTAATTTTTTCCTGTAAAGGGACAAACTGTTAAAGGTAATTTTAACTATGGGGGGGGTGTGTGTGCTCTGGCCAGGTTTGGGTATAGAAGGAGACTAGTTGACACTCTTTGGAGCTAAGTATGAATTCCAAGCAGTTAGGGAAGAAGGTCTGGCAAGGCTCCAGCCTGCTGTGCTGCAGATGTCTACCTATGACAGTTTTTCCATTTTGAAAAGAAACAAAGGGAAAGAAGGCATCCCTGTGTATCCCTCTTATTTTGCACCCAATCTAAGGTGCCCCTTAGACTTTATCTTGTCCATTGCCAGTGGCAGAAGACTAGAGGGGCAAGGAAGTGGCCAGAGCTGGATTAGCTGTTCTTATTGTTCTCTAATTTTGCCTGAGGCCTGAAAGACAGACAAATCTGGACTAAAACTTTTACATTTATTTTTTGAGAGTTTCAGGATTAAACCTAGACCAGTTTTCTATTTGGCCCAGAGATAAATGAAGGTCAGCTTTACTCTGGAAGGGTTCCAGGGAGGGGAAACTCTGGAAGCTTTGTCTTGAAATCCAGCAGCCACAGAGGAGGGAAGTGCCTTGAACCAAACACTGTTGAGAAGTGTGTTATTTCTCAGGGACAGTGCAGTGGAGACAGGCCAAAAGAGTACCATTAAGAACTCTGACCACTAATCTCGGTGGAAGACCTCCAAAATGATATAGTGGGAAGAGATGTAACTCCCAAACCTACTAGTTATCTGAAACTCAAGTTCCTGTTGTCTAAAATCAAAGAATGAATTCTAGGAACAACAGAGGTTAAGAGTAGGAAAAATTTATTGAGAGGAAGAAAGCTTCTGTCTAAGAGGGATAGAAAGGGGGCTGGAAAGTGGGTTGTCCCAACATAGACTTTAATTCAACATTTGTAATTTGTTGTGGAAGAGTGCAGAAATAGAAAGGAATAAGCTTGGGAAGGAAATGAACTGGAGGAGAAGGAGTTTCCACAGTGATTTTCTTGTCATTTATTTATTTTCTATAGGTAATGTGGCTATAGGACTAGTTGACATGAAAACCAGTGACCTAGAGTCTAAAACCATTAGCAATTTTTTCTGTTATCACAAAGAAAGAAAATATGAAGGGCAAACGAACACTGTCCAGAATAGCCTGAAACTACAGACTGGGAATGGGAATGGGAAAGCAAGTGAGAAACCAGACTTGCTGAAATGGAAAAGCAGGAACCTTGTGCACACATGCTTTTCTCCAAGAGTTGGACTTTTGGCATGAGAAATGTGAGTGGAATTTGGATCAATTATTTTGGTAATGTTTCTGAGTTATGTTCACCTACACGATTTCAGAGTTTAACCTCTTGCTCCCCCTTGTCTAGCCTTCCACATTGAGTTTCAAGCTTTGCAAACATCCAGAAATATAGTTTTAAGCAATTCTATTTGTAGGATTTTATGTTACTGACACATTCACACATGCATTCAAATACATGCATTCCTCTTTGCAGACTTATTTATAATGCAAGAGGAAGAAGTGACACAAATGTCCATCCCATGACCTGAGTAGCATCTAAAAGTCAAAGGGAAATTTAGAAAATTATTACTGTGCTTTTCTCTTTTTCTTTTGGAGTTCTTGAGTGTCTCCAATTGGCCTGAGCAGCTCATGTTCCTGGGAAGAGAACATAATGGACTTCTAACATGCAAAGTAGGATCACACAGCATGATGATAGCCCCAAAGCCAGGCTATTGGCTGGAGAAAGAATTTTGGAATATCATTATCTCCCTCCTTCAACATGGGAAGGACTTGGCAGTGATACTCCTGCCTGTGACACAAGCCATAGAAGGGCTTGCTTCCATGTTTTTCAAGGTAGAAGGTGCCTCTAGAAAAGGGAAACAAGACTGAGCTTCTTCTCTCCTGGGAGACTAGGGGAAGAAGAAGGAAAAGAAAAAAGGCACTAGAATAAAATTTATATGTTCCAGTATTTCCCTTTCCCAGTTCTTGCAGGTAGAGAGTATAATGTTAGGCAGAGAAGGCTGACTGAGAGCGGGAGGTGCTATGGTTTTCCATTTTGCAGGATCTAGAGAGATCTCCTGAGGGGCCATGCACCCTGAACCTATCTGAGACTACATCACTTTTATAGTGCATCTACCACCTCCCATGGTTTTGGCAAACAGGGCAAAGGAATTGGATGCTTCTTGTCTCCTTGTTTTTCAGAAAACAAATCCTTTTTAGATTTGCTTTTATCTAAAAACTTTATGTTCTGTGGTCAATGAATCTGGGTGTGAGCAACTGACCACTTTCATGAAATTCCAGAAAGAAAATAGCAAACCACCTTATCCTCATTAGTTGCTGTCAAGGTTATTTACTTACCATGAAAAGGATTATGAAGGAGATGTTGACAAAGTACCCTTGCCTCCAATCATTTGGGGGGTGTTTAGGAGTGCAGCAGTGATTCTAAAGAATTCATACCATTAACCCTTCTGCTCAGCCTCAATTTGTCCTGAGAAATCCCACCTTTAGCTGGGTCTTCTTTCCACCCCATCAGGCCAATGGCTCTGTGTCACGGGAATGAAATAAGTCACCACTTAGAACATTCCAGAGATATAGAGCAACACTATTCTAAGTAACTAAAGGTTTACACTTAGAAATAAGCAGTGGTTTATCTTCATTTTATGTGCTATGGGATGGTTCTGTATGTAGACTCCACAGCATCTGCTTGGTGATGCCTGGACCCAGGAGTCTCAGAAATCTGGGCTCTGTGCCCAAAAAGTACAAGCAAGAAAAATGAAAACACACTCTAAAGAATGTTGGGCAGAAAACAGAAAAACAGCCCTTCGCAGTATTAATGAGCCTCAACAAATCTCTCACCTAATGGGAGGATTTCATGTTTACCCTCTTTAGAGGTTGATTTTGTTCTTAAACAAAATCCTGATTTGTTTTAGAGGAGGCTTACAGATGTTTCTGAAATTCATGATATTTCTGAGTCTGCTAGAAAATTCTAATTCCTAATTCTTTATTTTAAAATTTTAATCAAATTTTAGAAAAACACACATCACTTCTCTCACCATAAGTGAGTTTTATACATGTAAACACTTCATTGACTAGTAGGCTAAGATTCTATTCGTGGATTTCCCATTACCTTGTTCTGGGACTTTGAGCAAGAGCCACTTAACCTCTTTAGGCTTCAGTTGCCTCATCTAAGAAATGGGTGTGAGTTTAGGTGAACTTACTGTAAGGGGCCATCCGGCCCCAGACACTTGTTTACAGACATTTGTCCCCACCTTCCTCTTGTGTGACCCTCTCAAACCTTGGGGATGCTTTCTTACCTCTCCAGACATTCAGGCCCCTCAGGCTTGGAGCCTTCCAGACTCTTGTCCTTCCCATTTCCACAGATTTTTTTTCTACTCTCCTTTGTCCCCCTTCCATCTGATATCAGTGGGCTGAGGAAGCTAGAAAACATCTGAGTGTCAATGATGTTTGATGGATTTAGTGCTTACCTATTTTAGTACAAATAAATGGAGTTTCTTTCTTTGAATATTTTACAATGATCACCAATTGTAGTTCTCTAGTTCTTTGTGTGTATACTAATAAATGCCTGCCTCCCTTGTAGGCATGCAGAGTACACAGTGTCAGTGAGCAGACATCATGTTTCTTTTGCTTACCTTGCATCCCTAGTGTTCCATGTAATATCTGGTACATAGTAGTTGTGTCCAGTACATATTTATTTGAATGAATGAACATACATGCCTTAAGTCACACTTAACAGGCAGCTTAAGGTTGGGCTTCCTGAATTCTGCTTGGTTTATATAGGTTTCTCCTGGTTCCCTTTTTCAGAAATAAACACTATTGTCCCTCCTTCCCATCCTGGCCCTTCCACTTTCTTCCACTTTTTCTTTTTCTTTTTTTTTTTTGGTACCGGAGATCGAACACGGGTCCTTGTGCTTGCACAGCAGGCAGCGAAACCACTGAGCTAAACCCCCAGCCCTTCTTTCACATTCTTTTACCTTGCCTAATTTTATTTCCCAGCACTTACCATTACCTGAATTTATTCATGTCTAGCTTTATTATGGATCCCTTCTACTAGAATACAGGCTTCCTCTTCATATTCTAAGGTGGTATCCTCAGTGCATACAGTAGTACCAGCATGTAGAAGGTACCTAACAAATGTTTGTTTGTCAAATGAGTGAAAAATCACTCATTGCTTATTTGGATCATATGGATTTTTTTATTCTCATGCAGTTACCAATTAATACACTCTGTGCTCCCCAGAGCATATTATTTAGTTACATGTCTCCACAAAGCCAGAGCAGAAGCTGCTGCAGACAGTTCAGAAGAGACCATCTTTTCTCTTATTTGCTTAGCTCTGTTTGCCTTTGTTTTTAATTTTCAGAGTGCTGAGAAGACAGAGAGCAGAAGACTGAACAGAGTGCACTGTCTTTGGTACAATAATGTTTTCTTCTCTGGGCATCCAGGGATGCATGGTACCTAAATCTCTCTGGTGGCCAAGAAACATCTGCTTCAACTCAGTCTGATGACTTGCAAAACACTCAAGGCTGCTAGCTGCCTCAGGCACAGTACCCAGGTTACCTTCTCCACCTGCTGTTGCTGCTGCCTATTTGATGGTTGCTTTTCTCATTCTTTTGGGCTTTTGGGTATGTATTTTTTGTTCTTGTATACAAAACCTTTGAGCTTCCTTATTATAAAAGCCAGAGAGGAGTTGGATTAACAGATGTTTTTCTTTTGCCATATAGAGGAGAATTATATGTTCCCTGGTTAATAGAGAATATTTCCATACTGTTAAATATCTTCCTGGTTGATTATATTTTAAAGTCAAAAATGTGGGTCTGGGGGTGTAGTGAGTAAAAGGTGGATAGGCACAGGGACAGTAAAATGTGTGAAGTCATCTATAAAGGGAAAACTTCCTGGGTCTTAACAGATATTGTGAGCACGTTTCTTCAGGCCTTTAATAGACTCTCGTGATTGTTGTGTAGCATGCACAAATGGCCACCCAAAGTGGCCTCATGACTGACACATACTCTCCCTGAAAGTATAATAAAGAGTCTAAATGTTGGGCAAGAGAGAGTAAACTGGGGAGCAGAAAAATGCTCATGCTGTAAAGTCTTCATCTATAAAGAGTCTCATAGAATTTGAAGTCTCTTAGTGATTGCTCTTTATATCATGTTGGACTTTAGCATTGACTTTCTAAGATTAAAGTCACATTTAGTTTAGAAAAATATTCAACTTATAAAATAAATTTTCATTAATGTCTGACTTTATTAAAATAGGTTATCCTCAACAATAAATATTGAAAATAATTTCTCACTAATTTGATATAGTTTTGATTTAAAAAGTGCATTGCTTTGTATACAACAACTCTTTAAAATGCTTACTTAGCCTATTTACACATCTGGTTTGTATTGGAATCACACATATAGATTATTCCAACTAAAAGTACGTTATTTTATATAATTTGATTAATAGCTTTCTCTTTCACATTTACTCTATAGCTAATTTAGCAAAACTGCATTTAAATCAGTCCCCAGTGAGAGGACCTGGAGTTCACATTTTTGCTTTTAATAGACACATTAGTCTTTCTACATGGTAAAACTTCAAAAATGACTTTTCTTGGGAGATCACTATTATATATCACTCAGTGCTTTTCTGGTCTTACCCTAGGGAATTTAGATAGGTTGTCATTGTTTTGGCTTCAGCTGAAACATGAGATTTTTTTTTTAATGAGAATTTTGTAACACAAGATGTTTTAAATTGGATACTGTGTTGGTGCTCAGAATGTATAACACCCTGTGTACATTTTAACAAGAGTCATGTAGAGGTTATATTAACTGAGCTAATTTGAATCACCAGGTTGCTTTGTTCTCAGCCGTAATAAGTACAGGAAGAGAGGGGACACTATAGGTGGAATCATTCACATGACAATGGGGCATCAAGGAAGCCATGAGCCGGGTATTACCTAACCAGGTGAGAGGCTGTGGTTTTAATTATCTTTTTATTTTATTTTAAAATACTATACAATGTAATTCATGTTCATATTTGAAGTTTTGACTTTACTAGTTGACAAAGTGAAAAGAAGAGATTATCCATACTTCTACCATCCAGAGCTAATTACTGTTAAAATATTGACTATAACCTGTTTATACTTTTTTATTGTCTTTTTCTTTTTCCTTTCTTTCTCTTTCTTCCTCCCTTTTTTTCTTTCTTTCTTTCTTTCTTTCTTTCTTTCTTTCTTTCTTTCTTTCTTTCTTTCTTTCTTTCTCTCTCTCTCTCTCTCTCTCTCTTCTTTCCTTCTTGATTTTTCTTTCCATGCTGGGGATTGAATTCAAGACTTTACATGTGCTTGGCAAGTGTTTTACAATTGAACTGCATCCGCATCCTTTTTGCCCTTTTTAAATGTAAGTGGAACCCTCTAGTGAGTGAAGGAGTACTCAATTACAAAAATGTATTCTTTATCAGTTACTTAATAAATAACCCTGGCCTGTTCACAAAAACAGTGTTTACAAAAAGAAGACTGCGGCCACCATCCCAGGTTACTAGCTCCCCAAGTTATTGCTCCAAGATAAATTGCAAGAGCACATAGAAGCCTCAGAAGGCTTTTGGAAGAGAGTAATAGCACTGGAAAAGATGCCTCAGTGGAGCCTTTAATTATAACAAGAGCAAAACATACAGATTATATATGATCAGGAATCACACAGCAGGACTGGGACTTTTCCATGACTATGCAAACACAAAATACTTTTATTAGAGAAAGGGTGGGGTATTGCAGGGTTTATAGCACCCACTCATTTACTTGCCATTTGTTAAGAACTGGAAAGGGCCTGAGGATTGTATCCTAGGTTCAAATTAACCAGTTAGCCTGCTGTAGTTCCATGGATGCTGGCAGAAGACACAAGATGCCTAGATCAGAGACAAGGGGCATTTTTACTCATGGCACAGCAAGATGCATGAAATTTATATTTGAGTCAGTTTCTTAAGGTCCATGGAGTGACATGGAGAAGCCTAGGGGATGTCACCTACAAAACATGAGATGCTGCTTTTGGGTGAGTTTCTCACAATGAATATTTCTCTCTCTCTCTCTCTCTCTCTCTCTCTCTCTCATTCTGTCTCTCTTTCTCCCTCCCTCCCTCTCTCCCTCCAGGTTCTTGCTATTTTGATGAGGGGCCAAGGTCAAACTTGGAGTCTTCTAGCCTCAGCCTGTCAAGTAGCAGGAGTTTGTCACTGTGCCCAACTGAAGGTTTCTTTAGTCTCAGGCTTTAGTCCCTTTCTCTGTGTCCTTTTCACGCATGATACTGTTAGACATTAGCAGGCCTGGAGACAGATGGCTAGGGGCTATATGACAAACAAAGAAAATGTGATTTTTGTCTTTTATCCTTTGTTTTCTTAATCATTAGTTGTAGATAAAAACCAAAGAAGCCTATGGTTTTAAACTTTAGTCAAGAGAATGTGACATCCTGTGAGCATACTGATAGGTCTCAGGGCCCCTATAAAGTCCAGATCATGGGTGAGCGGTTGGAGAAAACTTCAAGGACTCAAAGCAAACTGAACAGAAACATTCTACCTTTGGAGTAAACAGAAACATTTCCTTGGAAGTTGGTCAAAACATTTCATTTTCCTTGTAAAAGAGCAATGACCTTGATGGGAGGAAAATTATATTCCTTTAAAGACCTGTTCAAACATGTAACCTGAGACCTTACTCAGTGTCACTGTAGCTTTGGATGCCTGCCAACCTTCATGCTTGAAGTTGTATTCTCTCTATTTTTTCTGAAAAAATCTATCATTTTGCCATAAACTCTACCTACACTTTACACGAGTGGGTAGGGATTTGTCTGAAATCCTTCTTCGAAGGCACAAAGAACCAAGGATCAAGTATCACCGGTTCCTCACAGGTTTATAACTTGGCTTCCCAATGACAATCTATTATTTAATGATCTCTGCTTCTTGTCCTTAAACTCCTATCCCTGCTGATGACTCATGTAGAATTCCTGCCCTAGTTAACTTTCCCTTAATAAGGGATTGTTCAAATGCAGTCATTGCTTTTCAAGAAGGCTTCAGAAAGGACAGTTTGCTTAAAGATCAGTGAATGCAAGCAAAACTGGACAAGTTCTTTTCATGTTGAAAGAGAATATGCTGGGTATAAGAGTCTTTGGGGCTTATTTCAGGCCTCAGGGAAAATTGGTGATTAGGTTACTATTTAACAGAATGCCAGATCAATAAGTCTCAGAGGAGATCTGGGTATTTTACATTTTAGGATAACTATTCCTTTTATGAGTTCAAATGGCATTTGAGAGAGAAGGGGCCTATCATTGAAGAGTGTCAGGTGTGTGTGATCAGTGCCAGTCTCCTCCTGGTGACTGTGGGAGGTCCTGGGATGTGGTAGGCAGAGTGCCAGAAACAGGTTTTGATGTAAATGATTAGTCTTCTGGTTGCTACTTATTTAATTTCTTAACTGCAGCACATTTTTCTCTATTTCAGGGGCTTGAATAGAGCAAGGCACTTGGCTTTCAAGCTATAGTCTTCTATTCTATCAAAATACAGTATTCCTACTCAGTTTTTTTCTTTAACACATTCTGGTTTTGAACACTTTTTCATATATGTATTTGAACTTCTTCTGAGAAGTGTCTATTCAACAGATGACTAGATAAAGAAAATGTGGTATTTATACAAAATGTAGTACTACTCTGCTATAAAGAAATATAAACCTGAGTCATATGTAGGAAAATAGATGTTCCTTGAACCTGTAATGTTAAGTGAAATAAATCAGACACACAAGTTTAAAATCATATGGTTTTTCTTATATGAGAAGCTCAAAGTATAAATAAATCAGATATTAAAATAAAAAATAGACAATAGGAAATAGGGAGATAGATCTTTGGCAAAGGGGAAGAGGACTAAGAGATGGAGGGAGAAGGGAGAGGGGAAGGGAAGGGGCTGTAAAAAGAAATAAGATGTACCAACAACTCACAATGAATGTATTCATGATGTACCTCAAACATGCACTAATGAAATAAAAATTAAGAAGAACATATTCTGGACTTGACAGCTGAGTGTTAACCATATTATTGACATTGTGTCCAGTAACCTTTTTAGTCTTTACTTTGTATTTCTTCTGGGGGATATTAGAAATCAAGAAAAGATAATAGAAAAGAATTAACTTCAAAGTCTGTGTTGAAATAGGGGCTGATTCTTTAAATAAAAGTATGATTTGAATGTTGACCATTTTAATCTTGTTCCTTACCCTGTTAAGAGTCACTACGAATGTCTATTAAAAATAGATCAAAGAAGTTAATTTGTATTAACTTACTAAACTACTGGTAAGACAAATATCATTTCTTCATATCAAAAGCGGTGGACATAATCCTATTACTGAATAGGAACAAAATGCTCATCATCTGAAGGTTAATTAATTATTTGTATCATTAGGGTTCTAGTTAGAGTACTCAGTAGTCATTACTTAGGAGAATATCTTAGGGTATCACAATAGTGTCTACTGGATTTCATTTCAGACACTGTTCATTTTACTAATAGGACTAGATTATATCCTTGGAAAAGACTTGAGCTGGTAGAGAGGCTTAGCCATGGGGTTTTGAGTAGGTAGAGAGGTTTTATTCTCAAATCCATCATGTACTGGGTCTTGTACTCAGCAATCATATTTAATCTCCCTGCTTAGCCCAAGCCTCTCTCCTCATCTGCTTTTCTGTTCTCCTTTCATTCCTCTTTCTTTTCATATCAATTCTCTTCCTCCTAGCTATGGTCGATATGGAAATTTACATACATAATCTCAACTTCTAAAGCAAGAAAATGGTCAGTTTTTATTGTATCAAAGGTCAAGGTGAGGTGCATATGTGGGGGTGGTGGGGTTGAGAGGTGTATTTCTTTGTTCCTTTTATAACCAAGGGGCTTATTGTGATAGATTGAAATAAAAATACCCAAGCTTCTTTTATTAGATGACAAAGAGATTCTCACAGACTTTGTCATAGGAGTGGGATAGGTTAAAACCACGAGTGAGATTGAGAAGAAAGAATAGTAGGCTAGAACCTTAAAGAGGACTAATGACTGAGGTAAATAGAGCAGAAGAAGACACCAGGGAAACTAAGGAGATGGTAGGAACACTAGAAGAGTGTAGGGTCATGGAGACCTGCGAAAGGGAGTACTGGGAGGGCTCTTCACAGGGTTAAGAGCTGATGAGCAGTCAAGTGTTATGAACATAGAAACTCCTGCATTCTATTGACTGTGTGGACCCATGAGTGATCTTACTTGGTACAGTTCAGAGGTACAATAAACAGAACTGATTGGAGTGTGTGGAAGATGAAAGCTACATAATGAATAAATACATTCAGCTGGCTTAGTCATCTTTATTCACATTTTCCATAGTAAAATTCATTTCTTCTGCTTCTCCAACACTTAGTCAGTACAGGAGAGATCTTATGGGCTCTCAAGGACTCTTGCCAGCAGCCATCTGGGACAGACTGTCAAGGCCCTCAGGGATGTGTGGACAGAGCCTGGGTAGGATCTTCCCTTGGATTATTGCCTCAGCTGAGTTCTGAGCTCTGAGGTCTGGTAGCGTCACTCCACTGAATTTTGACTTAGGTTCCAATCTTGAGTTGTGGATTTAAATGTCTTATAAAAGATGATACTGTGGTACAGCATAAGAGTCTAGCACTAGTAGACATCAGAAGTGGCTTATATGCAGAGGCAGGAAATGATATTAAAAGCAGGATTTTCAAAGGTAAAAGAAGTTGGAGTGATGATTTGGGTATTTGCTCACCTATCTCCTAAGCACACTCAACTGACCTAAGGGAAGTTGCTTCACTCAACATCAAAGGTACTGTTTAAAATTAAATGAACAGGGGCCGGGGATTTAGCCCAGTGGCACCATGCCTGCTTTGCAAGCGCAAGGTCCTGAGTTGGATCCCTGGCATTGGAAAAAAAATAAAATAAAATTGAATTAAATGAATTTTCTAGAGATAGGAAGAGGATGTGGGGTGGAGGGAGAGGGGAAGGGAAAGGCAAGAAAAAAGATCAAGATATAAAATTCACATGTACCAATTCCCCAAAATGAATGCAATTATTGTGTATCACAAAGATATATCAATAACAAAAGTCTAGATATAGCACCAAATAAAAATTAAATAACAAGAAAACCTTTATTAATATTTGAAACTTATTTTGAGACCAAGTTTTATGTTTAGAGATCCTGAATCATTTTTAGTCATTCTCTAATAGTTACGATTAGTCTCAGAAGGACATGTTCATATTGTAAGCTAGTCTGAGATTTTAACTTCTTTATTACATTTAAGGTTTAGCATATGATTTTTCATAGCCTTGCATAAAATGATGAAATTTAGGGAGAACACTTTTAAAAAATTTATTTGTAACACACACATCAAAGGACTTAAATCTTAAATGTATAGCTAATTATTTATATGTACACATATATCTGTGTAACTATCATCCAGATCAGGGTAGAAAGCCCCAGAATATTCCTTGTGTCCTCCCCACCTCATAATATCTCTACTTGCTCTTTTTCTTAGAGTAACCATTTTTCTTTTTTTCCCCCCTTGAGACCTTGCACTTTCGAGGCCAGCACCAGAACCACTGAGCTAAATCCCTGGCCCAAGGTAACCATTATTCTAACAATCACCACAGCTTCATTGTAGCTGTATAAATTTAAGGAAGTAAATAGTACTTCAAGTACTGTACTTCCATATACTTCTTTTTTCATGATTTTCATAACTCTATTTCTTCTTTAGGTTGTCCATCATATAATAAGCTTCTAGTTCTATCCCTGCTCCCCCTGTCTACTCACCTTCCAGATAGAAAGAAAAAGGTAGAAGGATTCATGTTGTGGAGGTTTACAATGACTGCTTCAGCCTTGGAGTTATTCCCTCCATATATGTCTCAATACCTGAATTCATGTCAATAAAGTTTTCTTCTTTCAATTGACTGAGTTGTCTGCAAATGGTAGCAAATAGGTTATTGGTGTAAAATGGCTTCTACAGCTTCTTTCTTATGGAACAGAAAGGCAACAGGTCTCCATAGAGAAGAGGTGAGGTAAAGTTGGGTCCTTGGCAAGGGAAGATTGGAAGTAAACTGCTTCAGAAGTAGGAAGGAAGTCAAGAGTGGAGCTATCCACAAGCTAACTATGAGCTGTTCATCCTTCCTCTTAGGCCTCCCTGCCTCCTATCATTACTCCTGCTGCCACAGGTAACCTTTCTCTTGATCTTGGCTCCTTATCTTTCCTCAGGCACCAGGAATCTCTCATTCTTTGACTTTACAAGGATTTTGCAGGCTCTTGTGAGCTCTCCCATACCTAATGCCTTGTGTGCGGCTACTCTGAGTTTATAAAGGGTCACTATTACTAATTGTGAGAACTATGGCCAAAGATTTGTGACCTTTTTAATTTGCAACATCTGTCAGAGCCATTGCAGTAGAAGGTGGTTAGGATGTTTTGGCCAGCAGTGTGACATGATTTGAAATGACTTTCTTGTTCTTCACTTGAAGATATCTAATATCCATTCTTTTCAGAGGGGATGCCTTCATACTATTTCTGACCCACATTCTCTGCCTTATGGAGCTTGAAGAGAAGGACAAGTCATCTGTGGTTTTGGCTGCCTTTGGCAGGGTGTAGGGATCAGGAAATTTCAGAATACATTCTTGCTTATTAGTATCCCTTTCTATCCACTTCCTCTCACATTTTTATTTTTGTGAAATCTTATTAAAATTAAAACTAAATGTAACCTGGAGGAAAAAAGAATATATTTCAAAAAGATGTCAAGCAATCTGGATGAAAAGAAAGGGGATAGTCAGGCTCCCTATACTCACTTTGCCTTGATTATGTGAACATAGCATTTCAGGTCTTACTCTTTATGGTCAAATCCTTGGTATTTTTTTTCTTGCTTTGTTTCTGAACAATCATAAAAGTTTTATATGTTAATTTGAATAGTTGTCATAGTAATCCAATTCTGGAATGAAGAAGAAGAGTAGAAGCAGGGAGATCAATCAGTTAAGAGCCCAACTAAATTGTCTGAAACGAGAGAGGATGGTGTCTTGCATCAAGGTGGTTGTGGTAGAGATGGAGCAAAGTGCATAAGCCTGGATATATTTTGGACATAATGGCCCACAGGGTTGCTCATAGATTGGAGAATATGGGATAATAGAAAGTGATGAATTAATGAAACCAGACATTTTGGTTTGAGCAACAACTGGGTAGATGGTATTTATTAAGGTGAAAAAGCCAGACCTTGTGTGGAGGAAGAGACTATAGGTGTGAATTATAAATTAAGAGTTATGCTCTAACCATTAGGTATGAAGAAATATCTATGTTTAAATAGCAAGTAGGTTTAGGGAGCTAGCTCAGGATCAGGCCATGATAGGCGTCTTGCCCACCTCCTGCACTTCATGACTTCCCTCCCTTTGTGCCCCAATTTGCACTGCCAAAATAGATAGTCCAGAGTGCAAGGAAAGGTTCTTTGTACTCTGTTTATTGTAGTCCTAGTTGACATGGTCCTAGGAACAGCAGGCTCATATGTCTCTGTTCCCATCAGCCTTATCAATCAGCTATTCTCAGAATGTATTAGAACAACAACTTACCAAGGACACCCTGCCCCATCTCTTTGTTTGTACTTTCCCTCTTTGTGCCTTAAATAAAATGACATGCAGGCTGCAGCAGTCTTCTTTACTCAGTAGGCAGGGAGGCCCCACCAGGTCCTGCTTTAATTCTCTTTTGTTTTCTGCATCTTCCGTCACCCTCTTAAAATGATAAAAATGGATGTGATCAGGTATGTAGAAGGCATACAAGGAAAAGAAAGGAGGCAAGTGGCTGAGGTCCAGCATTGAGAGAAAGAAAACTGAACAAAACAAACAAAAGAGAAGAAAACTGAGAGCAATTATAAAAAAAGGTAAATAAAATACTTAATCTAGAACCTGGCATGCAATAATTATGTACTATTACAACTATAACTGTTGCCATTATTTTATAGAGGAGCTGAAATACAAAAATCCTCTAATTTTACTTTGCCTTTTAGACTTCATCTTTCATTATACAGTTCCAGAATTTCACGCATGTTTTTTGATTTTCTTATTTGCTTTTACAGTTGAAGACACAAGAAACTGGCTTCTGGCCTGTGAGCTTCCAATTAAGCTCAAAGATTCACTGTTTTCAACGCACACAGTGATTTCCAAGTTTGTATCAATTATATTAGTTATATGAAAATTGTGCTTCTTATCACTAGTATCTCCACTTTCATTTATACATTTGCCACTCATCTTATAAACTAGTACAGATGAAATTCAATAAAGTGTTTATGTAGTTGCACAAAGTGAAGTACAAAAATTGTGGCTGCCAAAATGGAACTGGTTGCAGGCAGGCAGTGCTGTAGTGTGATAGCTAAAGTGTTTATAACTCAGGTGAAATATTAAAATATGTGTATAAAAGCAGTATTTGGGAGATGTGTATTTATCTGCAAGCTGCATTTTTTTTCAGAAAAGACAAGACCCAGTTGTATTTGTTCACCACCAGTTAGGTCATCATCTCTTTTACACACCTCTGTATCCTTTCTTCACAGAAGCCAATGATCAAGAAATATGACTCCCATTTCTAGCACCAGTGTTCGATTTGGTAATCAATAGCTCAAAATATCATTTATTTAAGTAGTCATCTTTCATGATAGAGGTTAGAGATTGGCTAATAAAGGCATCACAGATGGTAAGTAACAGACTTGAAGGGCATCAGGCCACCACTAATTACAAGAGCACTTGTACTTGTCTTAACCTGCAAGTCAGAATTTCTATTGCTTCCAGTTTCCTTCCATTTCTGTTTGAATAATGGTTTAAAATCAAATGCTTTAGTTATTGGCTTGGATTTCCAAATACCAGGCCAACTTTATTTCTAAAAGGAATCCTTCTTATTCCACAGGGGAGATTAAAGAATTTTTAATTTCTCTAAGAAATGAACTCCCTCTACTTTAATTTACCTGCCAATACACACACACACACGCACACGCACACACACACACACACACACACACACGCAGTGGTTGCTTATTAATGTCTCTAGTTAGTCCAGAATTTCTTTTAAATGATCTGGTCCTTACACTGGTAAAAGTTTTAAATTTCCATTAATGATTCATTTGTGACTGATCATTTATGAGGGTTATTTTGTTTTGTAAGTTTTGCTAATTTGGTACTTATTTTCAGGTAGCTTGATTTGAGAGAGACAGTATTTTCGTAGGACTTCAAAAGCTCTTTTTAAAAACTTTTCCAGAGCCGGAGAGAACCAAGAAGTGCTACAGAGACTAGACCTCCAGGATAGACTCTGGATATACAGGTCTCTGCACACCATAATGCCTTCTTTAAACACTGAGGAAGCTGCAGCACTACAGCATCATCACCAGTGCTCTACAAGGACAGCAGAAGCTCCCTCCCCACCTGCATGACTCCAAATAGCTTGTGGATAAACAAGTCAACTTGTGCCTGCCTAAGTCACCATCTGGCACTCTGCATCAATACTGGGCCCATATGAGTGCCATGAGCCCACCTGAGTCACTGCTGCTGCATGGCTCAAGTATACCTCACGGCCTCCAGGATTCTCCATCTGGCACCCAGCACTGATATGGGACCTGCTTGAGTCAGTGCCTGGCTCCCCAGGCTTGCTTGAGTCTCCTGATCTTTTACACGCAGTAGGACTTGTTTCATAAAGTTGGGTGCACTTTTGTTTGGCGCATATATGTTAATAATTCTCTCTTCTTGTTGAATTATTCCCTTGTTGAATAAACCAATATGTAGTGACCTTTTTTGCCTCTTCTATTGAGTTTTGGCTTGAAGTCCACTTTGCCTAAATATAGCATAGTTAAACCTGCTTTCTCTTGGGTTCTTGTTGCATGAATATTTTTTGCATCCTTTGATTTTAAGTCTATGAATTTCTTTTTTGGGGTAAATTTGTTTCCTTTATACAGCCTACTATTGGATTTTGTTTCTTAATCCATTCTGCCAGTCTGTATCTTTTGATTGAGGAGTTGAGACAATTCACATTGAGAGTTATTACTAAAAGGTATTGACTTATTCCTGTCATCACATAATTTTCTTATTGCTGATTTCCTTTTGTTTCCCTTAATTGATCAACCTACTTGGTGTGTTTATTCTATTAGACCTTTTGGCATTAGTTTCACTGTCTCTTTCTATACCCTTGAGAATTTTTTGGAGTGCTTGTTTGGAGGTCATAAATTTCTTAAGGTGCTCCTTGTCATGAAAATACTATATTTCTCCATCATTTTTGAAAGATAATTTTGTAGGTTGTATCAGTCTGGGTTGGAAGTTGTTTTCTTTTAGGGCTTGAAAGCACTTCTTGTCTTAAGGTTTATGTTGAGAAGTCTACTGTAATTCTAATTAGCTTACCATTATAAGTGATTCATTGCTGTTCTCTAACAGCTTTTAAGATTCAGTCCATGTGCTGGACATCAGGTATTTTGACTACGATTATGTTGTCTAGAGGTTCTTTTCTGACTGTGGCTCTTTAGGGTTGTATATGTCTCTCTTATCTGTATGTCACATTCTTTCCCTACTTTTGAAAATTTTTCTGCTATTATTTCTCTAAACAGGTTTTTTTATGCCATTTGTGCTGTCTTCTGATTTTTCACTAATTCTATTTGAAATTTAGATTAGTCTTCTTTGCATCATCTAGCAGCTGTTGGATCCATTTTTTATGTTCTCTTATTTTTAGGTATCTCTCAATAATTGTTCTCAACAGTCTATTTATCTTCTAGTTCTGACACTCTGTCCTTACATTTGTTATTACTGCTCCCTATAATTTCATTATAATTTTTAATCTCCTGAATTTCTGTTTAGTTCCTTTTTATGTATTCTAATTCTTTGCTAAACTGGTCATTCGTATTTTCTATCATGTTGTTTAACTCAGCCAGCTTTTTATTAGTGTCTTCCGTAAACTTCTTGATTGTTTTGTTTATTAAGTCAATTATCTGTTTAGCTATGATTTCTTTGAGTTCATGGAGCATCTTATTGATCTGTTTTTTAATCTGCTCTGTTATCCTTTTGAATAATTTGGCTGTGTGGTTTTTGATTTCTTCTTTCTTGACGCCCCATTGATCAGCTTTGGAGGAGCTGGAAATTTTTGGAGGCATTTTGTTGTCTTGTCTTTTCATATTGTATTGTGTTTTGTGTTATACTATTAAGGATAAGAGGTGTGGGGAACTGGAGAATGAAAAAAAGTATAGTTTGCAAAAATTAATCAATGGAGAATAAGAAGGAGGGGAGAAAAGCAAGACAAAGGATCCTCCTATTATGGAGTACAAGAAAATTAATAGTATTAAATAAAAGTAACAGAAAAGAACAAACAAGAAAAAGAAAAAATAGCAAAACAAAGGAAAAAATCAGAAGGAAAAAAGAAAAGGTGAAAAGAAAAGAAAAAAATGAAAAGAGGAGAAAATGAAAGAAATGAAATGAAAGAGGAGAAAACCTGATCCCTCCAAAACCAATGACAGAGGAAGAAAAAAAAAAATTGAGTCCAAAAAAGAATTCTTCTGTCTTTGGATGAGTGTCTTCTTTATAGGATCTGCAGTCTTGAAATCCAGCAAGTCACAATTTTCTCTGCCTAGCATTATTGCCTGTGGGTTTGTGAGGTGTTCCCCCACTCCCCGGTCCAGAGGCCCCTCTGTCTGTACACCACAGACTGTGGCAACCATCCAAGGTGAGGAGTGTCCTTGCTCACTTGGCAGATGGGAAAAACAATCAGACCATTTTTCTCTGTTGGGTGTAGGCACCAGGCTTGGGGATCAATCAGACTGCTAGACTTGATGTTAGCACTTTGAGATCCAGTTCTCTCTGAGAGCCACACTCAGCTGGCCTGGTTTCTCACTGGGGGTGGGGCCTATGTCCTTCCCAGCCTGAAATTAAACTTGTCAGGTGGTCTATGTCTAGCCTGTGCTGTCCACAAGGCTGTCTTCTGTGGCTCTCCCTCATGAAATTAATGTGGGTGGGTAACAGCAGAAACCCTGAAGTGGAATTGTTCTGTAAATTTCTGTGGCTCAGTCTTAAACAATTAACACCATCCCAAAATGGTGCCCTATTAAACACTCTCTGGCAATATGGCAGGTGCTGCACTGGGTTGCTTCTCTGACTCTCACCTGCCCTGAAGGAGTTGCTTTCAGAATGAAATGCCACACTGTTTTTGTAGCTTGCAATAGTCATGGGCTTTCCTTGGGACTAGTGCTTCTGGCTAGGTCCATTATTTCTTTTTTCCCCCCCCATTCCCCTACCCTCCCTTCAACCCTCCATCACTCCCTATTTACAAAGACTTTGTTTCCATTTTTTCATTTTCTCATATTAATTCCATTCCCTTCTTTCCTTTCCCCTACCCCTCC
>NW_004624730.1:36805510-36863222 GCF_000247695.1 Heterocephalus glaber
TATATAAAGATATATATCTCTCTATATAAAGATATATATATATTTCAAGATATATATATATAATTTTTTTTCCAGTGCTGGGGATTGAAGTCAGGACCTTTGCACTATGGTACATCCAGTCCCTTTATTTTTTTTTTTTGAAACAAGTTCTCTCTAACTTGCTACATTTCCCATGGTGGGCTTGAACTTGGAATCCTCCTGTGTTAGCCTCCCAGAGAGCTGGGATTACAGGAGTGTGCCACCATGCCTGGCTTCAAGCTCATATTTTCAAAAGCAAGTATATTTCTTCTTGTGGTGTCATTTCCATTATATCACATCAGGTGGCACATAACAACCAGATGTCCCTCTCTAAGTGAAGCCAAGTTTGATTGTTGGTTTCAGGTGTTCACAGATTGATCCTTCTTCCTTAATATTTCATCTAATACTTTTATCCATCAACTGTTTCATTTGGTATTTCAAAAGGGTGATTTTTCTAAGTATATTCTTTTTCTACATTTACTAGCTGTAATACTTTTGTGGAGCCAAAATATAGTCTGCATAGAAAGTGGAGGACAAATATTATTTTTTTAAATTTTGTTTGCTAATTTTATGAATATAGAATTAGTGCTTTATTTCTCTCAAAATGATGAATAACATGTTCCTGTTCTTATGTAACTCTCCTTTAAAATATAATTATGAGTTCATAGTTTTCTGTATATTTACTAGCTTTCATTCAGTTGCCATCATAATTTTTCTAGTGCTCTGATTGTCTAGACCATCTTCAACTAATGGAAGCCTTTTCATGTTGACTCTCATGTCCTTTGGAATTGACTTTATTTATTTTGTGTAGTTTGTACATTTCCTGCTCTAACCTCTAACCAGCCATTCTTCCAAGAAGACCTCACTTCTATTAGTGGGCATAATATTTAAAGAGAACAACATGGATATTGGGGATTATTATTCTTTCTAGCCTTTAGGGTGACCAGAGTTAGAAAGTAGGTATTTTTAAGAAGAAAAAAAATGAGTTCATACTAGTGTTTCCAATTTAAATTTTTAACTTATTTAAAAATTTTTTGCCTACTTTATATTTGTATCTCTTCTCTTGGACTTTAAATCTTAGTTCCTAAAATTTAACCATCATTTTATTTATTTTATTTTAAAATATAGATAAAACAATTTCTATTAGGTTATATTACTACTTACAAGATGCCATCTGAATAAAGTTAACTTCTTGCAGCTCTATTTGTCTATTGAAATATTCAATAATGGAAGTACCTTAAAATGGAGACGCATGAAAGTCTTTAGACATAGTTGTTTTCTATGCTCATAGGACTATTTTTTCCATTGTATTTTCAATTTTGGGGACTTCTAAAATTTTATCTCACACTTACATAATCTCTATAGTCCAAAGTTGAAATTATTTGTACCGGTTTTTTCACCTCTGTTTCCTCAACTGTGTTCCTTTCTCTTTTTATAAGTAACCATTAACAATTTTTGTCTTTAGCTTATTCTTTTTTTTAAACATAAGCAAATATGTACCCAAAATTATATTTCCTTTCTTTTTCTTACACAAAAATACACACAACATATATATGTAAAGTAGCATTTGACACTATACAGTAGCTATATATGCTTTTTAAAAAACCAAAATTATCCATAATGTTTTACCATGTGTTCTCCCTTTCCCTACTTTTGCTCTCTCTTTCCCTTTCGTCTCCTTTCTTCTGCTCTCCCATCTCCATTCCACCTCTCTCTCTCATATTTGTTTGGGAAAGTTTGCATTTTTATGATAATGGTTAACATTATAGAAGTAAATTTATATAATGCCCTAGTACCATTTTCTTTAATATTTTATAAGTGTTACTCAAAACTAGGCCATATTGACATTATTTGCTTATAGCTTCTTCTCCATCACTCTTTTTTCTATTATCATATTTGCTCATTAGTAAGTTGTCTTGGTGGTGGTTTGTGTGCTCTTAATTTTCCATGTTTTTAGTGTATGAGTTGCAAGTTTCAATACTTATGAAGCCATCAGTAACCTTATTCTACTTTCTATTTACTCTTTCCTCTTTCCTGTCATTTTTTGTTAGCTGTATTTTTTTACATTGTTAGAATTGTAACATTTTTGTATTAATTTTCACCATATCCTAATTTTAAATCTTAGTTCTACAGTTAAATATATTCAATACTCAGTCCATTCTTTATGTGAAAGCTTTTCCAATAATTTCTTATTTGTTCACAGCTCATTTTCTAGTAGAATGCTTAGGAAGGCTTATGGAATCGATATTCCTGAATTTTTTGCATAACCATAACTGGGCGAAGCATTTATTCTGGAAAGACAGTTATAAAATTCTTGGTTTACATTTTCTTTCCTTGAGTGCCTTAAAATGTTTCATCATTTTCTATCATTACATGTTGCTCTTGAGAAGTCTGATGTCAGTTTGATTTTATGATCCTTACACATGACTTGGGTTTTTTTACTTAATGCTCCAATAACTTTTTCTTTAAAGTAGTAATTTTACAAGAGAATATTTTGATGTTAACTATTATGGGATAATTTTTCTGGTTATACTGTGTAGATTTTTTGTTTCAAGATATGTCTTTTATTTTAGACATGTCTTTTTAAATTATTTTAAAAATAATTTTTTTCTGTTCCACTGCTTTTATCTTCTTTATGAGAACTCAAATTACATGTATGTTGGAAAAATTATTTTGCCTTTGTTTTCTTTTTTAAGATTTTTTTTTGTTTTCTCTACTTTTGTTGAATTTTCTTCATTTTTTATTGAATATTTTGCTTCCAGACTTTCTATGGGAATCTATTTTCTCTTGTGATAAATTATTAATTAATTAATTCTGAGTTTAACCTCTTGCTTGCTATTTATTTATGTGATTATTTATATCCAATATGCCACTTCTCCTACACATTCTGTTTGCTTGATTTCTTTTGGATCATTTTGAAGTATTAGACTTTTCAGCCTATATTTTTCTGGTTTGTTCTCATTGTCTGTTGGGATATTTTGTGGTTAAGTTTGATCTGTTTTTATAATTGATTTTGTGTGGAATTAGGGTATACATCCCCATGTTTAAGTGAGATGGTTTTTCCTCAGCTAAATGAGAAACTTTGTGAGGAGAGGGTGGAAATTGCCCAAAATAACCTTCACTGCTTCACAGCTTAAAGGCTCCCTCATCTATTGTTATCATGAGATACAAAATATGTGACTTTTCTAGGTAGTTGTAGTGTTTCTGTGTCAAAACCTAGTTCAGAAAAGTTTTCTGCTTTAAACTGTTTTACAAGAGCTTTAGAGGCTTTGTCTTTAAAAAAAAAAGGTTCTCTTACCTTTGAGTGTAGGATTTTTGCTGTTGCAGTATTTCCTGGGTTCTGCTTCCTCTGGACCCTCCCTCAAGGTAGTATTTAAACTTCTCTACGTAGTTCCTACTGTCCTGCCTGCCTCAATTTGTTTTTCTTTTTAATCCCAGTATTTTTCCTTCGGCAAAGCTCTGTTTTCCTAGGAGGTAATTAAAAAAAATATATATATATATAGTCTTAAAATCTCCACCCTATCTCTCTTTCACAGACATTAATATAACCACCTTAGCTTTTTCCTGGTTATTATTTGCATGACACATCTTATTCCATGCTCTTATTTCAAACTTTCTGTAACCTTTTTTATGTATCTTGTAAACAGAAGTTTTATTTTATTTTACTGCAATTAGACTTCTGTTTTGCAACTGACAAGTTCATTTTATTTGCATTATTTTATTACTGGTATTATCTGAAACTCAACCATCCTACTTAACATTTATATACACTTAGCTTCTACTGTGTGTAAGCTACTTTCCCCCTTTACTTCATTTTTAAGTCTAATTTGTCTATGTTTCCATCATAATTTCCCCTTTCATAGAGTTGAGCTTAAACACTTTATTCCACTCTTTTAGATTTTCCTCTTCAAATTATACATGCATATCTGTATCCAACAAAATCTAAATTTTACTAGTACTTCAAGCTTGAAACAAAAATTAAGTATGTGCGCGTGCACACACACACACATATGTGCACACATATCCAAGTACCTGAGAACCCTCACAATCTGGAGAATCTATACATGACTGATCCACATGCTAAAATTACCTATTTAATTTTACTGTTAAGCTAGATTTTATCTTCATACGTTTTTAGTACTAGGATATAGGGTTAGATTTACATTTGTTTCCATTTTCTTTGCTTATTATTTCTCCTTGCACTGTAGACCTTCTTAGGTTATAGTGTTATATAGCAATAGAGAACTTATACAACACCTTTGATCAGTTATGGAAAACTCCCAATCATTATTTATTTAAAAATTAGATCTTCAGTCTCTCTATTATCTTACTCAGGAATTCTAATTAACTATATTTTATATGATATCGACCTGTTCATTGTGCCTGTTTTGTATTTTATCTTTGTATCGTCAAACTCTTCTGTAATATCTACTGATGAATTATACATTTCTCTTCAGCTGTATCTCATCTTCTATATAGCTTATCATGAGTTTTTAATTTTAAAAGTACATTACTTATCATTCAAAATCTTATTTGTCGGGCCAGGGATTTAGCTCAGTGACACTGAGCCTGCCTTGCAAGTGCAAGGTCCTGAGATTAATCCCTGTACACACACACAAAAAAATCCTATTCATCCATTTTAAATTTTCCTTGGTCATTTTTGGCTTTCTTTTGTTCTTTGCACATTTCTTACACTAATTTTTAACGTACAGTAAATTTAAATTGAAGCTAAAGATTTTATATTTGGTATATGATATTTCCAAATACATGTATGTGCTGGAATTACAGTCATATTTATATATGTATTACTTGTTGGTCATATACTGTGCCTGTAATTCCAGCACCAAAAGAGGCTGAGGTAGGAGAATTGCAATACTGAGCCCCTCGCCCCTCCCTGGGGCATCTTAGTCAGAGTCTATCTCAAAACAACAACAACAACAACAGCAAAACCCAACCTGGAATATAGCTCAGTGGAAGATAGCCCCTTGGTTTAATTTTCAAGACCAAAAGAAGAAAAAAAGGCTTTGGTTAAGGTGAAAGTATCAGGTTCAGCTCCATCACCTTGCTAGTATCTATCAGCATTTGCTACAGCACATTTCTGTCTTTGTTTTCCACTCATATTTGCTTACCAGTTACTGGCACCATTTAATACTCCCCCTTCTTCTTTTTCTCCTCCTCCTCCTTCTTCTTTATTTTCTCTCTCTTTTCTTGAGGACATCTCCTGAGCCTTAACATGTTTTATAAAATATATTTCCTTAAATTCATTCTTTGGCTCATTTATTGGGTGGGGTAGGGGTTTCTTTAGAATACTTAGTTTTAGCCCATCATATTGCTGGAAGGTGATATCAGGGCCACTCACTTTGCACTGAAGAAAAGAATTTTTTCTGTATGTACTACTTGGACTACATAAAACTCAGAGGGCAAATATACGATCTTTTCTAATTATTACAAAGACTCTAATGTTAGGTTTTCAAGAAAAAAAGTGAAAAGTATACTTTCCTCACCCCTCACAAAGGTACAAAAAACAAGAGAAAAATGTAACAGACTTATTTAATCAAAGTTTTATGTGACACAGGATACTTTAGAAATGGAGGCCCAAAGACCCGGACAACCTGTCTATTTTTTGGCTTGGATTCAATGAAGAAAAGACGGCCATGTAGAAATGTAATTGGGTTAAAAGGATCTCACCTAACAGTAGTAGTCTAGGAGGGGAGACCCAGCCAGATCTGTCTAGATTCTTCTTGGCCTCTGTGCAGTATTCTTTCCTGCTTGGTGTTGGACATGGCTCTTTAGAGAATGATCTTATGATCAGGTAAGTTAGGTCAAAGAATTTCTTTCTAGTCAGCTTTTATACAAAAAGAGAATTTAAGAGCAATATTTTTTAGGATTTCAAGACTGGCATTTGGGAACTGGAGGTCTCGTTTGTAAGAATCATGTTGAGAAGAAAGGGATTCTAGTTTTTCTGACCTACCTTGGGGAAGAAAGGGGAGCAGGAGAAAAAAAAGAGCAGGAGAAGGTCAGAAGTGATTTTACTTCTGATGCCCTTTATAGAGCCCTCCTTTCAAAGCACTCAGTATGTCCAAGCATTATACTTTCAGGCATCATTTTCTAAACCCGAACCAACCCCAACCCATCATATTTTTTTGTTTGTTCCTCTCTTCTAGCATTCATTCAGGAAAAAAATTAAATTATAATTTCAGAGCACTTTATTTATTAGGCAAACATTTACTTTTGCTGTGAGATCTAGGCATGCTTCTAGAAAAGCGTCGAGATGAGGTACAAGTCTTAATACATGATCTCCCCAACAGCAGGTCAATGTGCTGGAGTAAAAATATGAGAACCCATGGAGCATGGGAGAAGACAAATCCAGAAGGAAGTAGGAAAACAAAACAAAACAAAACAAACAAAAAAACCTTTCCTTAATGCATGAAGACCAAAAATGTCCAATTAAGAATATCCATTCGTGAACCTTCTCTCAGCCCACCTAGTCAATCTCTCAGTTTTTTTTTTTTTTTTTTTTTGGTACCAGGTATTGAACTCAGGACCTTGTGCTTGTGAGGCAGGTGGCAAGTCTCCCAGTTTTTGACAAATTCTCTGAGTGAGGAGTTGTTCACAGTGAAGTTTTATAACCACTGGCTTCAAAGTTACTACTGACTTTTTTTTTTCTTTTTTTGGTACCAGGGATCAAACTGGGGTCCTTGAGCTTGCACAACAGGTGGCGAAACCACTGAGCTAAATCCCCGGCCCACTACTGACATCTTAATGAGGAGAAACTAGATATGGTATCGGCCTCGCACCAGATGTGCTTTGATTGTTCTAAACATGTGGATGTTAGTACAGGTAGATGTTATATAATTTTCATGTTAGACTGTAGGTCCAGTCATTCTTAAAAACATTGCTAGATACATTGCTAGGTTTTATAAGTTCCATAGAATCTTTGTATAATTGTCATTTAAATTACAATGTAATATTTTAATGAGGGGATAAATAATATTTTCCTTAACCATTCTTTCATTGTACATTTATTTCCAACTTTTGACTATAATATATATTTATATATATAATATTGTAATAAGTTTCCATAGACCTTTTCTTCAGTTTTAATAATGTTTTTGCACTTACTTTAATTTGGAATTACTGGGAAGAAAGGGATGAACAAAGGTTAGAGACTTTTGATGAATATTGCCAAACTGTTTTCCAAAATGGTATGCCAATTCTAACTGTTGTCAGCAATGTAAAAATGTATTTTAGGACACTTCAGCCAGCACTGGGAATTATCATTTATCTATTAGGCAGTTAGTGTTCTTATTGATTTTTAATTTTCTGGTATTGGATTTCATCCAGTCTACTTAATTAGTGCCCAGAAAGGGGTGGGATAAGTGACAAGTGAACAAATGTAGAGTAGAGGACTTTTCAATTGTTTGGACGTCTATCATAGAATCTAAGTGGCATTTGTTTACTTCTGGCCTAGCAAAGTGTGGATAACTTAGCTTCTTCCTATCTATATTACTCCATTCAGGAAGTGAAAGAGTAGGGCTAACTTCCCTCAAAAGTCCCATTTGGCTTCAATGTTCTTATCCATCCCTTAGTGTGAACCTCACATTCTAAATCTGTTCAGATTTCTCTAGCTGTCTTGCCAATAGCTGCAGAAAGTTGCCTATTATGCATTTTAATTTCTTTTCTTTGGTATCCTCAGTAGAATGTATTTTAGATCTTGTTCTTCTTATGCTTTCCCTCTCCCTTTCAAAAATTCTGATTTAAAAATGCAAATATGGTATATGAATATTTAAAATATAATTTGCATTTAACAAATTACACATGATCGCATAATTCCCAATGCGACTTGGCATCAGCGAAGAAGTGAGAATATGTATTTTACATTAAATGCATAGCATTTAAATACTTTAATACAAACAAACTGCATTTTAGTAACATAAATCTCTCCAAAAAGACCTTGCAAGGCACATAAAATATTTAAAACTCACTCTTACTGCAAAGTTCTTGAACTCCTTGAACATTTCCACTTTTATGTAATATTTGTAAATTTGGAGAATCTTGGTATTTTTCTATGCATTTGTTGTGAATTTTGACTGTCTACTTCTGATTTTTTCCTCCACAAGAGAGGG
Organism: Heterocephalus glaber; assembly: GCF_000247695.1. The sequence goes on from NW_004624730.1 coordinate 36,813,655, forward strand.
GTAAATTTACAGGCAAAGAATCCCTTATGGTGGAGTGTGAATCTAAAGTGTAAATAAGCAGTGAGGAGAGCTAAGTCTTAAGTAACTGGAAGGGAATTGTCTAATACCTGATGACCAGTCTAAGAGTGATATAAACATAGATTTATTTATTTATGCATAAATAAATATGTATGCATGCAGTGATGGGGATCAAACCCAAGGCCTCTTAGTCATGCACTGTACCACAGGGTGGCCTCTCCAGCTGGGAATATAGATTCTTAGTGTTGGTCATGACACTGTACATCATCAGTCAAATCACATATCTAATTCAGAATCCAGCTACATATCTTCAGGTAGTTGGTTAGCAAATCACTTATTGAATATTTTCACTGTTTGGGAGCTCAGCACCTCAAAAGGCAGCCCAGGCAGTATTCATTTTGGGAAAGTTATCTTGACTTCAATTCTTAGTTTATTCTCTTGAAATGATTACATAGAATTAAGTCATTCCTAATGTGATTTTACATAAAATAATCTTCTACAGGTGAGTTTGTTTTTCTTAATAATTATTAACAGTAAGTTTCATAAAAATAATTTTCTAAGTGTATATTTTTGGAATTAAATTGAAAAACAAGTCAGGAAATATTAGTAGTAATGACAACAAAAAACCACCTAATATATGGTTTTTCTTCTGTGCAAGGTACTTTTCTAAATGGATTCCATATTTAAACATTTAATTCTCATGACTTTATATAAGGTACATATTATTATTGTATTTTAGGGATGAGGAAACTGAGGCACAAGGAAATTCTATTATTGGTCACAGTTTTCCAGAGAAATAGAATATAGGAAGGGACATATTTTAAGGTTTCATGGCAGGTCACTTAGAAAATAAGTTGAGAACTTAGAGTGTCTGTGGTGCTCACTACTTGATAAAATTTAAAAAGCATAGCAAAGGATCACCAAAGTCATGTCAAGATGGCCACTCTACAGTTTGCTATTCCTAGTTAGGTACAATGATTCTTAGGAATCTGAAAGAACAGTGTTTGTTTGCCTAGGCAGGTGATCCACTGATTTGTTGTGAAATGGTTGAGCTACTGTTTGAGCTGTAGGTCTGTTTGTGGCATAGGTTCAGCCCTAGCAAATATATTATTTTTGACACAACCTTCCCTCTCTGATTTATTGATCTTTAAGCCCCTTTTTTAGGAAAGAGATGACCTTATAATCTTGGATTCTCAGCCTTAGAATTTTGTTTTTATAAAGAAAATGTTTGTGATTCTTTATTCTGCAAGATATCTATGGATTTCATGGTCCTATATGCTTTAGCAATATCAGATTATCACTAATGAAGGAGGAGAAGACAAATGCTTATTGGAGACTTACTTTTTTTTTGTAGTTATGCATGGAATTAAATGCTTTCAGGATTAGAAATTAAATTCTTGTTACTGTTCTCCTGGACAATTCCAGTACATTTTTTTCCTTTCCTATCCTTTTTTCCAGTCCTGCTTTACCTGTCTTCTCATTCCTTCTCCCTTCTTCTTTAATCTTCCAAGATACTGGGGTAGGAGATTAGGTTAGAAGAGGGCTAAAATCCTTTTTCGAATTTTTGTTTTGGTTTGTGTTTTTGGTAGTGCAGGAAGAGATAATGATATTGGTGTTTCTTCAAGAAAAACAGTGTTAGAAATAGGTACTGGAGAAGTCCCTCCTAACTGTTCTAATACAAACCGTCCAGGAAGTCTGGAATCTGAAGCTAGCTGCTGCCGGTCAGCCCAGGTTGTTCATTATGTTCTTGTTTGTCTTGTTTAGATTATATATCCCTTGGGCAAGAGGCCAGGTGGTTTTATTACAGTACCCATTGTTCTGTCAACACCATCTAAATTAAACCAAACACTCTTCTTGAAAGGCACTTTTTGATCATGCCTCTCTGGGCCCCGGCTGCTCAGAACTGAGAGGTTTGAGTTAGCTATGACACCATTAAAATGGACCAAATCCCAAATAACTGGTATGTTCTTGAGAAAATTCATTTTCTCATCCTGATGTGGGCTCTAGTAGACACATTGAAGCTATAAAACACAGCTTAGAAATGACTAATTTTAGAACCTATTTACACAGCTGCTCCCCTGAAAAGCTGACTTTCATTGTAATTCTTGCTCTGGGAGGACTTGCCATTTATTTAATTAAAAATGATCAGCAAGGCAGGTTTTTGATACAACGAGGCCCACAGTAAAACTGCAAGGCGGGTGTAGTCACAGTAACTTGTTGACATTCTCCTTTATTAGATGTCAGTTTGTAATTAAAAATTTGAGTGGCAGAAGTCTGAATACCCAGAAAAATGGTTCTAAATATCTTAATTATTTCCAGTCATCTTCCTGGCAAATATATGATAATGTGAGATTCAACAAGGAGACATTCTGCATTTCCAAAACATTCCCTTTGAAAAAAATGCAGAAATAAGAAATGCTCTAGGGTTTAGGACCTAGGAGAGGAAATTCATACCTGGAATGTCATTAAAATCATCCCTGCTAGGTGAAGGAGTTTCATATTTGAAGCAATAGATATTAGAAGCAACACAAAGGGAGTCAGATTTCCTAGGGGGGCCATCAATCTTGATTATGAAGTTAATTAGAAAAATAAAAGTGCTCTCCCCTTCCAGTTATGTGTGTTATTACCTATGATATCATATTTATTTTATGGGAATGCCTTTTAGAAATTTCTAGATTTTGCTGAAAAAATATTTTGATGTGCATTTCCATTTATGTAAACTAATGTGATGATTTAATGAACTTTGGGGATCATTAAATGCCCTTTTTTTGACACCAGGTGCCCAGAACTGAATTAATCACAATCAATGAATGTTTTTCTCATAAAAGCTACTTATATGTCTAAAACTTCACACTTCAAAAGTGAGCCAGTTATTTCTGGTGAACTAACCAAATGAATTGTTAATCTTATTTGCAAATTATATTATAAAATATTCACATGAACTTTATATTAATAGACTTGAAGCTACTTGCCATTTACTTTGAAATTGCTATCTTCGCTATTACTACATCTTAAAGATCAAGTCACATTTTATGAGTGTCAACAAAATGTCCTTGAATCTATGTCAAGACTATTTTAATGGATCAAGGTTGAGATTGTAGGACTTTATTACTTCTTTGCTAATTGTTATTGTTTAATATAGAGACTAACTCACAAAGGTGAAACAATATAAAGAGATTATATGTTCCAAGTGACTCTACACCTACTTGATGGTTTGAAGTCTTTGCATTTTGTTTACTAGAAGTCAATGGTAGCAAGCAAAGGAAATTAGCCATTTTTGCTGCCATCTCACTAGTGACTGCCTGGAAAATAGTTCAGAAAATACTAAGCCATACTAATTTCCAACAACCACAAATTGGCACTATCTGGAAATTCAAACATGAGAAGTAAATTATGGTTTTTAAATGAAATGCATGCAGTACTTGGAGATGACTTTTTTAGTGTTCAAGTTCCCCACTAATTAGCTCCTAGGAGGTGCATGAGAATTTTTTGTTTTGCTTTTTCTAGGTTCAGCTTTAAACAAAGTGAGCCAGCCAAGTTAGCCATCCATCAACATTCAGATAAAATATTGTTTAAACCCTGCAGCCCCCACCACCACCACCAAAAAAAAAAAAAGGGAGTATGTCTCATAGGAGATAAACTGACTTTGGTTAACAAAATAGACTTTAAAAATACTATGCTTATTGTGTCATCTCCTCCTTGTAGAATAATGAAATACAGATAGATAGATAGATAGATAGATAGATAGATAGATAGAGACATAGATGTAAGTTTTAAAATCTAGTATGAACTTGCAAAATGCTTCAACCCAAGCATAAGTCCAAGTGGCATTGTCTTTTGGGAATCAGACTAGGCAACACAAGGAGGACTGAAGAGACCAACATGTACATTGAGAGCCTCTTAACCCACTGTTAAGTCCTTATCCAAATTTTGCACCATGCTAACCAGTTTGGCTAAGTTGCTCTCAGGTCAATTAGCAATGCTGGAAAAAATAAGGGGTTACTGAAGAAATTACTTATCTTTTCAGTGTGCCATATGAAAGACTAGATTTAGCTTTAAAACTCTTGGTACAGAGTGATAATGCTCCATGCAACCCCCTACTCTTTATTCTTTATCTTTTTCTTCTTGATTCACAGTATGTGCTTTTAACTTAAATATCTTTCAGTTCCATGAAAATAGTGTCCAAGCCCTATTGGGATGAATTAAGCTTTTGATTTTTAATAAGTACATGATATAGAGCATCCACATAAAGGAGTTGGACTGTGTATTGATGAGAATCATTGTAGTACCACTGGTCTGTTAATTCATTCAGTACAAATTTAGGAGATACTACTGTGTACCATGGGTCATTCAAGGTTTCAGAAATAAGAGTGAATAATGCAATTCCTCCATTTTAAGGGTACAATGAGGCAGTGAAAGACCTTCAAATAGACAAAGATGTTGCAAAATGGTGCTATAATGATAGACAATGCAGAACACTTACTATGCTGAAGGAATTTTACTGTAGGCACTTACATGCATTATTGTTAAATATAATCCTCAGAGAAACCCAGGAAGGTGACTACCATTATTTGCTCCATTTTATAGTCAAAAGCTTAAGTATAAAAGTGGCTAAGCAACATGTCCAGTATCACACAGCTAGCAAGTAGTTAACCCAGGTGGCCTGGTTCATGAATTACCTAATTTCTGCTCAGGAGGACAATGCCTTGTTCTGAACCTCATGACTTACTGTGCCTCATGTCTTCACTTACTCTCCCCTGAAGCATGCAGTAAATCCTCCTTCAAGGCCCATAGGGGATTATTTCTGTACTTCACAACTGTTCCTGCCTTGATGGTTTTCACCAGAAAGGTTTTACCTTTCTTCTGATTTTGTGCTGCAGGAACTGGTTTGATGGATTAAAACCTTATAGAAGCAAAATAAGTATAATACATCCACCTCATTGTACTTTTCTTACTGGGGAAGAAAGGAAATATCACTCTCATTTTAAGGTTTGGGTTTTCAAGTAGCATTGTAATGCATGGTCTTGGAGGAACTCGAGATTTGAGACAATGACTACAGTCATGGACCTTTCTAACATTCCAATAGTTATAAGCTATTTCTAATGTAAATTAGAAGGTATATTGGTCTCAGCAGCATGCTAGATTTGTTATTATCTTTCATTATGGAAAAAGTGTTTTCCATTGGATAATTTTCTCTAGAAAATTGCTTATTTTATGAAATTGAAATCTCTGTGTTGATAACGTGTATATCTACTTTTTAAAGGTTAACTACAAAAAGTTGACTACACATAGGGAGCCCTATAATACTGTAGTGTATCAAGGTGCAAATTAATTCCAAGAAGGAATCTTAGTCTGCAAACACAGCTCAGCACCATGGGTTATGTGGGATAATTGAGGGAATTCTTCATCATTCCCTGAAGACATTATCTGAAATCCCCTAGAAAAATACACCCTAACTTCCACGACAAGTGCTCAAGATTGGGTTTTGGTTCCTTCACTTCCAAAACAACGATTCAAAAGAAAAGTCATGAATATACAACAAATTCTATTTTGTACACACACACACACACACACATGTGTGTGTGTGTATAAAATAGAATGTAATTATTTTCAGATCGTTTAATAAAAAAACCAAAATATAATGACACATTAACAACCCCCTACTATATTTCCCATCCTACTTTTCCCCCAATTTTTCCTTATTTTTCAGGGAAGTACTTTTCAGATAAGCATTTGTGCATGCTTCCTCTTTTATCATTATACCTTAACTTTTATCATGTTTTAATAATAATGAAAATGATATTTTCTTTTTGATCACTAAATACTGATGACAGTCTGTTGGTCTTTGATGAATAAAGTGAAAGAATTAGGTTTATAAAAGCTAAATAACTGAAATATGCAAAATTATAATTAATGGTGTAATTGTTTCAAGACATTTTGAAACTAATAATTATTATTATCAATAGAAAGCATAAATGATATAGTGGGAAAAGCATGGACTTTGGAGTTTAGTAGACTGGAGTATAGTTCTTAAATTTACCACTTTGTACTTGCATGATCTCAGGCAATTTATTAACTTCTCTGAGCATAATTTTCTCTAATCGTTATAATGGGGATGACACTTACCTCGGGAAATTTTGTTTTTTCTTTTTTGATAGTTGTGTGCATATAAAATTTCTAACACAGTTAGTTCTAGAATACAATAAGTGATAATGCTGGAGATCAAACCCAGGGCCTCACACATGCTAGGCAAGCTCTGTACCACTAGGCTACATCCCTGACTCCAATAATATCTCTTCTAAAATCTGAATTAAGTTCAGCCAGTTGGCACAAGCCTGTAATCTCAGCTATTGGGAAGGCTGACACAGGCAAATTGCAAGTTTGGAGACAGTTTAGGCAACTCAAATTGAAAAAAAAAAAAAAGGAATGGGAATGTAGCTTGGAGTTAGAGTGGCCTTGGGTTTGAGCTCCAGTGATCAAACAAACAAAATGTGAACTAAATGGAATAGTGTGTTAAAAATTTGCCCTGATAGTAGAAACAAAATTTCTGATTATTGGTTTATAAAATGTTTGAATGGAAAAACACTCTAGAAATAATTTAACTCATTATTTCTCAGGCTTGAAGTCGAGAGTTGACATTTAAAATGTTTTCTTACATTTGTGTACTTAGCACCTGTTTTTATTTAGTTACTATTTTTCTTAAAATCAACATTCTCTTATCATTTAAAGAAACAACATTTTACCACAAATGTAACAGAATTAGTCTTTTATGCTATCAATATAAAATCAAATATAATAAAGATAAAATAATATTTAAATTGTAGGTTTTATTTTGAAAGTCCATGAACTTAAAGCTTGTATCTCTCTTTGTTAGAAAAGGAGTTTTTGTTTTGTTTTGATTTTTGTTCTTTTTGTTGTTGTTATTTATTTGTTTCTTTAGGGGGAGAGTATTAGGAAGCTGCGAAAGCTATACCAGCACCAAGCTGAAACTTTCTCATTGATCTTCATAGAAAAGTTAAAAAGACTATTGAAAATGAAGTACCTTTCTTACTTTGAGGTTCAATATTATTCAGTACTTTAAAAAATTTTTTAAATTAATTTTATTGGTACATTTTAGGTATACAATATAATGACATTGATCATTGGAGATTTGTATCTTCATATAATATATCATCTTGATTCTTATTTTTCCCCATTCCCCTTTCCTCCCTTCAACCCCTCCATCCCTCTCTATTTACAAAGACTTTGTTTCCATTTTTTCATTTTCTCATGCTTATTCTATTTCCTTCTTTCTGTTCCACTACCCCTCCCACTTCCCCTACCCCTTTGCACCTTTTCTTCCTATTTGACGTTATCTATTATGAGTCTCCTGATCCCCAGTCTCTTCCATGCCCTGCCTATAATTGAGAACAGAAGCAGGATGCTTTTAGGAGGGAAACTGTCAGTTTAGCACGTGGCCTATCTGAGCTCTCTTGTGATCAGTTGTGGTCATGCCTTTAGTGATGGAATGATCATTGCTTTCCTGCCTTCTTTTACTGAATTTATTATTCCTTTTGCTTGTTCATATGCCTTACTTGGAGTTAAACATACTATATGTAGAATTTGACTTTTAGAAGTTCTTGAAATTAAGAGACTGAAACTCAACTTCAGCAAATTAGTGATATGTACAATTCCCCTCCTCCTCAGCTGCCTCCTCTACACTACATGTGATGAAGTGATGAACAGCTGGAAGTTTGTTATTACCCTGGGAACAGTTTATTTTGACCTTGTTACAGTCTACCTGCTTGCTATTCCTAGTACAGTACCTCTCATCATCAGAGATCTTGAAGCAAATATTATATTATGCTCTTTAAAATGAAAGCTAAAGTAGAGCTCAGGATGACACCAAAGCAATGCTCTAGGGAAGGGGGAGGATCCTAAGCACATTACCATTTTCTCAGACAAGTCTTCATCACATTTTTTTCTTAAGGTATTTTACGCATTACCTCACTGTGAAAGAGAAAGAGCCACATAACAGCCCAAAGAGAGCAGATAAAATCACATAGATGTTTTTGAGTTTTAGGATTTTTCCCCCACTAAAAATAAATAGTATCTTATTTGGGTCTTCCTGTTATTTTTGCTTATTCTTGCATTTAGTTCACTCATTTTTTTTTGATGCTGAAAACTAATTTTTTAAGTGAACCATTTTATTTTCTTACCTTTAAAAAGTAAATTTAAGATAAATGTCAAAGAAATAGTTGTCTGAACTATTTTTAAAGTCTTGCCCTTTGTCTGAGTATTCCATTCCTGCTATAAAGAATTACCACGAACTTAGTATCTTAGAACTATACATATTTATTATCCTACACTTCTAGAGTTCAGAAGTCTGACACAGGTCTCACTGGATAAAATGAAGGGCTCAGCAGGACTGCATTTCCTTCTGGAAACTCCAGGGGAGAGTGCGTTGCATCAACCTTTTCCAACTTCTAGATGCTATGGAGTATTCCTTGGCTCCTAGCTCTCTGCTCCATCTTCAAAGCCATCAACAAGTGGTGAAGCATTTCTCACATTGCATCAGTTTGGCACTAATTCTTCTTCCTCTCTCTCCACTTTTAAGGACCCTCATGCTTCTACTAGGCCCATTGGGATCATCCAGGAAAATCTCTTGTTTTTCTAATCTCTGTTTAGAAAACTTAATTCTATCAGCAACCTTAATTTTCTTTTGTCATTTAAAGTAGCATTTATAGTTTTAAGGGATTAAAATGTGAACATTTTGGGGGGTCATTATTCTGCCTCCTATGGTATTTTCTTCAAATATATTTCTATATTTTTACAAATAGAAATATATATCTTGAGCAAATATGACTTGGTTTAAGGTGTTATAGATCAATTAATTAATTTTAAAATCAAATATGCCTCATTATCCAGATTAACACTTTCTGGATATGGTATATTTGCATTTAAAAATATGATTCACTGTTAAGTGTTTAAGTTTTCACAGTTAGGATGGTAGCATTAGTATTCTCCAACTGAACATTTACTTTTACCCCATTATATGCTTTGAGCATTTACTTGGATGTGAAGATTGCAGAGATATTGGCCAACACTAGTAAGTGAAATCTATGAAGTTTGATTATGATATATTTTTCAATCCACTAATCTTTCCCTCGCTCTCTCCAGGCCCCTCTCTCCATGTTATCCCTGAATTTCCTTCTACTCAAAGCTTTTCATCATACAATTACTAACATGAATCATACTAAGCACTTCAATAGAGGCCTCAGATCTTCCACTATAGAGATGAAACTATAGTCTGTTTTGGTCTAGACCAATTCTAATTTGTTCTCGCCTAAACCAAAAAGATTCATAGATTCTGAATTAATCCCAAATAGAGGCTTGAGATTGAAAGATAAATGGAATTATGGACATAGATCAGTGGTGTCGAACCTGTGGTACACGTGCTGCAGTGGGCTCTTTGTATCATTGAAAGCTCTAAATCAGTGACATAGGTCATTCATTTTTTCATCAAGTTTTACCATTAAGGGATTCACAAGGAGAAGATAATTCATCTGGAAGGTGATAGGTTCAAGTAATACCCACACAGACCTGGGCAACCATGGTCCCCCTGCCTTTCCCTGAGCTTTGTTTGTGTCTCTCTCTGTTCATGTTTTTCCTCATACAGTAAAGGATTTATGGAACCAAGGAGACATGCCCACTTACAACCTCTGGCCTTCTTTTCTTAGACTCATGACCCAGACTTCAGAAGTTCCCACATAAGCGACACCATTATTCCTTTCAAAGTCTGTGAAGAATCCTCTTACCAGTTCACAATCTTGAGGGCAAGACTTTTTAAACTAGTGTGCACATACCCAAGCTCAAGGGGGTATGCAGTGGGGATATTTGTGATCATGGGGTGTGGTCTGGACAGAGTCAGAATTTGTTTTCAAGGCTGTAGACATGAATACCTGGGAGGCTCCAGATATTGCTGGATGATGTAAGGAGAAGGGGGCGAGGCTAAGGGTGGGATGTTCTAATGGCATGATCACTCAAGAGCTAATATTGGACTCAAAGATGTTGTCAGTCAATTCTACACTCTGGAATGTTTTCCCCTAAGGGGAAAAGATGTATCCATAGCTTATGAATTCAATTGATTCTGTTTGAATCTCCAATTAAGGAAGTTGAATGATAAATAGCTGAATGCAGTATATTTACTGATTCTTCAAATCTTCAGAAGGCACCAATATGGTATCTTCAGTAAATATTTGCACTCTCACTGCAGATGTGGGGTTAATCAGAGTGCTGTATGGAAAAATACAGATTAGGCTCACCCCCTACTTTTATTGAAGTTCCATTTTTAGAAAAGATTGTTTATCATGAGATCCATTCCTAGTATACTAAAATTAACCACCATATGATTGTAGCATTTACAGTATTATCATGCTTGCATCTGGCATCTGTGTTTGTCTCCTTGTTAATTCTTCAACCTTTCCATTTATTTTTCAGGTTCACAAAGGTTAACGGACATGGACTACTGTTTATATGAGGAATTCCTTGGTGAGTCTTAGTGGTGACCACTTTGCAGGGTTTCAGTTCAGTTGAGCAAGAACTTTGATAGTCAATCTACAAGGCTCTCTGGAAGCCTAGTACTTAATTGAAATCTCTACCCCTGACTGGGCTGCATTGTCAGGCATAAGGAGTGGGTTTGGTTTTCTTCCCTCTCTTTTTCATATTGCTTAATTCTCCACATAGACTTACTCCTAGGGTTCTTGTAGATAATTTTCCCCTTTGCTAAAACATTATGTGGATAAAGCATTAGTGATTTATTAGTGATATTCTGATGCCATGGGGCTGAGATTGCGAAGTATGGCTGTGATACATTTGTATACTGCCTTTCATTTGGTATTCAAATTGATATACATAGTGTGGGTTTTCACACAGCAACATTGAAGTAGGCAGAATGCTGCTTCTTCCTATATTAGTCTACTCTACACTGATGGGAGACTTGAGGCTAAGGTGGCAATAGTTGTTGTTGGTGCAGACACTGGAAGCTTATTCCTTATACCAGGTGGCACATGAGCCCTCGACGAAAGCCCTCTCACCCTATCCATCCCATGCTTTGTAACATTTGAGAATAAGTGACCCTCAGGCATCACTTTTTGACTCTGAATTGGTAATTGACTGACTCTCAGGCACTCACTTTCCTTGCCTTAGATTTCTGTGTGAGGTGCTTGCACATTGTTTTTATTTATATTCATTGGCTGGTTGGGGGAAGGGGCTTGAAAGTATTCTTACCTTTAAATATATTTGTCTTATAGCAAAATATATAGCAATAAATATAGATTGGCATATATATATATATGTTGTATATGGCATTATCTTATGACTTTTGTATCTACTACAACCAGCTGGAATTGATGTAAAAAAAAAAACTAGGTTGAGTATAATTTATCCTAATTGTTGATGGCTTGCCAGAGAGGTGTGGATTAGATCAATTTTCCCTTAGATCTGTAAGGTTTAGAGTGGAGATGTTTGTCTATCACACTCTCAAAAGATAGCTTTCTCATTCTTTCCTTTTGGATATAGAGAAATCTCCTCTATAATGCCAAGGAAATGGGACTCAATACCACCTTTTTTAGCTACGAGTTCCAAGTGCACAGTCTTAGTAGAGAAATCTAGCCAGCACCTTGGCTGAGGTTTCATGGCAGAGTCATAGCAGTCTGCCCCTCAGTTGTCCATGCTGGGGAAACATCTGTGATTTCTGGCCCCACAGCAGTGCCACAGCCTCTGGGGATGGGTAAGTACCAGAAGCTGCCAAGCTTCTAGCCCCTCTGCCTGAGGTGGAGTTGCAGCTCCTAACAGGGCTCTCACTAGAGCTTCCATCTTGTAGAGTCCAAGAACTCCTAGGAGGGCCCCAAATGAACATGAATGTGCCCACCTGCTGTAAGTGTAGGCTTTTCAAGTTTGAAGAGGAATCTGGGTAGATTTGGAGCTCACTTTCTATATCTCCTGCGTGGCTTTAGGAGGAAGAATTATGAGGGATTTGCCAAGCAGCAACCAAGCATGTATTTACAAAAAATAAAACTCATAGGTGGAATAGTCTTGTCCAATTTCCAGCTATAATATCAGGGCTTTGTATGATTTTAAATCCATTTAACAATGCATGTGAGGTGCATTAAATTGCAGTATCGCACACCGTCACTCTCTGGATTTAGTTGTATGGTAGACATTTGCTGACCAGCTCTTGCAGAAGCTGAATTCTTACCTAATGCTCTTTGCTGGAAGTCTTGTAGCCAAAGCCTTTCAAATCAAAGAGAATCATCAGGGAGAACAAAAGGTAATCTCCTACTCTTAAGAGGCAGGCCCTTAGGTTGTTCCATTAACTGTCTACTTTAAACAACTGAATGGTTTAAGTAAGTGGGATACATTTGTTTCCTTGTCTTGATACTCATTAGGCAGGATATGTATTCAACACACACATGAGTATGCATGCACACACGCACATACACACGCACAAACACACATACACATACTCCTGTGAGGGAACAGCCAGTGTCACTATTTATCATTCATGACAGTATATGAGATCTCTGTTATGAAATGTTCTGTCTCCAAAAACAGATATCACTTCTCTTTTAGAAAAATATCCTTGGCTGGATCCCTGGAACTTTAATTAAAATCCCGATTGCTCTTTAAAAAAATGTTATTGCATTTCAGACAGCTTGGATGTAAAAGAGCGAGGCCAGGGACCAGAATGTTTTGCCAGTAGGATGGAAGAGACTATGAGAACAGATAAAAGGACTGCCTGGGTTAGCCTGATGGCTCTCAGGGGATGGCTCCTAGGGACAAACCTGCCACTTAATGAGGGCCAGCCCTTTAGCTTGGGTCCTCATGTTTGGAGATAATTATCTGAAACAGTCACAGATTTTCTTCCATTTGTGCCCTTGACACAAATTGGGTTGTTATGAATAAAAAACTAAGAAGGTGATTATTAACTAATTAGTGAATTTATTTACGTTTTTAAATTATTCATGGCACTATTTAACTTTTTCTCCTACACTAGGATGTGAACTATATGAGGGCAGGAGCCACATTCATTTTGTACCCTACAGTATGCTTGGGATCTAGTCTGGAAGGTGGTAGTGGTAGGTGCTCAATAAAAACTTGTAGAATGTTTGTGGAGGCCTGTTGCACTGGATGTGAGGATATGAAAGTGACTAAGACACAGTTCCTGTCCTTGAGGAGCTGAAAGGCTAGTGTGGGTTGAAAGGCAAGTGGAACTTTTGATTATTACAACACAAGTTTTTATTTCCTGAGTGACTTATTGTATGCCAGGAACTTTTTAGATTTTAACTCTAAAAATAACTTGGTACAGAATTTTTTTTCTTTTCCAGAAGAAAAAGCAGTATGAGGATTTAATTGGCTTACCCAAAGACAGATGGCTACTAAAGTGGCCTACTAATGGTTCTGCTTACCAACTCAGGTTGATTTCACATCTCTGAACTGAACATATAAACATTTCTGCTTTTCCTTATGAATTTGTGTTTTAAGGTCAAACTTTTCTGACATTCTTAACAGAGAACTAAAGGAGATACGAGATATTGTTTAGTGGAATAATTACAAGAGGTAGTTTCAATTTTCACTGGTCATATGAGCTTTGTCTTCAAAATGCCTGTCAAGATTGGGCTCCTCCTGAGGGAGTGAGGGCAATACCGAGCAGGGTGGAGCTGAGGGTGTGAGTGAATCCTTGGCTCTGAGATATTCTGTGCTATTCTTATTCTCACTGTGGGTTAGGCTTGCAGGGCAAAGATCTGCTGTGCTGACCATGAAATGGTGGAGGACAGCAGACCGGCTACTAAGGATGGTGTGGCCATAGTCTTCTCTTATGTCTCTGAGGAGTGGCATAGGATGTTTCTCTACCACCAGGGATTTAGGAGTAGAGCTTGAAGGAATTTTTTTTGTGAGCACTGAACCCATCTCCTCAGGACCTCACACCCTTTTGAAGAGGATCTTATGTGGGTGGCAGCTTGGCTTTTGGTCATGAGTGTCCATTCACTTGAAGGTCCCAGAATCTCATAACTAAGAAGCTCCCTGGGAGTGGAGCTGTGGGAGATGCTGAAGTGAAGGATGACAGAAGTTGGCAGATGAAGTGCTTTCTTCATGCTAGAGATTCCTCAGTGGTCCTCTGATGAAAAAGAACAGAAGGTCATGTCTGTGAATGCCAGCTCCTCAGACTGAAGGGTCACCTCCACCAGACTGGTTTGCTGATGAGGTGCTTTGAAACAGCAAGATAACAGAAGTCAGGAATTCTGCATTCTCATTTCAGGCTTGCTTTTGTCTAGGTGCCAAAATGGAAAAACTGGCTTCATTGGAGGTATTCACATGTGTGTTGGCAGAGTCATCATATACTCCAAGCCTGCTCTTCTTTCTCATATTACAGGTAAAAAACAGAGGGTCAAAGAGGTAATGTGAATGAACAAAGAGATTTGAGTTTTCTTTTGTCTTCAGCTTTGGCTTCTCAATGGATTCAGAACTTTGTAGACCTAGACTTGGGGTCAAATTGAATAAGTATGAGTTTTCCCTGTGGTGGAGTGATTCACTAAGACCCAGAAGTACAAACAGCTTGAGTAGCTGTGTAGCTTGAGTCTGAAGGTGGTGGTGGATGGGACATGCTCCTCTGCCAGTGACTGTAACAATGGTCTTGAATTGTAGTTGCTCCTGTAGGGTCATGGTGGGGAACTTGATCAGAATCACCTGGGGAGATTTTCCAAAACACACGTGCAAACTCTGCTGCCTCATACCACCACCAAGAAGGAATCCAAGATGGATGAAGGGATGTCAGTGAGCATGAGTACAAGAAATTCTGATTCTCCCACACTGAATCTGTTGCGGTACTACAAACAGTGGTAAACTCTGCAAAAGAGGGTCTCCTAAGTGTCATTGTGTTATTTACACACTTTGTGTCATTACACACCACAGAATGGGTAAAACAAATAGTTATGAGATAAAAATTCTGGACAAAAAGGAGCAAGCACTGGAATGTGAGGAGGACTAGAGTTGACTCAGTCAATATGTCTCACTGAGCATGCTTAAAGGTGAGCCTGGCCTATTTGAGCCATCTGGCCCTCGACTCCGTAACAGTAAACATAAATACTGTGCTGCCCTTGACCTCAGGAGTTAAAATAATAAATAGCTTAATTGGTCATCATTAATTCCACTTTGAATTTATTACAGATAAGTGTGGCCTTGGAAAGAATTACTCCCACACTCAGCCCAGGCTTTTATATCCCCAAGCCTCCCCAAGGTATACCTGTAGTAAAACAAATAAGATCAGCCTCCCACTTCCTCCCTCCCATCGATAGCACATTTGCTATTGCATCCAGGCAAATGACCATTTGCAAGGTTGGATGAGTAGTTAAGGCACACAGGCACAATGAAATATGACAACATCCTTCATGGTAATATCATTCTTCTCATTACACTTGAATATAGATTACCGGTGTGCAATGCCTGACTACTCCACTCTCTTGTGAGGTTTAAGAGTTCTTCAGACAAGGTGAAGTTCACATGTGCTCCCCAGAAATTAATTATTAGCCTATTTGTAAGCCTAAACAATATCACAGCTATTGTCTCCAAGAACTTAATTTGCTAATGCTTTCCCCCCATCCTTAATTATGTATGTATTTATAGGCTTGAGCCACCTGCCTGCTCAATGGTTGTATATAACCCTATCTCTTATGTGCCACTTAATGGCTGAGGGCTCTTCCTTTATACTCTCTTTGCTTCAAACTGTACATTTAAATATTGGTACTCAGCTCAGCTTTTGAGTATTAAGACATTTTTCTCTCCATTTCCTTAAAAAGCTGGTTTCAAGCCTTTTACCATTTTATCTGGACCAAACAGTAGTGGTTTTATTCAAGAAATGAGAACTCTGTAAGTAAATCTATATATTTATATGTCTAAAGTGCATTATAAAAAGAAGCAATAAATCCAGTTTTCTACATAAAAGGAATTAGATTTTCCAGTTTACTTCTGCCCTGGGATTAATAAAATGTTCAACAAATAGCTGATGGAATGATCCATTTGAAGTTTGTAAAGGCATCTGGGAAAGCTGGCTGGAGTAGCCTTTTTATTTTTTTCAGAAAAAGATTTCTGTTAATGTTTTGATTCAGGCTTGCTTCTAAATGACTGTTTTAAAATGAGCTCAGGACTGTTACCTGCCTATTTCTGCATGGCTGAGCAAATTCATCTGTAAATCCAACTTTCTCTTCATTTCCATCACTATACGTCTCCAAATTACAGAGAATTCATTCCTGAGCTGGAGAGGTGCCAGAAGTTTCTCATCTAGCTGTCTTTCCGCTGCCTTTTTCTTTCCCCTCTTTGAGGCTTTCTGATGCCTAGAGTGAGCTCAACTCAAAGGTTTCCAGCCTCACACTCGCCTCGCATTCCCCCACAGTCACATCTAGCTCTGTGATTCTGAGGAATACCGTGTGCCAGCTTCTGATTTACAGTCTCCTTTTACCTGCAGGTGTTCCAGAAACTTCAAAATGCGTCTGGTAATGTATTTGCTTCTCTAAACATGCCACTTTGGTGTTCATTATAAGCAGCTGCTTATTATTTTTTAAAAATCTGTCTTTTGAATAACATGGATGCGAAAGGATATCAAAGGAGGCTTATAGAACAGTGTGGGCTTAATTATTGGTCTAGGTGAGTGTGTGCATATGTCCTTGTTAATGTAGGTGTGTGTATGGAAATATGTGTTATTTATGTACACATATGTCTGTGCAGGCAGATTTCACATTGTAATCTCATTGTAAGCAATACTTTTTATTTAAAACCAGGTTTTCTAATCAGATCTGTAAACATCTTACACATCAGCAGCAAGTAGAGGAAAAACACATTTTTCAAACCTATGCAAATGCCATGCTTTAGATACATATTTAATAACTCTCCTTTCTTAAAGGACAGGTGATTGTGGTGTGTGTGTGTGTGTGTGTGTGTGTATGTGTGTGTGTGTGTGTGTGTAGAGGGTGTTGGTTTTTTTAAATTTTGAAGAAGAGTTACCTCGTTGCAGCATAAGAATTTCTACCCCATGTTACCCGCTTTCTTAAAACTCCGTAATTACTGCAGGGAAGAAATGTGGTTTTGCTTCGAAGTAACCCCAGGGGGGTATTGAGCCACAGTGTTCAGCAGGCATTTTAGGTATTCTAAATATTAGTGCTCAAATGATAAGTAAGTGGGGTGGATTTGCTGTGGCTGAATCCCACTATGTTTTCTGGATTGTGGGAATAACATTCACACTGTACATTTAGGATGTGCATGTGTTTATTGAACTCTAGTAAAGCAGCATGAGAGTGCTAGCTCATAAATCACATTATCTATTTGCCAATGTTGGGTACTAGATTCTAAAATTAAGAATTTGCTTACCAATTAATAATACATTCATCATCCCTTGTCTTATTGGATGAAATTTACATCCTGGGGACTTGCTTTTCTAGTTATAGAGATGAATGATTTAAGGTTCAGACTTAATTGCTATGTCAAATTCTTAAACTAGAAAGATGCTTGCACTACTTTATTTAAGACTTAGTTTGAAAAATGTGAATGTGTATTTCTAATTGTACTGGTGAGATAATTATGATCATAAGTGCTGTATGGTTAAAAACCAGTTGGGTTGAGTATTTCTCATTTTTGTAACAGGAACTTGCTTTCTTGTCTTCATATTCTAATACTATAATTCTTTCACTTTGCATTGTGCTCTTGCTTCTTGAGATCAATATTTATTCACTGTTGTAAAGATGAGAAAATAAGGTAGTGAATAAGAATTCACAAAAAAAAGTAGATTGAACTAGCAGTTTTCTAAAAAATTAAATAAAATAGATTTGACAAGTGGGTTTCCTAATGCACAATGAATTGAAAAATGGAAGCATCTTAAATATTAACCTGTTCAGTGGAGCATATTAGGTTAATATTAATGCCATCTTGTAGCTCCTTTTTATATTTAAAATGAGGAATTAAATAGGCTAATTATTTTATATTGGCTAATCATTATTTTGCTTCCTGATATTGATTATAAACATATAATTGATTTTAATTTATTTTGAGTTAGGGACATTTATAAACTTCAGTAAGATAGTTTACTAAGTTACAATAATAAAAATAAATACTCTTGAAAGTCAGTGTGAAAACTATCTTCCTTTTTATCATTTATAGAGAGGTGTGTACTTATATAGGGTTATGTATACTTCCAAAAATCACATAACTTTTAATGCTGATTTTAATCAACTATGCAATTCATAATTACTAAAAGTAATACAGTAAAAATACATTTCTACATGTAGACATGGTTCCTTAAAAGAGCATATTATAATAGGGGCCATTAAAAACCTTTATGATTATTAATGTTATACTCATATATTGCTCTGTGCATAACTGAATTTTATTTTGGGTAGTATTTCTTTCTAATATTATTAATACATCTAAGATTTTGTCCTGTACAATGTAGAATTCTGGCCTTTGAAAACATGTATCTTGTTAAAGATTTCAAACTGAATGTATAGGAAGACTGAAGATTTAGTAGCACATTTTTGTATGTATTTCGATGTGCATTAATGCATATCTAAAGTATTAAGATATATAAAAGAGTTCCTTGCATGTAACCACATTACAAAACACTTTCACCTTACTTTTTAAGTTGGCTGTTTTGTTTGAAGACTGTTCATAGGCATAAAAAGAAGTTATATTTTTCTGAGCTTGCATGGTATTGTAGGGTATCAGGAAAACATCCAGTGCTATTTTATAGGAAATATCATATGTACTAAATAATGAAAATAAAGGATGTCACATTTGCCATCTGTCCCTAATTATGATTTCCCACTGGAGCTTTGATGTATTATAGACCTGGTATTTATTTTGTAAAATGAGCTTATTTTGTTCATATTCCCAAAATGGTTATAAAGCACTTCCCCCAAACAACAGGTTCTCTATTTTATGACTGAGATTGTCTTACCACACATTTCATTTTTATGGCTCATGTATAGAATGAGGAATTGAGAATATAATGTATAGGTGTACATCCACAATGGAAAATAGTCATCTTTAAGTGAGCACCACATTTATTTATTAAGCATCAATTGCCAAGCTGTCTCCTGAGCTTCAGACAAAAGTGTAGGAGGAGCAGAGGAAGTCCTCTCTAAAGGAAAGGAGTTTTTCTTGCTCTTTTGCCACTAACAACTGTTTAGAGAGGCACGAACACCTTCAGCTTGATTTGAGACTCATGTTGTTGTTGTTGTTGTTGTTGTTGTTGTTGTTCTGCTGGTTTCATAATGTCACAATCTGTGTGGTTTTCCAGTAGACAGGAACAGTTATAGTTGGGCTGGTCAGGGAAGACTCTCTAGAGGAAGTAAGTCTTCAACCAAGTTATGAAAGAGATTATTAGAAGGAATTGGTAGAAAAGAGAGGAAATGACATTTTTAGTGGATGAGAAAGATGGGAAGAAACAAATCATGGCAGGAGACAAGAAGGTGATGACATTATTTGGAGAATAGGGATCATATCAGAAATAACAGGAAATGAAATTGAAAAACAATTACAGAGTTAGGTCTTAAATGTTTTAAATTAATCTTTGTTAGTTTTAGATATAGTGGAAAATTCTTTGAGAAAGTGAATACTTGTTCTATTTCGCTATACCACATAACTCTGGAAAACAGCATTTCAAAAAGGTGTATAATAGTTTTAATTGATGTTTCTTGAGCATTTATTGTGGGCTACCTTGGACCAGGCACTGCACTAAATACTTTATGTTCCTTATCTCATATAGTTCTCACTTAGTATAAATATTCTCATTCTGCAGATAAGAGAAACATTCTGAGAAGTAATAAAATTTGTCCAGTGTTGTATAATTGGAGGAGATGGGATTACGAATTGGATTCTAGAGCCCCATCTTCCAACCACTACACACACACAAAAAATCAATTTAGCTTATTGCTTCATCTCTACCTCCAGATCTAGACTGGTCCAGCTAGTTGTTTACAGGGTGCATTATTTTGTTTCCTGGAAACAAGTGCCTTCTAAGAGAGTAAAGGTAAAAGAGGGAGGAAGCAAATAGAGCAGGGAAAACTTTCAGATTTTTTCAGTCTCATTCAGCTCAATGGTGACCACCACAGAGAAGGTTGCCTATTCAAGGGTTTCCACCTTGAGCATAAATGGCTAGGTCTACTGCCTCTGTCATGCTCGATCACTAGCTGGCGGTTTCTAGGAGGAGTATATCTCTGGCTCAAAAGTTGAGGTGTATCCTGAATTCTCTATTGCTGTCAGTTAACTGTAAAGTTCTTCTTTGAAGGAAGAGCTGAGAGGTATACCTCTTTGGTTGCCAAGGTAGTATCTCTACAATCCACCCTAAAAATTTAGGGCAAGGAAAGCTAGGCACCTACAATTTTAGGACACATTTATTCTTTGGGTCATACATCAGCAGACTGAGCAACTCAGAATGACAGCCTCCTTAAATTTTGCATTCTTTGTGCCTTGTCTATCTCACCCTAGTCCCCAAAACATTGAGAATTTAGCTCCTTATCCTCTGCCCAAAATGGACTCCTTCTTTAGTCTTTTCTTTCTTAGAAACAATAACTTATCAATAAATTTTTCCATCTTTGGTTTCTTTGCTGCCATTCAATTTGGTCTCTTCACTGCTGCAACATTATCTGTATTAAATGTAACTCTGGTTTGTAATTTCAATATTTAATAATCTTTATTGGGTCCCTATAGCTTAAAGAATGAATTCCAAGCTTCTTTCTATTGTATGTAAAAGTCAATCAAGATCTGATTGTGTGTACTATCTGGATCCAAGGCTGGAGCAATTTCAATGATAAAGTTAGGAATATCAGAAGTGTTTATTTTTATGAATAGAATAGGTCATTTTTAATACTGAGGTTGCAGGGTGGGTAGAAATTTACAGAGCTACAGAAACAGAATTAGGTGATTTTGGTGTTATTAGAGGGAATGGACTACTTTGACTAAAGTTTGTAGAATATATAGAAGGTTGATGGGAAATATTCCTGGAAAAGTAAATTGGAGATCATCAATGAATCATAGCCATGTAGTTAAACTTTTTCTCTGAAGAATTTTGAGCTGACAAGTGACATGATCAAAATGGTCTGTGTGAGGACAGAGGTGCCCATGGTGTGGAGGCTTCACTCAATGGATGGCAGTTAGGAGGCAGACAGACCTCTTAGAAGGCTACTTTGTCATTACAGGTGAGAAGAAATGGAATCTTGAACTGGGGATGTAAAGAATGGAAAAAATGTGAAAAGGTATGGGATAAGGGTGAATAAGATTTTATAATTGATGGAAGGAAGAGGTAAAGGAAAGACAATACTCAAAGAAGACTTAAAAGTGGATGATGGGAAGCAGATGTTTGGGAAGCAGAAATGGACAGAAGGCTTTTATTAAGAGAAGATGACAAGAGTCCAAGAGATGCCTACAGAAACATTCTACTTATTTCCCCAAGTGAATGTCATATAAATCATATTTTTGTTCACCTCAGGTACTTCTTGTGTGACTCCTCAATTTTTATCTGGTTTTAAACTTACTGTCATTTACAGATTTTTGACTAGAGTCTCTTAAATAAAAGATTGATGCATAGAAAACAAAAATTATATGTACAGACACCAAAAATTCTGATAAAATTTAGTTTCTGTTTTCTAAATTCAGCTGTGAAAAGGTCTTCTTTTGGTTCCATACAATTTCTGACAGACAGTTTGAGTGAATTATTATTATTACTATCACTTATTTCTTCAGAAGTTTTCTTGTCTTCGTATAGATCTGATCTTGACTGGCAGAGGTTAGCAGAACTGGCCTACTTAATTGAAGGTGGTGTTTCTGGGGTAGATAAAAGAGACAACACTGTCATCATGAGCTGCAGGTACCTTCTCAGGGAGGAAATCTGAAACTGCTTCCTCCTATTGTTTGACTAACAAAATGATGCAAGCAATTAGCATGAATTAAAAAAAGACTAAGTATATTTTCAACTGAAGATTCATATAATATTGGATTGTGACATAATTGAAAGCCTAATTTTCAATAAAAGAAAAATAATGGCAAATCCTTGATTCTGAATAAACTTTAGGTACAGGCACAACTACTCAGTTTTATAAAGGTTTGAAATGAAATGTGAAGAGCTTAAAGCAAATATTTAATGCCCTTAAAACTGAACAACATAATGGTCAAATTTGCATATTCTTCCAGTCTGTCATCTTTTTTTTTACAGTGCAGAAAAACACTTATAGTAATATTATATTCACATCAATAGTGTACAAGAAGGATAACTTATACAGCTGGGAGTGTAGCTCAGTGGTGAAGAGCTTGGCTAGCATGTTTGTGGGGCACTAGGTTCAATCCCCAGCACCAACAAAAAAGAAAGAAAAACTTTAATAGATGAATCAAATTAACCTCTAAAGACCACTAAATAACCATATATACTGACTTGTGACAGTGATAACATAGATTTAATATCCAATTCATAACTAGGGTTGCCTAACACACATATACAGGATTTAAACATTTCATAGAACCATAGAATGTGGAGGTTTCATTAGTTATGAGTAGACATTTTTACTCCATTCCAGACTTAGATATAGGACTGTATGTTTCCCCTTTTTGCAAAAAAAAAGAATAAGACACCAAAACATGAAGGGAGGAGATCTATGTGGATATAGGTGATTTTTTACTTCTTCCTCAGACTTCATGGTAGAGATCTGCACAGGTCTGGAAATATGGATAGAGAGGCTCAGTGGCTTGTCCAGGGCCAGACAATGAGTGAATACCAAAATGGATTTGAACCTAGGCCCAAGATCTTAGCTGCTGAGCAGGGCACATTGGGTGGGAGCAGATGCAGCAGTTGATGGGGCTTTCTTACCCAGGGGGCTCTTCTCTGAAGCTCTTCTTCCTCTTACTATTCTATAGTAAAGAAATAAAATTTTAAATTTAAGACCCAGCACTAAACCCATATATTATGGACATAATGATTTTCTTTCTGAGATTAAAGACGTGTTGTTAGTGTATGCAGCAAAATATATCTTTACAGAGTGGGAGTCCACCTATTCATCTTCACCTATGTTACTATTTTCAAATGGACTTTGTTGATGTTTGAAATTAAGAAACTTTAATTCTGGCTTCAATTTTGGTCTACTTTGAAGAATTTGAGCTTACACTTTATGGGAGAAAGTAAATTGCCATACAGGCTACTATATGACCACACCCATATGTTTAAGTGTACATGAATATTCTATTTGAAGAGAACTCTGATGAAGGGAGAATATTATTTCATGTAGTCCCTTAGAAAGCTGTTAACTGACAGGAATGAGCCCTGCTTAGCCTCCTTACACATCTCATTCTGAAGTCTTTATTTTCTTTTCCATAAAATGGATGTTATACATTTAGTTCCTGCAAAGAAGTATTGTATAGTAGAATACATACAAGCTTTGGAGTTGAACGTACCTAGGTACAAATCCTCTCTCTGTCATTTTGGAAAGCCACTTTAATATTTCTGTGAAATAGGACTATGATTTGTATTGATGTGAGGATAGGGTGGTTTGTGTGTTGCTCTTGGCAAAGTGCAGGTTTTTGACAAATGTCATTAGCACATTATTAGGAGCACAGGAGCAGAATGGATCAGTAGTTAAAATCACCTGACTCTGGACCCAAACTTCCTAGGTTCGAATCTGAGTTCTATCACTAATTAGCTAGGTAACCTTGAGAGGTTTATTTAAATTTCCTGTGCTTTGGTTTTGTCATCTATGAAATTGAAATAATAACAAGATCTTGCCTATAGTGCTGTTGGGAAGAATAGGTGACTTAATGGATGTAAAGCATGTACAAAGGTGCCTGGCACACAGAAAGCACTCCAATACTCTTACTTCCATCTTTATGAACTTTCATTCTCTTCAACATTATTTGTTAGAATGAAAGGCCTGGTGATTAAAAATACACCCAAGGATAGGCATTTGCAGTTTCTTGCTATCTAAGGCCTCTTTGTTTTAATTCAGTGCCCACTAAATCACTGTTATTACACATCTCGGTTTAGCAATTTCTTGTACAGTCTGTACTCATTATTGGCAAAGTGAGGCTCTCACATACCAATGGAGGGGCAAGAGCAAATTAGCACAGCTACCTTGAGATGACGTTTGCTTATCCATCAACATTTTATGTACATATCTATCTTGACCTATCAATTTTACATCTTAAGAATTTTCTACAGGTTTACTCACAAAATTGAAGAAAGAGATGTATCTGTAGTATTGTTAATGATATTAAAATATGTTAACAACTAAATACCCATCCAGGGAAACATATTTAAATAATTTATGGCATATTCCTGCAATGGAATATGGCAGAACAGAGCTTAAAGTCATTAGGTTTATATACATGGATATGAAAAACTATGCAAACATACTTCTAGGAGAAAAGCATTATTTTTCAGAGAAGTCTATAGTATCAATTTTTATATTAAAAATAGATGTGTATGTATATATATTTGCTTATATAATCATAAAAATTTAAAATGTATATAGGAAATTGCCAACAGTTTTTTGCCAGTGGGAAGTGGGAATGTGAGTAGAGTGAGTATTTTTGCTTTTCACTTTAATATATACCATTTAAATTTTAGACATGGACCTGTATCGATTTTACAACTTATAAAAAGGTAATTTTAAAAATGGTCAAGAAAATTGCCTTTATTCCTTCAACCCCAAGACAACAATTTTTTTTTTGAGGTTTTTTTTTTTTTTTTTTAGTATCAGGGATTGAACTTAGGTTCTTGAGCTTGCGCAGCAGGCGGCAAAACCACTGAGCTAAATCCCCGGCCCTAAGGCAATTTTTAAAAAAATTAGTCCTCATACTCCTAACCACTGTTATAATATTTTTAAATAATTGAGCCAACTATCATCTTAAGTTAAAACAGAATGTGTACCGACTCACCTCCAAAGCCCTAAATTGTTCCCAGGGAGTAGAAACCGAAATGATTTAAGGAGATTTTCTAACACCAAGTCACAGGAGAGTCTTAAATTCTATGGCAAAAATTCCTGTTGTTCAAAAGTTCATACACTTAGAGAAGAAACATTAAATCAAAAGCATTGGGTAGGAGAAGGGAACAGTGAATCTATGGCTTTTCCTCAGGACTTATTAATGATAAACCTAGGGAAACATTACACATGGGACTTTTTTACATTAAAGTTTCTCTGTATTTTTAGAACCCTTCATTTAGTCTTTTACAAAATGCTATACAAAAGTTACATTGCTTTTGGGTGTTGAGGGCAGAAGTAATTTGTATGCCGGGATAATCATATTTCCTTGCCCTCTGTACTTTTAAAGGTGCTTACACATACATTGTCTCATTTGATACTCACAAATGAGGCATTTAGGACAAGTATTATAAAGCTCATTTTCTACTCTGGGTACTGAGGTTTGCAAAGGTTAAGTGACAAGCAAGTCATTGTGGAGCTGAGCACACAGGGCCCTTGATTATGTCTTGGCTGTCCTTGTCACCACAGCCAAGGGCATGGCTGTGTAGCACAATCACCAATATAGTTGTGAAGTGGTTTAGCGTTGTCTTGGAATCACTTTTACTCTGGTCCAGGAACATCTGATAATAGCTGACTTAACTTGCTCCTCAAAGTGAATTATACACATCCTATTTAAATAGTTAAAAGACGTCATGTAAAATCCAGGTAAAACTAGTTTCCCAACTTGATTTTATCCTTTACTATCTATATAATCTTGGGAAAATTGTTCCTGTGTCTATATGCTGATGAATTTAATCTTCTTGAGAGTTTAAATGACATAATATATGACAAATGCTTGACAGAGTATGTGGTACATAGCACAGGGTCAATAAAAAATGACAGTAATAATTATTAATAACATCATAAATAAATTTTAGTCCAGGTCAGTGCAATAGACATGCTTGAGCCTCTGACCACTTTGAGGTGACAGCCAGAAGCTGTATCCCATCGTGGGCACCAATCATCTTCTTTCCTATTGAAGAAAACTTACCTGGAACTACAAAGAACCAACTAAGCACAGGCAGAAACGTTGCCTGAAATTTCCCCCAGCCTCGGGACAGAGGACTGGGCATCCCTGACTAACAAGGCCTCCACACCTTGAATCAGAACCCACCAGTTTTTTATCTGTTAATGGGGAATGGTAAGATGAGCTGGGTAGAAAGAAGAAAATCATGCAAAACATTTAAACAGGGATTTGATCATTGTTCCTGAGAGAACAATCATAAGATTTTCTTATCCTCGCAGTTTGTCTTCAATTTCTCAAACGTCATGTTCTTAAATCAGATTTAGCGAGAAATGTGAGAAGCCACAGCCCAGAATTTATAAAACAATGAGGGGATCTATCTGCTATTTAGCTTAGGGGTGCTTTGCTCATTCTTCTTTTGAGTTTTAAAAAATTATTTTCCTTTACTACATAATTATTCATGCTGACCACAGAAAATACACAGAATCAAAGAAGAAAAAAATTTTTAGAAAGAAACAGTGCTCATATTTATTTAGGTTTATAGCTATTGAACTTTAAAAAATAAATTATTTATTTTAACAAAAGCTATAAAGCTGTATGTATACAGTTTATTACCCCTCAAAGCCAAACAATATATCATGTATATATATTTTCATGTCAATAAATATTTTTCTATAATTTCATTTCCAATGGTTGTATAATATTCCAATGGATAGACATTAAAAACTTAACTAAATCTTCTAAACTTGAATGCTTAGATTGTTTTCCTCCTGCAAAATTTTTTTTGAAAAATCATGGCACAAATTCTTTTTCTTTAAATTTCTAGAATAAAGCTTCTCAATCAGTGCTAATGCATTTTAAAAGTTTTTGGTGTCAGATTGTCCAGTTAAATTTTACCAGTTTGACCTTTATTATTAATAGAAATATGCAATTATATTAATGACTATTTAAGTATATATGACTTTTATTTATTTATTATAAAAGTTGAATACCTTCATAATAACCTGTATTGCTATGCCAAGAATAAAGAATGCCCTGTTAATGCCAGCTCCTGTTTTTGTTTTTATATGGCAAAAATGGTATATTCTTTTTTTTAAAAATTCTTTTATTGGTACATTTTAGGTATACAACACAATTACATTTCTCATTGGGAACTTGTACCTTTACATGTTGCATCTTGGTTCTTATTTTTTCCCCATTCCTAGCCCTCCCTTCACCCCCTCCACCCTTCCCTATTTACAAAGACTTTATTTCCATTTTTTCCATTTCTCAGAATTTTTCCTTTCCCTTTTTTCCTTTCTCCTGCCCCTTCCACTACCCCTACCCCTTTGGACCTTTTCTTCCTATTTTACATTATCTATTGTTCATTCTAATCATTGGTAGATTTTAGGTATACAATATAATGACATTCATCATTGGAAATTTGCACCTTTACATAGTCTCTCTTGGTTCTTATTTTTCACCCTTGCCCAGCCCTCCCTTCAACCCCTCCAGTCCTCCCTATTTACAAAGATTTTGTTCCTATTTTTCCAAAAAATGGTATATTCTTAAGATAGTGGGCTATCAATTATATTCAGGAAATTGTAATGATTATCAGAATATAATTAGCTTTTGGTGGAATGTCACAGAAAACATGGAAATAATTTTGAGGAAAAGTTACTACAAGCAAACTTCCCTGGAGCCCATTAATTCCACCCACACACCCCTTTTAAGGTGTGGGAATAAAACAATCGAAGGCATATAAACCTTTCCACTGTGGTTATCGCCACATCAATTTTCTCCAGGGCTGGAAGTAACCCTCCCTGAATCCTTCTGCACCACACTAGGCTTCACAGGAGAAATTTTAAGAAAGGAACCTTTTCAGCAGAAATTACTCTTGATGACACCAGCCCTTCTGTCAGAGTAATTCCTGCTGGAAAGAAAGCATCTGAGTTAATGGTCTGATAAACTGAGTTAGTGTTTCATCTTGGCAAAGGATTGATTAGGGAAAAAGAAACTAACATTTATTCTGCTTCCTATTTGATATGCCTTTATTATTAGATTATTGTGTTTAATACTCTCTATCAACCTATAGGGTAGGTATTATTGTAGGCACTTTACAGTGAAGGAGCTGAAATTCAGATAGAGCATCATTTCCTAGGGCCACACAGCTGGCTGAGCTGCCAAAGTCAGAATTTGAACCCAGATTCCCTGTATCTGGATTTGTGCTCTTAATCTTTTTTGTTTACTGGGTATACAACAAGCCTGCCTGTTTCTCTTTTAATATATTCATTGGAAGTCTCAACATACTCTGAGCCAACTAACCTGAAAGTTTCCCCTTAAAATTCAATCTGTCAGATTGAGAGATTCTATCCCAAATCTGTGTCAGTTAAGATACTTGTGTACCCTTGGACAGAGGACTAACATCTAGAATATATAAAGAACTCAAAAACATTAGACCCTCCAAAATAAAAAACCAATCAAAAAAATGGGCAACTAAAATGAGTGGACAGTTTTCAGAAGTACACATGACCAATAAACACATAAAAAAATGTTCAATATGGCTGGCCATTAGAGAAATGCAAATTAAAACTACATTGAGATGCCATGTTACTCCAGAAAGAATGGCCATCATCGAATAACAACAAATATTATTGAGGATGTAGGGGAAAAGGAATTCTTGTATATTGTTGGTGCAGATAAGGACTTGAAAAGATTTTCAACATTATTAGCCACTGGGAAAATGTGAAGTAAAAGGACAATGAGATACCAATCAGAATGGCTAAAATAAAAATTAATGGTAAAACCAAATACTGATGAAGATGAGAGAAATTGGACTACTCATACATTTCTGGTGAGAATATAAGAGAGTACAGCCACTCTGAAGTAAAATATGACAACTCAGAAAACTAAATGTGTGCTTATTATTCAAGCCAGTAATTTCTCTGTTGGATATTTATCCCATAAAAAATGAAAACCATGTTCACACAAACAACTAAATGCAATTGTTTATAGGAGCTTCCTTCATAGTAGACAAACACTGAAAACAACCCAAATGGATTTCAGTGTGTGACCTGTTAACCAAACTGTGGTACACTGTATCATGGATATTACCCTGTAGCAAAACCTAATAAACTATTGATAAATACTGCTTGGGTGATGCCTAGGAAATAATGCTGAATGGGGAAAAGCCAGTATCAAAGGTTTGCATATTGCATGATTCCATTCATGAAACATTCTCTGAATGACAAAACTAGAGAGATGGAGAACAGATGAGTGGTTTCTAGGAGTTAGGGAGATGAGAAGCCAAGTGGTAGGGATGGCTATAACAGGATTTATGAGTGAGTCTTGTGACAGAACTATTTTGTATTTCTGACTGTGAGAATGATTTCATGAACCTGCGCAAATGCTAAAACTACATGGAACTAAACACACACAAAGTGTATGTAAGGCTGGTTAAATCTCATTAGAGTCAGCAGATTATACCAATGTCAATTTTCTCATTATAATTTTGTCCTATTATTTATGCAAGAAATCACTAGGGAAAATCAGGTGAAGAGTATACAAGACACCTGTGTATTATTTCTTGTGACTGTGTGTGAATCTACAATTACCTAAAAGTAAAAGAATGTGAGGAAGAGAAATGGGTATCCTAAAGAAGTTGAATTCAGTTTGGTGTTGAGTTTGAGAAACTAGAGAAATCTAGTAGATGGTTTTTGTAGGACAGTTCCACAATGTCACAATAAATGTTGGGTAGAGAAATGTTAGTAAATCCAAGGGTAAGGGAAGTATTTGGTGAGATTGCTCAGGGAGTGAGAATAAAACCATGGTAATAATAAGAGTTCAAATAATTGCTCTACCATTGTGCATTCTCTTTAGACATATTCAGTCTTCACAACAGTTCTATGATGTATCTATTATTATTACACCCATTTTACAGACAAGAATTGAGGTCTACAAGGGTGAAGTAAATTTGCCACACAGTAATCAGAAGAGCTAGACTTCATGACTCCAGAGGTTACCTTGCCTCCAGGACTAGAGAAGAGTCAAGGGAAAAAGAAAATTTCATGTCTTAGCAGAAAAAGAAAGCTCTTGAAAATGACAGGGAAGGTAACCCCATGTATGAATTATTTCTGTATTTTAAACTTAACATGAATTTGATCTAGTCCTATTCCTTTGGGTTTTGGATGCATCATAGTAACTTGCTATTAGGAAAATGCATAGATTTTGTATGCACGAGGTTGTTGAAAAAGTGAATGGCTTCTCACAAGCACACAGTTCAGAGAGTTGGTGGATTGGGCTGGCCTGGTATCCATTCATAGAGTCAGTGGATGAGGAAGGGAAGTGAAATTTATTTGAGGCTGAAAATTGTGAAGTATGAAATAAGTGTGTCATATTTTAGGAGAGGGAAGGAAGGGAATGGATAGAGTAAAGTGAAAGTTAGCTGTGAGGAAGCTAGGATGCAATAGGCAAAATGAGATGATTCTGGAGCTGGGTCCAGGGCTGTGGAGAGCCTTCAGCTGTCCCCCTTTCCATGAGGCCTGAAAAGCCAACACCCTTCCCTGAAGGGTGGAGCTGGGGCTCATACAGCCCATTTGTCTGATAGTCTTAGAATTCTCACCTTTCTTTTTCATTGGTCAAATGGAAGAATTGATCAATTTGGTTGATGTCCTAGCTTATGTGTATATAAATATCAGTTTCAGGAGCAAGAAATAAAATACGTTTTTTTCTTAAGTGCTCTGAGTTTCCCTGCTAATTTGTATAATAATTCCTGCAAATTCCTTGCAAATGTAGCTAAAAACTAACCTCTTATGTATTATGGAGCATATCAATTGAGGAACTCTCAAAATTGTATTAATAATTAATGTTGACATACAGAAATCATAACTGGAATCTTTCTTAGTAAGTACTTCAAGCACTGCCATCTTTGTAATTTGTTAGTCAATTTTTGCTAAATAATGTTGATTAGTAAGAATACTCCTGGAATAGATGGGTGATTATAAGTGTAGGGGAGGGAAAATACCAGGATGAGTGTTTTAGTCTGTTTGGGCTACTGTAACAAAATATCACAGAGTGGTTGATTTATACACCAAAAGTGTATTTTTCTTTTGAGACACAGTCTCGCTAGGTACTTCAAGCTGGCCTTGAACTCACTAGGTAACCCAGGCTGGCCTTGAACTTCCAACAATCCTCCTGCTTCAGCTTCCTGAGTGCTGGGATTATGGGCATGTGCCACCACGCCTGACTCAAAGAGTGTATTTCTCATAGCTCTGAGGGCTGTCTAGTCAGAATTAGGGTGCCAGAATGGCAGGCCTCTGGTAAAGGCCTTCTTTCAGATGTCCAACTGCAGACGTCTCTCTGTATTTTCACATGGCAGAAGCTCTGGAGTTCCCTTTGGAGAATCAATAATCTCATTAAAGAGGACTCTACCCTCAATACCTCATCATCTCCAAAACTCCCTTCTTCTCAATACTAGCATGTTAGGGGTTAGGATTTCAACATTTGAATTTATGAAGACATACCATGTCAGTGAGTCTGCAGTTTCACAAATCAAGACAGCTCTCAAAACCTTAAAGGGTCATTAAGCACACACACACACACACACACACACACACACACACACACACACGACAGCTTGAATTTGGGACACTTTGAATATCAAAAGTGACATTAAAACATAACTCATTGAATAAAATTATTAAAAGTCCATGCGTTCATAATGATACTAAAAAGAAAAAGAAAAACAGGAAAAAGGAATTATAAAATGTCTGTTAATAAATGTAAAAAAGAACAAGTGAATGAAACAGCCACTATTTTGAAATTACTAACAAAATAGCAAAGGTTATCAACAGGTGCTAAAATCCTATCAGTGATTCAGAACATCCTTGTAGTCTTAAAGTATCACCCCTAAGATGACTTAAATTTTTACAAAATTAAAATTTGCCTTAATGTGGAAAGATGTGGAGAACACTTTACCCAATTAGCATCACCAACAATGATATAGCCTGGCATTATCTGCTTCCTGGTGCATTCCAGTAAGAAGAGTACAACATTGTCTACATAAAGTTCTTGATAGAAATGTTGTCATGATATAATCAACCACCAGACAGCTCCAGTGTTGGGCATTTTAAAGACAAGTGTCTGGCATCTTTATGAAAGTCAGTGCTATGGAAAGAATCAAACAAAAGGCAGTAGCCCTGTTCTAGCTGTAGAAGGACTAAAGAAGAGCACAATGTCCAAACGGACTCTGGGTGGACCTTGACTGGATCCTGGATTACCCTCCCTACTTCCCCCTCATCCCCATGGTAAACACCATAAGCAATTTAGCGACATGAGAAATTTAAATATAGTCTCTGTGTAGGATGATATTATTGAATTAATCTTTTTCTTAGCTAGGCTAATT
Organism: Heterocephalus glaber; assembly: GCF_000247695.1. The sequence goes on from NW_004624730.1 coordinate 36,846,047, forward strand.
CCAATTGTGTAAGAGAATGCCCTATCCTTAGGAGGTATATGCTGAAATATTTAGGGGTGAAATGTCATGACGTTTGCAATATACTTTCAAATAACTAAATATTCAGTGGGCTTATGATCTGATAAAATTAGTTTAAATCTTTATTGATTACTTGCACTTTGTTTTATTTCTCAAAGACAGTTCACTTAAAATCCTTTTGTGGTAGTCTAAACTTTGTCTCCTGTTTTTACCTGTTTTTTTTGTTCCTTTTCACCTTTGTGCCTTCTCAGCAATGATGAAGAAAATGTCTGGATTTGTATTAATCTCCCATGTGCTTCAGAATCCTCAACCTGAGTCACAGCCAGCAGGTGTAGGTTAGCATAGAAGCCTGTATGATTCTTATTATTTTATTAGATCTTATAACAATTTTGCAAGAGACATTCAGGTCTTTTTCCTTGTTTCTAGCTGGCCTTTGTTTGAAAATGAATCTAGTTTATTAGTTTCCTAGAGATTAATCATTTAGAAAAAAGTCAAGGGGTTTTATATTACCACTTCCAGTTCATTTTGCTAATTCTTTGATAATAGATAAATATATATAAAGATTTCACATCTTTTTGATTAATATCTGCCACCTTCATGTTACATAAAATGCCTGACCTTTGAATGGCAGCTAGAGTCATCTGTATTATGTCCTTCCCTCCAAATTGATCTTCACCATAATCTAGGTAGCTAGCAGGACAAGGGCCACTCTCCTTTTCATCATGGAGATGCAGGTGGAAGGGAACCTGTGTTACAGGCAATAGTGCGTAAGTGACAGGAACAGAGGATCAGCCTCCTGGCTCCGTCTTGAGTTTTAGCCCCCTTTACAAACTTCCCCTTGGCAATTTCCAAGAGCTATGCTCTTTGCCATTCTAATAGTGACATTCCACTATTCACAAATTGATTGAGAAACTTCTGTATATCCAGCCCAAGACAGATATCAGAGACAAAGGGTAGTCTCAAAGTGTTTATTGTATGGTAAAATAATGAGACATTAGATATTTAAGAACCTAGACATTATTTTAGATATTATATATTATAGGAAAGTAGGATGAATAAGTTTCTCAGAGGTACCTTTGTGGTCTTCAGTAGCTTAGTTGTTAGTTTCTTTAGAATTTCCTAGAAAGAATCTGCTATTTCTGTTTTCCTTGGAAGTTTTAGTAAGCACTAATCCCTGCTGATTCCTTTGATTTTGGAACCAGGAATAGGCCTGGAGAAGTATGCAAGGACAGGTATAAGATGTCACCTTGTGCTATCCCTCCTCCTCTGTTGTCTTGCTTTGCACATCTACAAAATGAAGAGGACCCAATGTGTCATCATCCCTGGATGCATTCACTGAGGGGAACAGAGTGACAAGCAATTCTTGTGAATCCTCTAGAATCCATAGAGGAGAAAGATGAGATTAAAGCTGCTAAAGATATTTGATCTTTATCAGATCTTAACTTCATTGAATTGCATTTTGGGAAATAGAATTTGACTTAAACTAGGTCAATTCATAAATGATGTTTTAAAGGCACTGTTAGTTGATGCAATTCAATTTTCATCATAACCAAGTTAATATTTAACTAGAACCAATAATTTCAATGTTGAAGTTATTCCACATCCCTTGATAATAACTGCCACCCTTTGATTACCCTCACTTCTACTCTACCAGCACTTTTTCTAGAATTGGCTCCCCCAAACCCATTCCTCCTATCTTGCAACCAAACGATTAATGCTTGACACAGCAAGGAAACTAATTGCTACATATTTTATTTATCTCCCTTTCCCTAGTTATTTTTATAGTTCTTAATCTCTTACTAATCAATTATACACTTTTTCCAAATAAGAAACCCAAATAACTTTATACCTTAGAACTTGGCACACTGACATTTAACACTACATTTCAAAATTACAACATCACGTGAAAATTCATAATCCTAATATTTTTGTATTTAAAATAATGAAAGTATGTATAGATAGTGTTCTTATTCCTGAATCCCTTGGCAAGTGCTTCCTTTTGGAGTGTATAGGCCATCAATCTAGAGGAAATATTCACCAAAACAAAGCACAGTGAAGGCTGGCATACTGGAGGTGCTCTGTGCATGTTGCTAGTTTGTGCCTTGGGGAGCAAGCTTACTTAACAGGGAGGAGAGAGCTGTTCAGTGAGCGTTGGCTGTCATCCCAGTGTGTTTCATCATAAGGGCAGCTTCTCTGGCCTCTCACTTCACTCTACTCCATATGTGTCAATGGAGCTCCCTTGGTGACCTCGCGGGAGCTGCCCTCAACTCTCCTCATGATGTCCCCTCTTGTGGTATGGACTCAAGCTCCTTTGCTCCTTCCAGACTTTCACCTTTCTTGCCTTCAGGTTTTGCCACATATGACTCCAAATCTTTCTGGGACCAACATTTTCTTAACATCAAGACTCTTTTTCCCTATTTTATATTCAATTAAACATAGTTTTTTTTTAAGTGTAGGAAAGGCTAAACTCACTGGATTATTTTATATTTGAAATGATAATATTTCTATCCAAGTCTCCATGACAGCATGCTTCTGTATACAGTTTCATTTATCTACTATTTACACATAGCAGCTGCACATTTTTAGCTACTGAGGAGTTTGATTGCCTTTCAGATTCAAAAAAAGGTAATCACAGCTGGTGTAAGATGTGCAGAATGGCTGTCTTTGTATTTTCACTTGCTGTTTTGCTGTAATGAATGCCATACTAGTAGCCATCAAAAAACATGTTCACCTGAAATTGTTCCTTTACAAATAAGAACATGACTTTGAGTAATATATATCAGTTGCCAAGCTAATAGGATAATCCACTTTTCATTTCAAAGTCAACACTATAATCATGAAACGGAAGTGTCCTCATGTCTTTGCAAGAGTCATTGGATAAAGATTCTCTTATAATCCTATTAAAATGTATTCATTTTTGCACCTTGATAATAGTATTTATACTTCTAAGCACCTAGGGAGAAGACTGATGAAAAACAAATCTATTCAAAATTTCAGGAAAAAATAGTTGTACAAATTGAGCAGGTATGGTAAAAGCTTAGAAATGAATAGGAACTAATATCTATAGCAGGAAAAATACCTAACAATTCATGAATTAGGCTTCTATTTAAGCTCTGATTGGAAAAGATAATAATTTCTTACTCAAATGTCCCATTTGATTATGAGCTCAAATGGGCAAATGTTGGCTAAACTGAATTTCCCAAGCCTTGAAATAACTATCAGTACTCACCTGTGGTGTTTCTAATACATTATCTTTTATAGGCACTAATGGATTTGAAGTTGTACCACTATTCAAAAAAAATCCAAAAAATAAATAATTGGCTTTGACAGGAGATGTGCAAGCAAAGCCATAATTCCAAAGTAGACTCTGCTGAGCACATTAGCTGGTTCTGTCTTGCAGTTGGTATAGATGTTGTGCTTTCTTCTCTGCATTTTGTATAGGATCACTTAAAATTCCTGATGACTTCTGACATCCCTGCCTTGTGTGAGGTCTCTCTCTCTCTCTCTCTTTCTGTCTCTCTCTCTCCTCTCTCTTCAGAACCAGTTGTATAATCTTCCTGTATTGATCCAACTTCATTTATCTAAAAGCTGTGCAAAATGATTTTCCATTTCCACAGGCTTTTCTCTACATTTTAAAATTCCAGATCAAAGTACACATTCAGGCATCTCTAGATCTGAGAGTATCTGGAAGCAGTATCTGGAAATTTTTCATTTATTTTTGTACTAGAGGTCAGGCTATTGCTTATCTCAAGTGTGTTTGTGGTTCATATGGTTGAGAAAATATCTACTTTATCTCACAAGAATTCTAAAAGTTACTTACAAATTAGTATAAACTTAATATTTGATAATATTAAATGTCTTTTTATTACAAATATATACACCATAATTGTATTCTTGCAGGAAATCCCTACATTGCTTATATTATGTTTTGAAAACTAAAAGAATTACTTTTTGTAGGCAAACTGACATACTTTTCCCTTGTAGCCACTGTCATATGTCTTGAAAGACAATTAGTAGCTTCCTAGGATGTGTCATATTCTACTCTTGAAATAGTTGGTGACTAAGTTAAACACAAAATGGAGTTGTGATAGCTTATCACTTCATCTAAGGATGTTTTAGGATCTACCATCTCCTTACTTAAGGAGAAAAACATACCTTGTAGGACAAAAAATATCCAAATTAAAGCCCTTCATTTTGAAATGAAATATTTATGAAATAAGCTTTGTATTTTTTTCTAGGCTAAATCTGCAACTCCATAATGCAACTATTTCTCATAAAAATTTGTCAGGAATCTTCCAGTGCTGAGATTTATTCACCAACTTGTCTGTATTTGACATCTAAGTTGTTGGTTTGCTGAAGTGGAAGCAGCATTCATTTCTCTTTATACTAGAAAATGTGCTTTAAATTCCTCAAGGCTGGGCTGGGGGTTTAGTTCAGTGGTTCCCTCGCTTGCTTCGCAAGCGCAAGGTCCCAAGTTCAATCCCTGGTACCAAAAAATTAAAAAAATTAAAAAAAAAATTTCTCATGGCTGCTAAGGCATAAATCTGGAGTAGATACATTTTTTGGAAGACTAATGCTGGGGAATTTTAGCACCTTGTTTTTGAGAAAGAATCTCTGCATTGATTTAATTTAGCATATATTCTAACATACACCACGTGGGTTGCTTTGTTCTGTTTCATTTTGAAGTCTCAGCTAGTAAGGCGAAGGGTGCCTCCATCTCATCTCTGCTTCTTGGCCCCCCATGAGCCTCAGCAGGATTGATTGGCGGGGAGTTGATGGTTCACAAATGCAAAAAGAAAATGTGGTTTGAGACCTCAGGATGGTATTAAGCTCAGGACCATCTTCTCTTTCCCCAAAATGCCCTTGCTTGAGCTCCTGGTAATCTTGTCTCTGACTTTCTTCCATTTCACTCATTTCATTGCACTATTCCTTTAGACCTGTTGATTCCACATTGAGCCAACTCATTCTTCAGCTCATTGGACACTTTGATCAGCAGTCCATGCAAGGCCTCTCTCTTATTTTATGAATTTATTTTCCTCTTACTCCAGCATGATCAAACTCATCATTCCTCATCAAACCATCCTCTTGAATGTACTTGATATGAGTATGGTGATATATATTTCTTTATAATATGTCATCAGTGCATGTATTTAAGTTTGTATAAGTGTTCTGCTATAGTTTTCATTTTTTTCTTGATATCTACCCATGTATGTAAAGGTAGTTCATTGCTTCTACTGTTGTAAGTTTGTTCTGGTACAACCACCATGCACTGCTTACAGTTCTCCTTAGAACTCCTGCTCACCTCAGTGGCCTCTTCTCCTGACATTTTCCCATGCTCCATTCTACCCATATTTCCTTCTTTATGTTCTTCTAAAATAGCAAAAGATCTTTGCAATTCCTCTTTGGCTTCCATGCTCACCATGATACTAAAACATATTATTATATATCCTTTAGATTTCTCATTATATGTAGTTGAATTCAAGATGCATTCCCTGATCTTTCCTCCAAAATATGTTAGTCTCAAGGTTTTTGCTCAATGTACACTGTATTTCCTTTGTTGATGTCTTGCTTTATTATAATGCTATATTAGCCAGTGAGCTCTCATTGTGGTAAGGGATAATTTGAATTGGTTGGTCTGAATAAAGTGAATAAGAAGAAGCTAGTAATAGAAAAATCCAAGGAAATAGTGATCTATGCCAAAGACTGGGAGAAGAGTGGGGAAATAAGCTTGGGGGTTTGTGGAAAAACAAAGAGGACTCTGAGGTTGTAGCTTGGTGAAGAAATGGGGGTGTGGAGGAGATGAGGTAAGACAATATGTGGGTGCATATCACATAGGACCTTACTGGACACCATGAAGACTGTGGATATCATGAATGTGAATGTAGTGGAAAGCTACTAGAAAGTCATAAACCAGGGAATTATGATTTGATGTATGTTTCTACAAAAATCAGTTTGATGATTACAGGAGAAAAAGGTGTGGATAGTGTGACCAATTAACAGACTATGGCAAAAGTCCAAGGTTGTAGTCATGTAAATGGTGAGAAATGGTCAGATCTGGATATAAAAAAGTAGATCAAATAATATTTGTTAATATGCTGAATATATGTACGGAGGAAGAGGGTTGAAATGTATTGGGGAGCTAAGTGGTGCTGAGTGTAGGGTAATGATAGGACCATTAATGGAGATAGGAAGATTGCAGATGGAGCAGGCTCTGAGTGGGGAGCAGGCTCTGAGAAGGAACCAGGAACTCTGTCCTGAACAATCTTGGTTGGTTTGAGATACCTGCTACACATTCAGGGAGCTTGACTAGAAAGGAGTTGTAATAACAACCCAAGGCTCTGAGAAGGATTTAGATCTTGAGGTGTAGATGTAAATAGTCCTTTGTATACAGATGGTACCAAAGCCATGCCCCTGGAGGATATCATCTTAGGAGTAATGGGTGTGAGGGGAGAAAAATGGGTGTGAAGTGCTTAAGGTGAAGGGCTTACCTCAACACCTAGGAGTCAAGGATACAAGGAGCAAACAACAAAAAATAAAAAAAAAATAAAAAAAGAGAGAGAGAAAAGAAAAGTGGCCAGTGAGGTAGAATATGGGATGTGCGCATGTGTGTGCATCTGCTTGAAGCTTTCAAATTTATTTTCTGGAGTAACCATGTACCAACTTAGAAAGCTTTTTTCCAGTCTAAGAGATTATGACTGAGTTTGACAGTAATAATAATAATAATTTCTTCAGCATTTGTGGAGGACTAGGCATTTCTATAACTGTTTTACATTTGCTAACTTATTTTATTCTCACAACAGTCTAAGAGCTAAGAGCTATTGTTACTCCATTCTATGGATGAGAAAACTGAGGTACAGAAAGGGTTAATGAATCATCAAAGATGAGCCTTCTAGTAAGTGCAGGGTTTAAGCCTCAAAGCCTGAACTTGTAACTCCTAAATCAGCTTCATCCCTTCACTTATCCATTGGGAGGTATTGGCACTGGTGACAGACAGGCATGACAGGCAGCTTCTGTATCCAGAGAACACACTGCCAACCATTGCTCCTGCTTATAGGGCTTCCCCAGCACAGCTGTGTGAAATGAGACTGAGTGCCTTATTCCAAAGATTTTCTGATATTTTTTTTCTAGAAAATAACAAAATGCATGAAAAGCATTTTAATATTTTGTTGATGAAGAGGTCATTAATCTCTAGATTAAATTAGTGAGGAGAAAACTTGCATGATTTAAGTGGCTTCTAGGCGCCCCAAGAAACTGCCATTGTGATTGCTATTTGTGTAGAGATTGTAAATACTGACAAATTGAGATTGAATTTTCCATCTCCCTTTTTCTTCCAGCAATGATGACATTGAAGTTCTGGCTAAAATTAATTACTTGATTTGCATGCTTTGTTAATCACTTATTTCATATAAACCTGAATATTTTCCACATTATAGAATAAAATATTTTAAAGATGGCATCAATACTAGAAGGCATAAAAGCTTAAATTTATAATAGTGTTTGTTTCTTCAACAGTAAATGCAATACTTTGGTCTCTTAGGTATTTAATTTTTTGAGTAGAAGGGGAGAGTCTTCTTCCTCTATAAAATAGATTATAAAGAAAAAAAATTTTGGAAGGCTGTTGTTTGCAAGATATCTTATATTTTATTGGTTATTTACACTGAGTTTCTCTTAACAACAGCAACAACACCACCAACAACATACTCTCTAGCAGTGATTTACATAGCTGTATTAGCTGAGAAGCTCAGCAGCAAAATTTATTGCTAAATTTCATACCCCAAGATGGGGCTCAGCAGCGAATACCCATCATCTTGACATTTTCACACACCTATCACTTAGTCACAGAAGAAGCACCTGTTTAATGTCCTCAAAACACTAAATTATTATGCTATAAACCCCTTGATTTTGTTGCTTTTGCTTTTGTCTTCAGATGTCTAAGAAACTGCTATAATGAAAAATGGCACTGTTGGATCAGTTGGTAGAGGAGGAAGTTGGGATTGTGGGGACAATGAGAATGGGATCAATCCATACTCAGTGTCTTCTGGGTCCCAGGACTGAACTAGACTCTTTAAACATATTCTTTAAGTCTCCCAACAAACCTGTGATATAGATATAATTGCTTTTAATTTATCAGCAATAAGCAGTGAGCTCAAAGGTTAGTCTTTGCTTCCACCAGAAATCTTAGATACCAGTCTCATGGTGGCCTTGAGCTGAGTGGAATCTAGGCTGAAAGAATCTTGTACTGTATTGAGTGAGTTGATGGAAAGTTATTTCCCTGCCTGCTGTTTTTATTATGATTTTTCCTTTTGTAGGGTACAAAGGATAAGCTGCTCTACAAGGCCTTTCTCCAACTGTAGTAATTTGAATACATAAATCCATCCTTTCTATCAGATTCTTTTTAGGACAGTCAAACATTTGTAAGGAAATGTTCATATAGTCCACATGAGTTAATTTTTGTTTAACCAAGATTTATGATTCAACATTCTCTTAATTTGGGTGACAATTGCATTTTACTTCTCAAATAGCCAAATTTTAAAAACAGGAAGTAAAATTTCTCAAAGGCTAAGAAAGCTTATAAGGCTATGGACTATACTTAGTTGCATTAACTGAAAAACATGGCAGTTGTTATTGTCATTTTGTTTTGCTTTGCTTATGAAATGCTCTACCTGTCCAATAAGATGCAATCATATCCTCTATTATTGTGTCAGTTTCTAGACATAGCCTTTGGATTCTGCTTGGTAAAGCTGATGTGTGTGCATACCCACATGCAAGCACATGTGAATGTCTGTTTGTGTGTGTGCTATGATTTATAAACATGGAATTGGAATACATAGGCTGATAAAAGGAATTTGTCTGATTTATGAATTATTTGAGTTTACTCACCATCTTACGAAAATATTCATCATATCCACTTCAATATTTTAAATCAAAAGCAAAGAACAAAGTAATGCCCCACTTTTCCTGATGAAAATGAAATGTTATTGGTATAACAGGAATCTCTAATATGTATAAATATTAATAATATGATTGTGAAGGAAGCATCACTCCTAATCTTTGGAATATTTGAGAGGATTTTACTGTCTTTAATAGTCACACATATAGGTAATATAATGTAGTAGTCTAGCTGTTGGGTGTGTTTTTTTCTCTACTTTTGACATGGTTTTGCAATACAGTATCAGGCTATTTATAGCCTTCTGAAGAGTATAGTGGAGAGGTAGAAAATGTAGGCTGTGAAGACATTGTTTCTAGCTTGATCTTAGTTATGCTGCTTATTAGCTGTAGGATCTTGGACAGATTAATCTTTCTAAGGTTTCCATGTTTAATCAATAAAATGAAGAAAATCTGTTGTGAAGATTAAATGAGATAATGTGCCAAGTGTTTAGCACAGTGCCTACACATAAAGTCACTCAGTGAATGTTGGCTGTTATGATTATCATTGTCGTTGTCATCGTCGTCGTCGTCGTCATCATCATCATCATCATCATCATCATCATCATCATCATCACCATCTGTCTTAGTTACTTTTCTTGTTGAAGAAACAAAATACCTGACACCCAAATTTAAAGGATGAAAGGTTTATTTAGCTCACAGTTTGCAGAAGTTGCAGTTCATAGTTGGCTGGCTCCAAGGCAGGGTGGCATAGCGGAGGGGCATCTCAAAGGAGAAACAGTTCATGGCAGGCAGAAGGCACCAAGGGAGCAAACGACAAGCAGTGACCTTTTTTCTGTCCCTTATACCCACTCTTAGGGCAAGTACTATTCACATCCAGGGTGGGGCAGCCTTAATCCTAGCATGCACCATGAATCATTCCCAGCATCAAATCCTTGATCCATCCCAGCATCACACACCCTCGATCCAGCCACCTGTAAAAATCCCCACCTATGACCACATGAGGCTTTAGGGGACCATCCAGATAGGAACCATAACATCATCATTATCTTATTATACTGTTTATATTTCTGTGTCTTTGCATTTCTTTGCTCTGCATCTTCTCCCACTGAATCTTCTTTCTGGAAAACTTATTGTGTTTTTCAAAGAATGCCACTTCTTTCAGGGAGCCTTTCCACATCTTCAACCCAGAAATAATTATTTATTCCTCTGTAGTGCTGCTTCCTCACACTTTACTTCTGTAGAACACCCCACCACATGGCTGTACAGAGCAAGTCTCCTTGTGTAGATTGTGAGGGTCATGATGATCAGTCCTTTCCTCTTCATCACTATATCTTCACACCCACCATGGCATGTGGCAGACAGGGGTAATTGAATTTCTAACAGGCACAGGCTGTGCTGCATGTGGTCTAAGAACTGTGAATCTGAGAATTTGAAATGTTTAACAATAACTACATTCTTCTTTGCAACTACTACATCTGGTTGAGATCTGTTGCCATATCCTTCATAATCTGAAATTGTGATTAAGTGAATCTTAATGTGACATAAGTACACAGTGTAACTTAATAAAATATAACCTGCATAAACCATTACTAGGTCCTTCATGATAACAGAAGAGTAGTACATCCCAGCTTCTTGATGTGGCTTTGTAAGTCATAGCCTCAAGCATTTACTTGGGCTTCACTGCTTTTCCTGGAGCCTCCATACTCCTGATGTTTTCTTCTTGAAGTTGAGGCCCTGTGCTGGTTAATTGTAATTGTCAGTTTGACTTGAGAGATGCTTAGGAGATAAGTAAAGCAATGTCTTACTTTCTTGTTGTTGAGACATAATACTCAACACCCACAAATTAAAGGAAGAGAGGTTTATTTTGGCTCACAGTGTGTAGAGGTTTAATTTGACAGTCTGATGGCTCCAAGGCATGTCAGCATGGCAGAGGGCAGGGCACAGGAGACTTGCTCATGGAATAGAAGTCAGGAAGCCAAGAGGGATCAAGAGAGGAAGAGAGATATATATCCTTCCAGGCCATGCCCACACTGATCCATCTCTTCTTACCTGGCTCAAATTCCAATATCACACCCAGTTATAAACCCATCAGTGGGCTAATCCAGTGATGAGTATCACACAGCCATGATCCAATCACCTCCCAAAGAGTACTTGAGGTTGTGGCAGGGGACATCAAATATAAATCACACCTCTGAATGTGTCTGGGTGGGTGATGGGAATGTGACCTTGGGGACTATATCTGGTCCCTGGGTCCTTTGCTTTTGGGATCTTCCTTTGTGCTCTGCTTCCTGGCTGCCATGAGATGGTCAGCTTGCCTCCACCATGGCCTTCCACCATGATGTTTCTGCCTTGGAGTCAGTTGACCATGGAGTATAACTTTTGAAACCATGAACTAAAATAAATATTTTCTTTTTTAAGTTGTATATGCCAGATATTTTGTCCCAGCAACAAAATGCTGACTAATACAAGTCTTCACTATAACTGCCACATTGTTCTAATATTCATTTATGATTTTGATGTTGTCGGCTCAGCTCTAGAGCACAACCTTTATGAATATGGAGGGTGTGTCTTCTAATCTCTTACTAACAAATAGATAAGTACATTTGTGGTAGGGGATAGAGTGTGAGTATCAAAATGATGCTCTAATTTGAAATGATTTAAAACATTCCAGTGAAAGGCTTCCTAGGCATATTATATTGACCATATTTCTGTTTCAGCCAGCTAGCTGCTCTTTGGTTGTACAATTTTAAATGGAAAACAATAAAAATGTTGAATAATAAACAGACAAAAATCTCTCAAGTAGGTCTGGGACTATGTTCTTGGGAGTACATTTATATGTATATTCTTTGAGAATTTTAAACATTAGGGCTTTCGTTTTGATGATAATTTGAAAATTGACCTAAGCATTTTCTGTACTATCCTTTAAACCCTGGACTTGTTTTCTGCTCTGTTGGTGCCAAATATCCCAACTTCCTAATCTGAGGAAGGAGATCAGACACTTACCAAACTACATCACTGTCCCCGAGGGGAATGGTCCTGCTCAATCCCCCAAAACTTGCAGTTTAACAGCCAACACCACATTCACATTCTCAGAGGTGATCCAGTTTTGGCAAAAGTGCATAAATTTGTCACATTGAAGTAATGCTAGTAATAGAATTTTATTGGTTTTGCAGTTTTATTTGCATTTAATTTGAAAATTTGTTCTGGTTTAATAGTTGCTTAAAAGGCAATAAACATAAGAGGTTTAGTTAAACATTCATGCATATTTAAATAACATTATAATTTTTAAAATAATGCAACATTGTGTCTTATTTTTCTTTTCTCCCAATTACTTTAAAGCAAAACATTTAACTAATCCACTTTGAGAAATGCTGTGATGGGTCCCACTTATGATGCTGATTTTGTGGAAGAGTTTGTCAGAAACTTAAAAGCCCCTACATGCCATCCGATATGCCACATAGATGCACAATAAATGCTTAATGATCAGAGTAAGCCCTCAATTCTTGCCTTCATTCTGCTGTATGTGTGCTGTGTATGTTCCTTGCTGATCTGATGGCCCAAATAGTACTTGGATTTAAGGATCTCTTTAGCTCCATCCACCTCTAAAATTTGAGTCTACCAACACATCAGATTTCTGCCATTTGTTTACTTTTTTGCCTCACTGCATCACCTAACCTGACCCATAAAATTGGATTTTTTTGAACTTCTTAGACATGGGCAAACCATGTTTGAGTTCATTCAATCAGTTTTCTTGAAACATGAATTCACCTTTCTTGTTGGAAGTTGTAAAGTCTTTTTTCTCTCCCTTGAAAGAGAAGAAATAAAAGGAAAGCACTTAACCCAGACTTTTGGACATATAGAACTCATATATCCCTTTGAAAAGAAATTTAATATCTCTAACAAAAGCTTCTGGACAGAAGGCTGAGGAATGGTAATGGCTCCTCCTAGGCTCTGATCCTAAGGCCATCAGTTCTCTTAATTGGTGTGAAATCTCTCAAACAGCATGACATACATTTATGAGAGCTGATTTGCATGTGGCATTACACACTCTTGTGCTGGGGCTTTGGGAGCTGAAACAACTCAGCTATGGGCATCACAAGTTATGGTAGCTCAGGTTAGCCCTCGAACTTAGTGAATGAGTGAGATTCTTTGAGCTCATTCAATGTGGTGCCATATTATTAGCTACTTCAGTTTCTCAGGGGAGAACCTGCAGAGCTGGAGGGAAAATAAGAGAGGAAACACATTCTCAGTGGAGTAGAGACTGCTCACATCTGAAATGGTCAACAAGTCTAACTAAAGACCTAAATCAAACCCAGAAATTCTCATAGATATGGCCCATTTAAGAAAATTTCTCTCTAATGGGTGATTAATTCAGGTTACTGTGTGCTAGGTGGCAGATTGGAAAAGGGGAATGTGATCTTATAATAACTTTTTGGTTGATGGGCTGTAGGTGAACTCAGGTTTGATTTGAAGTAAAAAACCATGCTATGAAGAAAATTGTTTATGGCTGCCATTTGGTTTAAAGAGCCCTGAGGCTCCCTTCTTTATTATGAAATATAGGCTTAGAACAAAAATATTTAGCTGCACTTCTGTAAATTAAAATCTAGTTTCTGCTTAGGCTTATGATTTGAAGTCAACTTTCTCACTGAAGTGAGATAATTAAAAGGAAAACAGAAACAAAACAATGATAGATGTGACCCTCAGCCTTGGCATACAGAAAAGCCCACATCATTTTTCTTTTGCTCAGCACAGACCATAGATTTATCATCAGGACAGCAGCCATATTCAAGAGAAGAAAAGAAAGAGAAGTTACATATAAGCCCCATGACAGCATCTGTCACAGAGAAGCAAATGAATATTCTTACAGGGATGTTGCATTTAAAAAATTGTCTTTTATTGTCCTTTGAGTTGCTTTATGTTCATTTAATAAGCAACATTGAGTTCAAAGATAGGTTTGCCCTTACAACACTTAAAATAAGAAATGATATTCTTGCCACTTTGGTACAATGGAGTGAGACAGTAATTACATCATCAGTACCTGTCAGAAGCTGGGGCTGGAGAGCAGAGGGGCCGGGTGGGGAAAGCATTTAATAATGGAAGTCTCACAACTCTAATTAACTACTGTTTACTCAATGATCTTTGACGATATAAATGGTACTGACTCTATGGAGCCTGAAGTAGTGAATAAGATGAATGATTTCATAATAGGGAGAAAGGCCCTAAAACATTTTTTTATATACTGAGAAATTAAGAGGCAATGATAGTTTAAGAACAGATATAAATATTGGACAGTATAAGGTTGCTAGAAACAATAGAAAGTCAAATAACCATACTAGTTAATTATTCTTTCCATTTCTGTTGCTAGCTGCCAATGGTAATTTTTCTCCACCCTGAAAAAAAGAGAAGAAATTAGTAAGAGATTTCTGTAAAATTGATGCTTGTTAATTTCCTAGCCACATTCTTCTAAGTTAAGAATGCTGGAAGCAGACCCCATGTCCTCTGCATATGTGGGATGTGTGGGTAATCTACCCGTGGAAACAGGGCACTATATTTTCTGAGGGTTTTTAGTGTGTGAATAATTCTTTTGTGTTTCACACTTGCCAGTAACATAGGATTAATTTCACACAAGACTTCTTGATTCTAAATGGTTTTAAGTAATTTCTTTGGGCTAAATTCTGAGCTCTTTTTCACCCTAAACCTAGTGACAGAGGAGCTGGGAAACTGGTAAGAGAGCCACCATCTCTGTGATGGGGCTTTCTGTGTGTCTGTGAGCAGAAGCCTGGGACTCTAAAGTTGTTCTTGGTTTCAAAACTATCTTGGAAACAATATCCTCATTTCTTAGCTTTACTCCTGATTTGTTCCTGAAGCTTAGATAAATATGAAACAATTTGTCAGTAAAAGCAAGCAAAGCTAAGTCTTTGAATCTCTTGGACCCTGCATATGGGGGAAGGAGCTAATATGTAGCTCATGCTTTAAAATGGCAAAGCCAATCTGAAATAGTCAGCTGCATACAGTGCCTTCAAGATTATCCACATCCCTAGTCTCTGTGCTAGAAAGCATATCATGTGGTTGTATTTTATTGCTGGGTAGAAAGTGCTTTTCAACCTCCTTCCTGGTCAATTCGTTAAAGAAAGTTCTGTATTGACAAATAACCCCCAAATATCAGTGGTTTTATATACTAGAAGTTTATTTTTTTGCCCACTGCTTATCTTGAGGTTGTGAAGGGGTAAGGATCCGCTTCCTGTGTTTGTTCAGAGATGGGTGGATATGTTTTTGTGTGCAGCTCTATTATATTCTAGCACAATTAGCACATAAATGGTCAAAATAGTTAGTGTAGAGGATTGTGTGGGTGAGTTTAGAGTCAAATCCTGAAAGTGGGATACATAATTTCTGCCCAATTTTCATGGGCAAAACCTTGTTTGGGGAGCCCCTATCTAGCTGCATGGGACCAGGAAGCTAGTTGTGCACACAGGCAGAGTACAAATTAGAGCAAACATGGAATATTTTTTTTCTGCCAGAAAGAGGAAAATTTGGTGTTTGTCTTATTTATCCTAAAGAGGAAGATAAGGAGCACGCAGAAGTCTTGGTGAATGCTATGGCTTTTATCTGGATGTCCCCCCAAAGCCTCATGGAGTCATACGGCTTTTCAGAGGTGGCTGGGTCTAGGATGTGTAATGTTGGGATTAAGAATGTGATGCTGGGTTTAATGTGTGAAGATGGGATTAAGTTTGTCTTACCCTGGGTGTGAGTGCTACCTGCCATAAGGGTGGGTAGCCTGGATGAAATATAAGGGACAGAACGAGGACTGCTCTTATCACTTGCTGCTTGTTATCTTCTGCCTGTCCTGCTTTGTCATGAACTGTTCTCCTTTGAGATTCCCCTTTGCCATACTTCCCTGACTTGGAGTCAGCCAACTATGGACTGAAACCTCTAAAAACTGAGCTGAAATAAACCTTTCCTCCTTTAACTTTGAGTTTCAGGTATTTTGTGTCAGCAAGCAGTAAAAGTAACTAAGACAGTGAAAAACATCTGCACTGGATCTTGTCTGATCAATGCAGCAAGTTCTTTATGTTGTTGTGTAGGTCTTCCAAAATCTATCTTTCCCCAGTTCATATTTGTCTTATGCTAGGGCCGGGGATTTAGCTTAGTGGTTCCGCCACTTGCCTCGCAAGCTCAAGGACCCGAGTTCAATCCCCGGTATCAAAAAAAAAAAAAAAAGAAATATTTGTCTTATGCTGTCACCTAGAATTTAGGCATTCAATTAAAAAAAATCACCTTTCAAAACTCACATTGATATCTGTTGTAGGGAGAATACAGAAGCCTTTGTCCACTTTCTCTGACTTTTTCCATTTTAAAGATCTGTAGGAGATATGGAAGGAGTTTAAGCTTCTCCTCAACAGAGGCTATATCTTCAGTTCTCTAAGTTAAGATATGCCTGGGAAGGATCTCATTGGAAACCTGTCCTGAAGAAAGAAAAAATTAACAGAAATAATCCCAGGTCTGGTAGAAAGAGGTATAGATGTTTCAGTATTCAAAAAATAGTTGAGAATAAAGGATTGTTTATTCCTTAAAAATTACTATTGATTAAAATTTTCATCTGTTACTCTTCTGCAAAACACTTCAAAAGAGTAGTGGCTACTTGCTGCCTTCACTATTTTGCCTTTCTCTAATTCTTGAAAACTTAGCACACCTCAGCCAAAGCCCTCATGCATGTCACTAAAGCTTCGTAATCACTGTATATCTTTTGTATTTTTAGATCTACAAAGTTTTAAAAGCTTTTTCTTCCTTTCTCTATCCATAATCTCCTCCATTATTTCTGTTGCTGATGATGTTCTAAAAGGAAGTTGGGCAACTACTGTTATAAACCATGTGTCAGAGAAAGGTTATTCTTACTGACCCAGGACTACTTAGATCTCTTCTAATTCCAAGCTCTAGAGTTTGCTGTTTTCTAGCTAATCCTTATTTTCTGCTTAGTCCATGTGACCATTAATCATAGTATGTCGACTTGAATAGATTAACAAATGCCTGGCAGCTTAGTGGAGCACAGTTCTGGGTGAGTCTGTGGATGACTGACGTGTAGGCCAGCAAATTGAGGGGGTGGAACCCTACCTTGGTTGTGCGTAGTTCCAACCAATATCTTAGATGAGATAAAATAGGAAAGAGAAATGAAGTGCTCTCACTTCTGAAAAGCTCCAGTCTTGGCAATAGCCTTTGGATGTCCATCTCCAGACTCCAGTTTCTTTTTATTTTTTTTATTTGTAAAAATTTC
>NW_004624730.1:36867299-36904702 GCF_000247695.1 Heterocephalus glaber
TCATTGCCATGACTTTTTCTTTTTATTGGGTTCTCCCTCTTTACATTTAATTTCTTGTCATGCCAGATGGGTTCATTCTGCTTTGCTTCCTGGGGTTGTGATCCTCAATCAGACTCCAGTTTCTTTAGCCTACCAACACAGACTCATACTGACTCCCCTCAAGTAAGCTTCCAGGCCTTTGACCCTGAATGGTGCTGCAAGTTTTATCCTTCTTTTTCTCTGGCGTCCATGTTTTTGGGGTGAGCAGCTACTGGATCCTCTGGATCTTCAATGCACAGGTGGCTGTTGTGGACATTCTCACCTCTTATCCCACCTGATAAGTTCCCATGCATAATTATACATGTATTTTCTATTGACTCTGTTCCTCTAGAGAACCCTACCTAATGCAATATGTTCATTAGTTGATTCATTTAATAAATAAAACTGTTCATATGTGCAAAGGATAAATATCATGTGCTAGGAACTCTGAGACATACAAAGTTATTAAAATTTTATGAAAGTGAAATTAACGAAGAGCCTATGCACATAATAAAAAGAGCCCTTGAACTTGGGTTATGGGCTTTGACCTTCCAATGATAAATTGTGTGACATCAGAAAAGTGTTTGACAGCTCATTCTTTCAACAAATAATTTTTGAGTGTCTAGTATATGAAAAGTACTGTGCTGGGCCTAGAGGCACAGTGCTGAATGAAAGAGACATAGTTCCTGGCTTCAGAAAGCTTACAGTCCATCAAAGAAGATAGACATTAAACATGGACAGTGTCTTAGTTACTTTTCTTGTTGCTGACATAAAATATGCAACACCCAAAGTTACATAAGGAAGTGTTCATCTCACAGTTTGTAGAGGTTTCAGTTCATAGTTGGCTGGCTCCAAGGCAAGGTGGCACAGCAGAGGAGCATCACAGAGGAGAGACAGTTCATGGCAGATAGAAGGTGCAAGGTAGCAAGCAGCAAGTGACAAGCAACAAGCAGCCACCCTCTTTCTGTCCCTTATATCCTATTCAGGATACCTGCCCTAAGGGTGGGTAGCATTCACCCAGGATGGGGCTGCCTTAATCCTTGCCTCAAACCATGAATCAATCCCAGCATCATATCCTTGATCTCTGCATTACACATCCTAGAGCCAGCCACCTCTGAAAAGCCCCACCTATGACCGCATGAAGCTTTGGTGGGACATCTAGATATAAGCCATAACAGACAGTATTTCCAGCTAATTAAAAAATGAAACAAAATATTTTTTTACAGTGTCCATAAAACACCCTGCATCAGATGTACTAGTCATTGGGATAGGATATTTTACATGCATTCTTTCATTTAAAATTCACACTTACTCAGTAGTATACCATTATTCCCCAGCCCCACCTTGAGATTACCAAATTGAGGTGTAAAATAGTTTAATAATTTCTTAAAGAAGATAGTGATCTTATTCATTCACTCAAAATATATTTACATGCATTGCTTAAAATGTATTGATTTTTTTCCCAAAGAAAAATGGCAAAGTTTTCCTTTATTTAGTTACTTTTATATCAGCAATTATAAAATGGAATTGTAAGGTGCAGGAATGAAGTGATGTTAAGTGCAAGCCTCAAAGAGGGAACCAAGGAAGTTAGAGGCTTTCAAGTTTCCCTGTAGGCAACTGAGAAAACATGATAGCTGCACTGAGAGCACAACCAGCTAGTGGGTCTCTAAATTGTCCTTAATCCAGAAGGGATCAAATGTTTTCTGACCTAAGCCAAGATTTCTTATCTCTATAGAACTAATCAAATAATGACAACCATGACTGTGACCTCCCTCAGCATTTACAAATGCTTGCTGTCATCCATATACTGTTCTAAATAACCTACATCTATGAACTCATATAATATTCAAACAAGAAGTGAAATTATTATCACCAGTCATATTTAATAGTTTGGGAAACAAATGTCAGAGTTGTGAAGGGATTCACTCAAGGTCACACAGTTAGCAAGTGACAGGCCAAGAATTTGAATTTCCCAATTGGCTCCCAACCCTGAGTGCTTAATAACTAGCTATCCTGCTCTTAATCCAACATTGTGTTCTATATTGGTTTATGAATATAAACCAAACATATAATGAACACTGTATCTACTGTCCAGAATTTAGGTAAGCCTGGCATATCATTATGATGTATCAGAGTTACATCTCTGGCATCTTCTCCTTATATTATAACATTTATGAACACAATCTGTGCCTAATTTGTAGTACCAAGGGAGTAATCAAGGCATTTGATAAAATAATCATGATTAGTAAAGGCGGACCAAACAACAGCCTTTCTTCTCACTTATCACTCTGGATCATGTACATAGAGCAGAGTTTAGGACTGAGAAGGAGAGAAGTTTGTAAAAGTTACCAGAATGTCAGAGCTTTGGATGTTTTCTTCCCCATGCTTTCCATGAAGGCACAGTACAATCCCTGCCAAACTAGGATTCAGATGTAGCCAAGGGTTTTCCTTAGGAGCCCAATCTTGTTTAGGTATGGATATGCTCCTGTTTGATGTTGTGCAGAAAGTTGGCCATCTTGTTGGGATGTTTCCTAGTTCCAGAAAGTCAACATTTAAACCCAAAGGCCTTGGAATAACAAGCCAGGAGTAGGAGGTTCTCAAAGTGGCCATGATGCCTTATAAATGGTAGAGGACATTTTAAGGTATATTTTAAGAAGTACATTTTAAGAGGTACAGTTTAAGAAGGATACTTTCTACTCTGAATGCATTGTCTTTTTTAGTCCTGTAAAATCAATCATGTTTCTTGGGTTTCTGAACACAAGTCAGATTGGTAAAGCTTAAACTCAAAATGTGAATTAATTTTCATTTAAATGATTTATAGATAGTGAACTTATTATGTTTGTGCCTTCTTTAGGATAATATGAAAATTATATAAACTTCATGCCTTTGCACACATGATCTGAAGCAGTGTACAGTAAAAGACGCATCCAAGAAAGTAGTAAAATTATATGGAGAGAGAGATTTGGAAAGTGAAAGTCAAGCAAAAGGAGACTAGAGATTCATCACCTGTAAAGCTCTGTAGAATGTCAACATTGCTCTGCCCCATAGGTTCCGTAGTGCATGCCTTTTAAAACATTAAGCAATATTATCTTTTCAATTAAAATTTATACAAAGCCTCAATATGTAGCTTCTTCTTTTTCCATATATTCCTATTTCTGAGGGGGTAGTAAGGAGTAGGTGGGGCTATGAGCTCTCCTACCCTTACTAACTAGACAAGCCCTGCCACATCTGCTTTATGTATTGGCTTCACATGGAAATTCTTAGCTAGAGAATGAGTTCTGTGGGTTAAAAATGTTTAAAATTAACACTGCTCTAGGACAATGGTACCTATGATTTTCTTTTAGATTTGTGCTTCCCACTAGTAAAAATAGTTTTTGTATATACCTTCAATATAAGTATAATTATTTGTTATTTACATGTATCACTTTACTATCATAGTATGTACATTAAGTAGTTAAAATTAGATAAATTAATTTAAAAAGTGGTTAAGGAGAAGATGTTGTATGTTCTCCCTATGACTTAGTAGATCATCTTGTATTCATCTCCCATGCTTGCCTTGTACTTTGGAGGCCATTCCTAGAGTTATATTCATAGTAGGGTGGTACTGTAACAGCAACTACAAAATCTGGGTGACTTAATGTAATGAAAGATCTTCTGTTTATCCTGTCCAGTTTCAACCTCCTACTAGACTCTGCTCTATGGTTCAGGGACATTAGATTCCTTCCTTTGTGTTGTGGTTTGTATCCAGATGATCCCCAAATCCTCATGCACTCATAGGTGGGGCTTTTCAGATCTGGCTGGATCTAGGGTGTGTGATACTGGGATTAGGGGTGTGTGGTAATAAATTCCTCCATTGATGGGAATTAGCATAGTTCTGGGTGTGGATAAATGGATTTACTGAAGACAGAAGCCCCTTCCTAGGTGTGGTGTCATCACCCCATAAGGCTTGTAGCCTGGATGGGATAAAAGGGAAAGGAAAGGTTGCTGCTGCTGTTCACTGCCTTCTGCTTGCTACTCCATGGACTATTTCACCTATGTGATGCCCCTTTACCATGACACCCTGTCTGGGAACCAGCTGATTATGGCCTGAAACCTCTACAAACTATGAGATGAAATAAACCCTTCCTCCTTTAACTTGTGGATGTTGGGTAGTTTGTCACAGCAAAAAGGAAAACAACTAAGATGATTTGACTCTATCATTTTCCAAGAGCTTGTCCTTAATATTTAGTCAGAGGTGGGAAAGAAGCTAATATGGTGAATCTACAAAGAAGTTTGCAAACCTGAAAATTGCATATATCACTTCCTTCCCTATTTCACTGGGTGGAACTCAAAATCATACTGAAGAGAAGCTGTGAATGTACTGAGCTGTTGTCCCAAGAGTTGAGGAAAACAGGGCTTGGAGAACATGTAGCATCATTGCCAAATGAACAAGTGCTACACTGAGAAGAGGCTCTTTTTTCTCTGCAGCCTTCCTGGACTTGAAGTCTCACTTTTGGCTTGTTAAATGTGGCATTTAGAAAGGCAGATATGTGACTGTTTTCTAGTTAGGGATTATGTTCTGTTGATTATAATAAAATCCATCTGGAATGACTAAAAAGGGTTTTATCTGTTTTATTTCATGTGATATAAAATGAGTGTGAAGCTAGCTGTCTTGGGCTGGTGGAGCAGCCTGAGGCATCAAGCAACCGAGCTCCTTTCAGCTCTCTTTTCAGTGTTCTCATCACTGCCTTTTACACTCATTGTCCCCAAATGGCTGTACTTTCTTCAAACTTCATGTTTTCCTTTAAATAAGATGAAAGATGAAGAGAAAAACAGCCAAAATGCAAATGTCAATTGAGTCTGTCTTCCTTAATAAGTACCCCAGAAGCCCCTTTGTGTAAGCATCAACCTACCTTCTCAACCTTAATAGATCACAAGAACAATATACCCAGCTCTTGCTGCAAAGGAATCTGGGAACCTGATCATTTTAAACTGGGTATATTTCCAACTTGCAAAAAAATAGAGGTTCTGTTACTTAGGAGGAGAAAAATGCTGTCGGCAGTCATTTGATAATTCAAAAATTGCAGTCTCTGCATAAGTCCTTCCTGGTAAGGGAAGGTTGATATGCATACTTTTCCAGTGTTTTGTCTGAGCACACGTGGCCCCTGGAACCTCTTAAAACTGACCTTAAACTCTTAAATTAAGCAACAGTTTCTTTGCGGTTGAAATTGTTTACACGCATATTTTTCTTAGCTAAGATAAAAAGCCTTTTGAAGCACATTTTCTAAGCAAATGTGAATGTTGGCCTCGAAAGCCCAGTTTTGTGTTGATTACATGTTCCTGGAGTAACTGACATTTGTCAGAGTAAAAGAGACACATTGGTTCCCCCTATTCCAGATTTCCTAATTCTGGAAACTTGCAACAATCTGGTCTTCCAAAAGAATATATTTGGCATTAACTATGCCTTCTTGTTAGTTATTTAGATTATGTCTTAGTTCAGGCTGGTATGACAAAGTACCAGACACTGAGTACTGAGCAACAGAAATATCTATTTCCCAGTTTTGGAGGCTGGAATTCCAGGATTAAGGTGACAGTATGTTTGGGTTCTGTGAGGATATCTTCTAGGATGCAGATACCAACTTTATGCTGTATTTTCACATCATGAAAAGACAAATAGAAAGCTTACTGGTATCCTTTTTATAAGGACATGAATCTCATCATGAAGGCTCCCCCTCATGACCTGGTTAGGCTTTGCATGTGAATTTGGGAGGAAGAGATTCAAACATTCAGTTTATTGTAGATTATATGTAAAAATAATAATAGTATGAATACACTTCTATAACACTAAACTTTGCTCTCTGGAGCTACTGTTTAAGAACCAAGCATATGTTCTTTAAAAGGTTTTGAGAGATATATAACCCATTTCTTTTTTTTTTTTTTGCCATGGCTGCTAGGAAACTCAGAGCCAATTTAGTGTTCACATATACAATATCTTCTCTAAAAAGTTCCTGATATCTTTTGTTTAGCTTCACTTTGAACTATCTTCTGCTGTATATGCATTTTTATTGTAAGCTGACTTTTGAAATATAGATGAGTGGAAGTGATAAATAAATAAGGTGAAAATAAAGGCGACAAATCCAGATTCTTTATTAATGTCTTATTCTACCAAGCCATTTCCCATGGTGGGAGTAATTTAGGCTGTCAGATTTGTCTTAAAGTCTGGGTGGCAGAATGGCACTATCACTTTGGAAGTAAATAAATAAGCTATATTCTTCAATCTGTTCATCTTTCTTCATTTTAACTAGAGTTTAATCTTGAGAGGGTTTGGCACAAATAGGTAATTACTACTAAGATGAATGGTGATGATGTTTATTATGATGATGGCTCTTCTTTCATCTGAACTTTCAGAGGGGAGCAATGTTTATATCAGTTAGTCATTGAATTTGGAAAGGTAAGGGTACTAGATTTGCCCCTTTCAAAAGAGTACATTTTAAATGTGACAGGCGGTGAGTAAGTTATGCTCAAGGTAGCATAACAGTGATGTTAGTGGAGATGTAGCTGAAATAAAATAAATACCAGGTATAACACTTCTTTATTTTTGTAAAAATTTTTTTCTGTTCAGTTGCTGCATATTTGATTTGATATGACCAGTAAACTATTTTTTACTCAAAATAGACACTTAAAGTCAGTTTAACCATCAGACTTGAGTAGTGGGGCCTTTCCCAGATCCCATGTTCCAGAGAGCCCTGCTTTGACTTTGTTCTAGCCATAGCCTTCCCCACAGGAGAATTCACATTGCTTACCTGGAACACAGGACCCTTTTTTAGAGCTCACCTCACATGCTCAGGACCCTGAATAGTGCTTCCCAGTTGACTTCTAGTACTTATGTATGGATAGCCAAGGGAGAGCTGCTTCTCCTGGGGATAGTGATGGTGGATATTTGGGTGGGCTGGGGTGTTCACATACTTGCATTTGAGGTCCCTTATGGTGAAGGGTAGATCCTGGGGTGAGAACAGAAGGGACAGATAGATCAGGGGCTAAGGACATGGAGCTAAATTCTGGCTCTCCCCCACACCTCTACATTCAAGAACCAAACTTCAGAAGTTCTAGAATTCCTTATTTTAACCTTCCAGGCTTTGGTTCTTTTAAAAAAAATGGAAAGGGCACTGATGGGAGGGGTGAGAAGCTGGGGTCTCAGTTGGTGGATTGAACACAAACTTTGAGGTTTATGAAATTAGAAATTCACCTAGATTCTTGCCCTGGGCCATGACAATATTAGGGATCCTCTACTTTCTAGATTCTACTGAATGAAGTCCAAATTTCTCCAGGTGTCTTCAGGGTCCTTTACCACTGGGCTCCTAACCTCTTTTTTACATTCTTGCACCATGTTTTCATGCACCTTGTGTCTCATACCTATCTCATTTCACTGTCCCACTTTCCCTAAATATTATCACCTGCTACTCAAGTCCCTCAGACAGAAAAGTAGAGTCATCCTTCACAGTTACGGCTCCCTTTCTCGGCATTTTCAGTTTGCTACTAAGAGCTCTAGAGTTCCTCCATTTTTCCTTTCTTCCTGGCCACCTCTCTGGTGAAGATTATAATTTTTCCCACATAAATCACTGAAGTAGTTTTGTCCTCCTCACATCTACTCTGTCCCCATCCAATGCTGGTCCACTTTGTGGCCAGAATAATGTCTTTAAAATTAATAATGAATCCTTTCATTCCTTGATTGAAATTCTGCAATGGCTACTGTGGATTCAAAATGTGGCCCACAGGTTTCCCTTGGTCTGATCCCTCTCTACTGTCCAGACCCCCATCTTGCCATTCCCCTCCTTAATCTTTACATCTTGTCACAATACTTTTCTCATAGATGTTTCCTCAATCTTGTGTCCCTGTCCTTCAGCTGCCAGGTTAACAGTTAGCTCTTCAAAGTAGAATTAAGAAGGTGCCCCTAGAGCAAACCCTCATAGCACTGAGACTCTTCTCTGTTTGAGTATACATTTATTTGTATGAGTACTTCATTAATATCTTTTCCTGTAAGACCATACTATGTTATATAAGGCCAGAGACTGCATTTGGTTTTGCACATCATGCCTTTTCTCTGTGCCTGGCACTGAGTAGGTACTTAAAACATGTTTGTTGAATGGGTGAGTAAAAGTATGAACAACCATGTCAGTGTCATACTTTACATGTAGTAACTCATTAAGCTCAAGCTATTCAGGATGTTCATTTTTTTAATCATCTCCAATTTTACAAATGAGGAAATTAAGTCATAAAAAGGAAGGTAACCAATCCTTTAGTGTGGGGTGGGTTGCACATAATGACTTGTTTCCAAATATAGTATTGAGGGTGGGGTGTTAATTTATAGTGGATAAACCTGACAAACACCACCTGAGCTGGCAATAAATCACAATGATAAATGTATCCTTGATGTGATGTGGTGAAATGGCACATTACCTCTATGGTCTTTGTCCTCCAAACACTAGCAAAAGATGAGAAAAAATATTTTTTAAAAATCCCAATTGAGGGGCATTCTACAGATTCCTGACCGGCATTCCTCAAAACTAACAAGGTCTTTCAAAACAAATTCTGAAAAATTATCATGGCCAAGAGGAGCCTATGGAGACATAATGACTAAGTGCAATGTGATATTCTGAATGAGATCTTAGAATAGAGAAAAGACATTAGGTAAAAACTAGGAAAATCTGAATAAAGTCTGAGCTTTTATTAATAAGAAAACAGTATTGTTTTACTAATTGTAACAAATAAATCATAGTAATGTAAGTTGCTCATAAAAGGGGAGAGTGGGTGTGGAGTATATGGAAAATCTGTATATTATCTTTGCATTGTTTTTCTGTAGACTCAACACTGTTCTAAACACAAAAGATTAATTAGAAAAGCAAGGTTGCAGAACTGGTAATAGACATAGCCAAGATCCAGTGCCCTGTCCTCTGACCAGATTCCTTGCCCTTAAGTTTTCCTTCTGGATGTCCTTGAAAGCTATGACATTTCAAATTCCAGGGTTCATATTTGTCCCAGTCTATCCATCTCAACAATGAGTCACAGTACAGGGGATCACCACAGGCACCTCCAACTGAGACAAAGCCACAGGTGTGCTATAAGAAGTGTTCTACCAGGTTGGAGTAGGGTAGGAGGCAGCGGCTACAGGAGAGTGGGGACATTCCCTGCACTTAGACCTTGATAAATCTGAAACTTCCAGTATAGTAACTTCCTCAAAAACCTATATAATAGATAATGTGAAATAGGAAAAAAAGGGTGCAAAGGGGAAGGAGAAGTGGGAGGGGTAGGGAAGAAGAAAGAAGGGAATGGAATTAATATGAGAAAAAGAAAAAATGGAAACAAAGTCTTTGTAGATAAGGAGGGGTGGAGGGATTGAAGGGGGGGCAGGGGAAGGGGGAAAAATAAGAACCAAGATGGATTATGTAAAGGTGCAAATTTCCAATGATGAATGC
Source organism: Heterocephalus glaber (assembly GCF_000247695.1). The sequence goes on from NW_004624730.1 coordinate 36,876,770, forward strand.
CATTATATTGTGTACCTCAAATGTACCTATAAATTAATTTTAAAAACCTATGCTAAAAGAAAAACATCAGAAACTGTTTTTCTCAAACTCCTGTTGAAATTCCACATATAAACCCTCACACTCCTACCATCCACAAAGTTTTCTGATCCCTCTTTCCCCAGAAAAAGTTAATCATGACAGAGGAAGAGTAAAGGCTTTAAAATGGAGAAGTGAGCATCCTGCCCTTGCCAGTCCTTGGGTATGCAGTGCTAGGCCAGGGATTCCACTTCTGAGAGCCTTAGTCTGCTCATCTAAAAGTCAAGGATGGAAATTCTTATCTCCCAGGTTAATGTGAAGAATAACCAAGAAAGTTACTTTGAAGGAACCCAGGTTGTTACATACTAAATGTTAATTAGAGTTCTGCTAACTTTGATTAGCATTGCCCATTTTTCTCTCTATGCAGTCACAGCACATTTCTCATGCCATTGTTAAGCACTGGCTTCAAAGTTTGTTAGTTTAAAACATGACTGTGGCCTCACAAGACCACAGACTTCTTGGAGAGACGAACCATGTTTCATTCATCTTTGTATTTTCATTGCTTGAAACATAATACGGGGAGTTCTGAATTAATAATAAATTGAACTAAACTGGGTTGAAAAAGCAAGATGTTTTCTAAAAATGATACTCTAAGAAATTAGAAGTAGATAAAAGCCCAGTTGAAGATCCTTGAAAGCATCCTAGGCTTTCTGTGGATCTAGATATAGGTGATCTTTCTAGGAACATGCTTACATTTGTTTTCATTTGTTAATTAAAGACTTTGTTCATCATATTTTGATACAATGCTTCCAAGCTAGCCCCAATCAACTCACAACTACACCACCACCCCAATGCTCCTATCTTTAGCCTGGCATGATCCTGCCTGAAGTAAAAAACTAGAGCAAATAAAATATCAGTGTTTAACTAGATGACATAGAGGTGAGAAAAATGGACTTGAAGTTGGCATACTTTATTAGTTTAGTATCAAGAAATTCCATGCAGCTCACAAGCATGTATTGAATGTTTGTTGTTGGTAGAGCATCATCATAGCTATGTGGATATGATATTGTCCAAGCCAAAGTTCATCTGGAGCCTTTACTGCCTTAATTTATCCAGTGAGTAGACAAAGTTTCCACTAGACAGAGGGAGTGGATTTTAGAAAGGGCACGGGTTTGGCATTCTGACTCCATTGACCAGCTGTTGGAACTTGAGCCAGGCACCTAATATCTGTTTTTCTCATGCCTTTGTATGTTGTAGTGATTTTTATTTGCAGTGAGCATTCATGAAATGCTTATAAAGGGTCTTTGGTACAAAATAAGAGCCCAGGAAACTGTAGTTGTTTTTAATCTTGGCAGTACTTATTCTTTAAGCCATAAACCAATCTGTTTGTGTTTCAAGATTGAACTTCCTAGTTGTACATTATTCTCAGAGTGAACATCAATTTCACATGACTTGTGCTTATTAAAGCTCAGAAATGGAAAGACAGATTGTCCCTGGGCCCAGAAAGCATAGTACATTTAGTCACGTTAGTTGTGAAGAGAGTGGAAATTGAGGAATTTTATCAAATTTATTAAAAGTAATTATAAAATGTAGCTTGAACTATTATTAAAACTTTAACATAGAGTCACACTATTGATTGTATGCTTCTTAACTCAGTAGGAATGACACTTAATTAACAACCAGTGGGGGGTGCCTTGGGTTTTCTGTACAATGTGTACCAAAGATTTTGCTGCAATGCAGAAGTGTAATAAATGCTTCTCATTTAATCTGAGAGTTCTGTAACTCTACAGTGCTTATTTATGTGATGAATGATTACCATTGATCTCTCATAAGTTATTATTGCTGTCTATTTAAAAAGAGACCATGGTCACTTTTATTAGAATGTGTTTGAAAGGTTGTAGACAGAAATGTCTGAAATTACTGCTTCCTGGTTACCAACTTCATAAACCTGTAAAGCAACTTAGATTTTTTAAAAAATATTCATTTGGCTGAATAAACCACAGTCAGTTCTGTTTTATTATCAGGTGAAAGCATATGTTAAAATTCATGGGACAATAAGTGAGATCACCAGAGAGTACAGTTTTAAGAGAAATAGAAGAGGTTGTGAATTTGAGGTACATTTTAGAGCTGCAAATTAGTAATAACTGATGTTAGGATTCACTATAGATATGTCTACGTATGAGCCTGAGGAATGGATAGAAACCCAGACATCAAGAATTATTTTCATATTGGCTGTGTCATTTCACTTAGTACAGACAAGAATATTCTCATCTATCTGATAATGAAATGGAAGTTAGAAATATGTTTTTCCTTCTCCTGTTATCTGAGAATATATGGACTTCACATTTTTAAATAATATTTGTAGGAATTCTCAAGTCTCATTTGCATAGTCCACAATCTCATAGTGTTGTCATATATGTCTCCACATTTCTAGACAGACGCATTGCCCATCCTGGACCTGCCTGGGCCATGGTAAGAGAGCCCTATCACTGCGAGCCATTCTCATCTTCAGGTTCCCAAATACAACAGTCCATCCAGCCCTGAGGAAGATCTGTCTTGAACACAGCACTCTTTATCTCCTTCACTTAAAACACACAAGGTATCTTTTGTTCCTACATGTTTTAAGGGTAAGTTTCTTTTCCTTAATGATACAGCCTAATTCATCTTTTTTTTTAAAAAAAAAGAAAAACAACCTACCTGTGGCACAATTCTTAATACTCCCATGTGTCCTGTTTTAAGAGGATCCCTTATTTCCTGAACACACACATCCCATACCTTTTGCTTCTGTGCCTTTGCTTATCCTGTTTCTTCAGTCTAGAATGGTCTTTCTTTTTATCCTTATCTTTATTTTCTAAAATCTTATCTATTGTTAAAACAACCACAGATATCAACTCATCACATGCTCAGTAAAAATGACAACACGTTTTTTAAAATTTATTTATTTATTTATTTAGGTACTGGGGATCAAACTCAGGACCTTGCACTTGTGAGGCAGATGTGGCGCCACTGAGCTAAATCCCTGGCAACAATACATTTTAAACTTTAATTTAAAAAACTACGATAGTAATACTATCAGTAATTTGAAAAATAAAGGAGAAAAAAATCATAGGCCTCTGGTGTAATGATTAACATTTCCATTTTGTAGATTTCCGAGAGATTAAGTCACTTCACTCCTCCTGTAATTAGTAAAAAGTTGGGATTATAACTGGTTTACACCAAAAACTGTGCTGATTTTTGAGGTGAGACAATTGTTCTTGTGTCTGTCTTTTGCTTTTACTCAAAGGTTGAGAAGCCCAGAGCTAGTCCCATCGGGCTAGCCATTTTCAACCAAGGATCATCTGCAAATCTAACTGCACCTGAAAACTACATTCTTTTCACCACCATTACTTTCTGAGGATTGTGGCACAATTTGACTAGAGGCAGGGTTCTTTCATCACTCAGCAATATCATAATGAGGCTGTGCTACTTTGGTGATTAATAGCTGGAAAAGGCCAAGTTTCTCTGCATAGCAGAGGGAAAAGGATATGAAATTCCCAGAGGAAAATCTTAGGGGAGCAGAGAGAGAGCAATAGGTAGTCAAGTGTGTTGAGGGTTATGGTATAAAAGGGAGTTTCCTAATAAAGAATATAGAAATATCGATCTTTGTTTAATCTTGAGATAACTGTAGATTCACATGTGATTTTAAGAAGTAATACAGAGATATCCCATGTATCCTTCACCCAGATTCCTCCAGTCATAATACCTTGGCTATGAAGTTCAATATCACATCCAGGAAATTGACATTGACACAGCCTACTGACATTTAGATTTTACCAGCTTTGCATGCAGTGCTGTGTGTGTTTGTGTATTTGTGTCTGTGTTATATGTGTGTGTGCCCATGAACATGCATGTAAATATGAATTTAGTTCTATGAAGTTTTATTACATGTATAGACTGCAGTGACCACCGCCACGGTGAAGGAACAGAATAGTTCCATCACAAAATTGCCTTTCTATACACAACTATCTTACTCCTACTTCTCTTAACTCTAGAAACTACTAATCTATTCTCCAGATCTTCAACTTACTATTTCAGGAATCATGTTAAGAAGAAAATTTTAATAGGAAATTTTTGGGTATTTGCTGGGAAGCTTTGTTTTTGGTGCCGGAGATCGAACTCAGGACCTTGTGCTTGCGAGGCAGGCAGCAGAACCACTGAGCTAAATCCCTGGCCCTTGCTGGGAAGCTTTGTGATGTAAGTACCTCATCTTTCTTCATAATGTCATCTTCAAGATAGTCTACACTAATTGTTGTTATCTTTACAACTTATGTAAGAAACAGAATGTGATGAAACGAACATTATTAGGAGTTGGCAGAAGTTTTAGGGAGAGCTTTGGACTTCAAAGATAATGGATTTTGCGAAACTTTGAGTCTGTGATATCTAGATTTATGAGTGGAAAAAAGGTTACATTGCATTGGAGAGTATTTGATATTGTGGCTAAAGACGTGAGTGCATCCTGTCCACATCACTTGCTAGTTTTATCAATTCTGCTCTCTCATCTGTGAAATGGGGATGAGAAGATGTCAACCTCATAAGGTTTTAGATGAAGATGAAATAATATACACTGTGTACTTTTCCTGGCACAAAGAATGTGAAATATTCTACTTCCTCGGTGTAGATTTATTTCACAGATAATTGAAGAATGACTACTATAATGCTAGAAAGTGACAGGTTCAGATACTAAGCATGAGCAAGGGTAGACCAATCTCTAAGAAATAACCACTTTCACTTAAGCAGGGTGTGGATGCAGATAATATACAGAAGTAGGAATAGTGTATGTTCTAATCTGATTTACTTTTTATAGAAATAGACTTTTTAGTAGAATCATGCTTCTTGTTAAGATATTTTTGTATATCACTTACCCCCTTTTGTTAAAATTAAGCACTTTTAAAAATTTTGTTAAATAACAAAGACTGCAAGCCTGTGTTCCTAAAGTGCTAGAGAGAAAGGAATGGTTTTGCATCAAATCTATAGCATTAGTAGATGATCTATTTTAGAAGTTATGCCATTCAAATATCAACAATAAACTTAATGAAAAAAAAAACCCAAAACCAAATAGCAACAATTAATTAACTAGATGTTAATTTTTTGCCTTTGCTTATAAATTCTTAGGGAAAATGAAATTTAAACTAATGATGAAAGATATTTGCAAACTTGATAAGAATTATCATAATAAGTAGCTATTAGTACCTTTAACATTTAAAATTTTAAATCATCAAATCCTTGCTTAATCTTTTTTCATTTTGCTAACTTACTCTCTATTGCCTGCTCCTTTCTGCTATTTGATCAAAGCCATTGATTATTACCTACCTTTTAGAAGAAAAGTGTTAATTGGTTCTTTAATCCTTAACTCCTTCATCTGTAAAAACAGAACTAAAATCTAACTTTTTTACCCCTTAGGGTTATTCTAGGAAACAGATAAGGTAAAGCAGACGAAAGAATTGGTAAATAGAAAATAGTTTGTAAATATGAGGTAGGCACTGAGAGTAGCATAGAGGAAAGAGCACATACTTGGAGGCAGAAACCTTGGGTTCAAGTTCCCAGTTCAGCCACTTTGTGATGATTGTATGACCTGGAAGGACTACAAATGCTCCTCATTTAATGACTGAGTTACATTCATGCTACTGGATCATTAAATAAATTGGGCACTAAGTGAGCAATTGTATATAGTATATTCATTACAATATTCAGAACAAAGAAATAGTCAAAGGCAATTCCAACTTGATGGCTTTGCTTTTATTTGCATAACTATTACATGCAGTACTATAATGTATAACAATACAAAACTACAGTACTGTACAGTACAATCAACAAAAATTACATTACTGTATAAAAAAAGACACTGGGGCTCTATAAACAAGATGTACAGAACTTTAGGGGAAAAAAAGAAATGTATCAGAAGGCCAAGCAGCAGGTAGTAAGTCTGAGCACCATGCTTTGGTCCTAAGTTGCAACAGTCATTAACCATGTAAGTCGTCAATTAAGGAACTTTTGTAATTTAATTAAGCATTCATTTCCTGTCTCTCCTAAAGCTGTGTTCTGGTTACCCTCCACTGTCTCTTCTTCCCTGCTCCAATCTCTGCTATGCTTTACTTTCTATTCTGAGTGTTCTTTCTCTAGGAATCTCTTATGAGGTTCCCTGGCCAGTTGGTTGCCTGTTGAGACTGGTCAGTGGGAGGCATTGGCAGAGGGGAAAGAGGCTGGGGTGCTTCCTTGCTCTCTATCTGTCTCAATAGCTATTCTCTGGCAAGGTTTGCCCCTTTCCTTGTACTCAGCCTTGTGGACAGCTGCATTTCATTTTTATTGGGCTCCTTTGGTAATAGCTTCCTAGTTTGCTATGCTCAGAGTACCTCATCACCCCTTCCTGGTTCCCGTAATCCACTCTGCAGCTCTGTAGTCTCTTAATTAAGATCTGTTCCTTTGAATCAGCTGAGCTTATTATTCCTTCTGAGATCCCAACTGGTACACCACGTGGGAAGAGATTAAATTTAAATATAAATGAACATTATTTAGCCTTGGATTGGGCACATAGTAAGAAATAGGGGTTCTCAGACTCTCACTTGTTTTACATGGGTTTGCTTCATTTTTGTGCAAAGAGTAGCTTCCTTTGTCTCCTTCCTTATGCTGTACATGAAATCACCTTGTTCACACTAAGCACACACACACAAAATAAAGCAAAGCTTATCCTCTACACAGAGATTACGCCACCACAGATTCTGCTCTGTCATCCCTTCTAGGCAATCTATATACCCTTACCCCCTCCTCAATTTGTACACAATATATTTTTGTACTAAATGTTGGAAATTTTGTGTTAATCATCAGATTTTTCTTCTGGAATTTTTATGGCCTGTTTTTTAGTTGAGAAAATTCTGTTGTTTTGTTTAGGATTTAGGATCAGAATTGGAAATTACCTTGGAATCATGTCCTTTATTTCCTTTCTATACAAAATATAGCCCTTTCAAACTCCAGGTAATTAAGAAATATGATTTGGAGAAAAATGAAAAAGAACTCCATCCCCTATACCATTGTATTCAGGCATGGATTCAGATGCTCCCATTTGAAGACCTTTCTGGTTAGATTTTTCCTCCTTCTCAAAGTTACTAAGAAAAATTAATTTTACAACATCTCCTGTGGTAATCACAAGTGAATTTTTATTATATAATTTTCAGAAAGAGAAAGATTGGTGAATAATGAAGCTGTGAAACACATAATGTGATTACTGGTATTTAGGGCCTAATTCAAATCTATTTCTTGTCCTTGGACACATAGACTCCTGGGATTTTAGAGATGGAAGAAGCTTTACTAATCATGAATTCCCCCTTACTAACAGAAAAAGCAATTGAGAGCAGATTAAAGTTAGGAACTGCCTTACTCATTTGAGAATATGTCATTTCTAGTTTTTAGGAATAATAAATTCAGAACTATAATCTAATTATTGCTATTGACTTCAGGACATTAAGTAGAGAAATATTGATGTTTGCACTGATGTTTTTGGAAAGAAAAACAGAAATATAAGAACACTGATCACATAATCCATGGTTTAAAATTAAGAAAATCCTAGTGTGTGTGTGTGTGTGTGTGTGTGATAGAGATAGACAAAAAGAGAGAGTGTACTTTCTTTGTTTTTGTTTTCAGCTAACTCACTCTGAGAGCTATTATCTTTGGTTGCAATTTTCCCTACATTCCCTGCATTTGCATGTGTACATTCCTTTCTCTCCCTTTTCTTTAATGATGATGTTTTTGACCTATTCATGACATTTGCTTATATGAAAAATTATAAATTTAAAAAGAAGGGAAGTATGCAAAAAATCAGGCCCTTTTATTCATCAGGTATTGGCACAGAGCCCAGGATATATGAGGTTCTCAGGAGAAAACAGAACAGATTGAGATCTGAATAAGAAACAATTGGCTCCAAAATTCTTAGTGGACCCTACAAAAATTAAATTAATAAATATTTAATTAAACATTTCCTAAACTAACATTATGTCAGCTTCATTAATTGTTCAATTTATTATTTATAAAAATTTCATTATCTTGGAAAACATTTGAAGGTGATATTATTTTCTTTCACAGATTTCCAAGTATGCATGGTAATTGCCAAGAAATCATTGACATTCTAAATTAAATGACATTTTGAGCCAATTAATTTCAAGGCAAAATTGTAAATAAAAAATTTCATTTTAATTTTCCTGCAGAGAAAATTATATTTAATATGTGACATGAGTGTAAATGCTATTATTTATATGATGTGAGCTGAGACCTTGAAGAGCAAAATACATGAGACCTCTGAGAACCTTAAAACCTGTTCAAGGATGGAGGGTGTAGCTCAGTAGTAGACTGTATGCATAGCATGAGCAAGACCCTAGGTTCAGTCCCCAATAACAGAAAAAAAAAAAGAATAGGTAAACCTGTATAGAGGACAATAGAAGTGGTAGAAATGTGTGGGTGTACATGTGTGTGCATTACAGGGTATTGAACTCAGGACCTTTGCACTGAACTACATCCCCAGGTCTTTGTTTTTCATTTTGAGACAAGGTTTTGGTAAAGTTGCTATGTACGATCCAATGGTGGCAAATCTATGCCACACGTATAGCAGCGGGCTATTATCATTGAAAGCTCTAAAAGGTAGCGACATCACTGGAGTCTGTTAGGTAAGGTTCTGTACGAGGGCCCCACTAATGTCTCAAGGGAAACATTACAAGAGTAACATTACAAAAGTAACATTATTAAAATGGAAGGCATCTGAGGTCATTGATTCTATTAACAGAGTATATTAGATTATCACTGTGTAGCAAATTACCACATACTTAACATCCTAAAACAACACATTTATTACTCCACAATTTTTGTGAGTAAAGAGTCAAAGCATTGTTTACATGGACCCTCTGTTTAGTGTCTCCCAGGATGCAATCAAGGTGTGTACCAGGTCACATTCTTACCTGTAGTCTCGACTAGGGAAATCTTCTTTATGAGCTCATTTAGGTTGTTGGCAGGATTCATTTTCTTGTGACTGAGGACCCTGCCATTTTGCCCGCTTGTAGCTGAAGGCTGCCCTGGGCTCTCATGGCTGCCTGCAGTCCCTTGACATACTAGCATTCTCACATTCCTGCATAGGAATAGTCTGCTTCCTTCATCCAGTCAGCAAGGAGAGGCTCTGGAGTTAGACTGTTAGCAACACAGTCTTATATACCAAAACATAATTATGGGAATGATACTCTATTACCTTAGCTATATTATGTAAGTTAGAAGCAAGTCATAAGTCCTTTCCATTCTCAAAGGGAAATGACCATACGGAGGTGTAAACATGAAGAGGTGAGGATCACTGTAGAGCTATCTATAAGTCTGTCCAACATTCAGCAAATCCAGAGTCTACTCCTTTGCATGAATCATTTCAGCTTTTTAAACTAAGCATTTAGGACAATTTGCTTGTGGAAAGTCATGGAAAAAGAAAAGTGACCAGAATGATGCTTAAACAAAAAGTATATCCTTCCCTTTAGTGGCCTTTTCTGTCCATCTGGGATTCTCAACAGATGGCTTGCTAGTACCCAGATGGCTAAATTTCTCCAAAAAGTGATATACTCAAATTGTCTTTCTCAGAAGCTATCTATACAGAAGGCCAGCCTCCCTCCTATTGTCAAAAATTACTCATAACATGTTCCCTTTTCTTGGATCCCTACAACCAGTTGGGAAAGTGATCTTATAAGGCAACACAAACTCAGGATTTCTGGGTTGATTACGACAGCATTTGTTATCCAACACAGATTGCATTTCCATGTGAATAAAGTACAAGATTGTGTAAGGGTTATAAGAAATTCAGAGATTATAGGCACTGAGGCAAATATACTTGGGAAGATGTTTGGGCATATCATACTAAATGCCAGACCTAGAAAATTACTGATTAGGATTGTTTGTGCTGCTGGAACAAGAACACTGGCCAACAAAGGGAGGCTGTCTTCTAGAAATTATCTGAAGCCAGCTGGACTGGTGATTGTTCTTATGCTTTTAACAACTGTGCTGACTGCAGTTGTCTGTGGACTCATATTTTCTCATAGATTTTTGTGCTTATCCTTTGGATTTGGTTTTTCTTGCAAGCTTCACTAGGTATCCGCCTCTGGCCTACCCATAACTCTGGTTTCCCTTGTGGATAAAGCTTTGTCACCCATACTTCTCCTGGCACCTAACCTTAGCCCAATCCCAATTTTGACCCAACTATACCCTCTTGCCACTGGAGGTCATGATATAGCCTCAGTATGTAAACCCATGTAAGAAATATTGGACCATGAGATTAAGGCAAAACTCAAATCTCAGGCACTCAACACAGTTTATTTCCTATTGACACAATAGGTTAGTGTGAGAATCCCTGGTTGTGTAGCTTTACTGTAGCTGCAGGGATACTCAGAATGAGACTCCTTCCTATTGTGGGTCTGTTTTCTTTAACACTTTAACACTGTGTTTATCTGTATCAAGCCATGGAGACAGAAAGATTATGGAAGATTTTTGGGACTGAGCTTGGAGAGATACCCATCACTTCCCACTTTCACTGGCCATACCCAAATTCAAGGGAGTGTGAGAAATTTCATCTATGTGACCAAGAAGAAAGGGAAATGTAACTAGTTTCTGCCATGTGTACTTTTGGCAGCCATGAAATTATACTTGCATACATGCGGCAAACTTAATGGGCAGCACATTTGAGTAAAAGGTCTGTAAGAAATAATGATTTCTTTATTGAACATTTATGTAGAACTTACTATGCTCCAGATACTGGTCTAAATACTTTTAAAATAGTAACTAAGTTAAACCTACACAAACTAATAGAGTAGGTACTGTTAATATCCTCATTTATGGGGAAACTAAGGCAGAAAGTGGTTAAAGAGATTTCAAGAAAATAGCATAGGTGGCAGGTCTGAGAATTTGAACCCTGACTTTAGAGTCAGTTTTTTACTTCCATGCTAAACCAACTGTCCATCTTTGTCAGTACTGTGACTCATCAGAACAAAGTAATTTTATTGGTAATGAAATTAGGCTTCTTCATATAACTCCCCATGGAAAGACACTATCCTTCCCATTTTATAAGTTATCTAGTGCTGTTTACAGAATGTGGCAGACTCCAAATCACAAAACCAGAAGCAGTAAATTACCATATGCCTTTATGAAGAATTCCACTTAGAGTTAAATTTGATGTTCTTCATGCCCACATCTAGTTTTGGTTGATGGAGCCTTGAGTATGTTCCTCTCAGAGATTACTTTTTTGCTACATTTTACCTGAAACAGCCATGTAGTTCATTTGGGTAGTTATAATAAAGTGCCACAGACTTAGTGGTGTATAAAGAGCCAGAAATTTATTTCTCACAGTTCTGGAGGCTGGAAAGTCTAGTATCAACCCATTTCTCTGGTGAATGTTCACTCCGTAAATAGTTGTTTTCTTACTGTGTCCTTGGGTGCTGGAAGAGATGAAAGTTCTCTGAGGTCTCTTAACAGAACACTAATCCCATTTATGATGGCTCCACTTTCTAATCTTGTCCCAAAGGCCCCATTTCCTAATATCATAATTTTGGTAGTTAGGATTTTAACATATAAATCTTGTGGGAATACAAACAAACAGACCCCAGCAACTTACTTAATTCAAGAAGGGGAAGGCAGAACTATGGATGAGTTTCAGGTGTTGTAACCACATACCTCAAGCTGTCATGGGGTTTTAAGCATTATCTGAACTGGCAGCACAACCAGAAAGAATGTTTCTGTGTTATGTGATGTCATCAACCACAGGTATTAAGAAATACAGCAAGCTTTGGAAAATCCTTCATATGATTCAAGTTTACTTGTTGTTGAAAAATAATACAGAGCTATTGATGTAACCTTCATACTTTTTTATGAGTTAAGATTACAAAGAATATTGAAGAACATTTCACAGCCAGTGATCTGACCTTAATACTTCATGTATCAGTCTATGGAAAATACTTAAAGATCCATCTTTTAAACTTTTACCTTGAATTTTCTGCTTTTAGAAGATTTATTATGACACTTATGATTTTAAAAGTATAAAATTGAAACACTATCTCTGCTTTAGCACTTTACTTACATCTATCAAGTAATTCTATATCTTCAGCTGCTCTTTATTTTTTACTTATTGACCTTATTTGAGTTCAGAATCACATGCTTGATTTCTTTGGATTAAGTCATGAGTTTATTATTGCCTATTTTATGAATGACATGATTCTTACATCAGCAACAAATGACTCTGCTTTCAGAAATCTATTTTTCATCTCTAAAACTCTCAATAAAAAGTATAATAAATCTCTAAACCAAAAAAATAAGGTTTTTGTTAAACTTACAAGAAAACTTTAAAACAAACAGGCATAGGGTTTTTATCATCCAGCATAACCATTTATATCTGCCTTTTGGTCTTTATATATTATAAAACTCACCTTTTTAAGAGAACTTTGGGATTTAGACATCAATTTTATAGACATCTTCTCAGTTAATATATTTACCACAGTTCAGGGAAGTAAATGCGACTGTTATCTTCAGTTTGCTTCTATGTGAGATGCTCCATGACTTGTTTGTATTCCATAGGCCACACAGGGCACTTTGAGGCCCAGTCCTTTTCACAGGAACTGGAGGTCTCAGCATGCCTTCCCAATGACCAAAGGTTAGTGTGAATATTTCCACTGGATACTTGTAGTCAGAGTCAAAGAATGCAAAGGGAGCTTTCTACCTGTTCTCAGAAATCTGCTGGGCACTTGGTCCTTTCCACAAGACTTTATCCTTATAACAATTCTTTGGAGTCATGTTATTATCCTTTTCTTATGTGAAAAAATGATGAAATTTAGAAAGATTATGACTTATCCAAGGTGTTATGTATATTATCAGTTCAATCAGAGTTTAAGCCTGTTCTCTTCTAGATTACAATTCTGTGCTTTTCCTATATTTCTTCCAAAATAAAACTTTTGTTCTAAATATTCTCTGCACATGAACCTGTATTAAATTAAAGAGTGAATCTTGGGTAAGCAGGATCTTAGGTAAGTTTGGTTCATACTAAAGTGAGGAGCAATTGGTCATCACAGGTTCTCGTGTTGTGGTTGTGTGTGTATTGGTTTGTGTGTCCTTTGATTGAGTGGATGTGCTTGCATTGCTGTGTTACTCTGGGCATTGGACCTTACCTGATAGGTATATTCTGGGGCTTTCAGACCAGACTCTTCCTTTTGCATGTGAGATTGATATTCAACCTGACATTTCAGGTCTAATTTTGTATGTACATTTGGTGAGAAGCAATTTGAAGGTTTTGTCAAAAATTGATTATTATTTGCAAAGCAATTATTTTCCACCAACATTGAGACCAAGAAGACAACCAAGAACTACAATCTGTTTGTCATTTGGCCCAGAATTGGACAAATAACTTTTTTCTGATGCTTTGAAACAGACACCTTTATTCTCTTAAGCCAAACTAGCATTTAAATAAATGTATGCATCCATATCTTTATAAAGTGGATTTTACTGAGTGAGGAAAGGATATGAAATAAAAAAATATTTCTTCTTTCTTGAGTTCTTCATAGAAAAGATGTTAGATTTCTGTTCATCTCTGTGTGCTGATATATTGTTGAAAAGTGAATCCTAAGTTAATTCTGTCAACACATTGGTCCTGAAAGAACAAAATTTAAACAGAAATGAATTAAATTATTTTTATGTTTATTTCCTTTTTAAAAGGACTATATTAAAAAACAAATTTACTTGGAAAAATACATTTTGTTTGATAGCATATTGTAAGTCTTTTTACTATGAGACTGAAAGAGTTGGATGTATCCCAACTTCTTAACCATGTGTCATGGACAGTTTCTTTTTCTCTCATTATTTACACATATCTTCACTATCAAGTAGCCAAATGGTTCCCTTTCATGAGATCTAGCTCACTGCCCTTTCCCTCAGGCTGAAGTCTGTTTGCCAAAGTCCTGTCTTGATGGACTGCCCCTGCTCAGCAGCACATTACCAACTATTGGGGTGATTGCTGTGACTACCATAGGAAAAATGCCCTATGGGTTTGCTAAGACACTCAAAAAGCCAGCAGTAATGTAGTGAGATGCCTGTGGGCCATGCTGCTCAATGGAAAGATCTTTCTCACCCACTTGTCGCTATTTGAATCACTTGGCAATAAGGTGGGCTTTGAATACATATTTACTGAGACCTTATGGTCTCTCTGAGGCCCTGTGCTCAGTATTTTCCTACAGATACCTCATAGATTGACTGAGGATTAGATATAGGATTCATTTTGGGGCCCATTTCACTAATGAAAATTACTATAGCAAAGGTGCATCTGAAGTCCCATACTCAGTGATGAACAGGACCAGAAGCCAAACCCGAGTCTTCTGCCTGAGCACAAAAGTCACTGAAAATCATAGAATATAAACTTAAATTTAACAGATTACTCTTTAGAGATGCTTTAGGGACATAGACATTTTAGCAGAGAGTACAATCTTTTCACATTCCTCTGTTGGCCCCTATACATAGGCTTTCCCTCTATCAACATCCTGCACTGCAGTGGGACATTTGTTACAGTTGATAAACTACACTAACACCTCTCCTTAACACCCAAAGTCCATGATTTAACTAAGGTTCATGGTCAGTACTGTACAGTCTATGCATTTGAACAAATATATAATGACATTATTTTTAAGATTACAGTGAAAAAATCCTTCTGACTCCAAACCTAGTGACCCTTCCATGTGCTTTTAGCAGCCCCAGGAATCCCACTAATAGGAAAGAAAAGACCAAAGAAGAGCAATGTAGATGGAGAACAAAAGAGAGGCAGTATGTACTTGTCAGTAGGTCACACTGGGTTTGTTATAAGCCTCTAGTATCATCTAGATTTTGAATGATGCCAAATATAAGATGTCACACTTTGTAGATTTTGGGCTAGAACATGGTGCTAAATCATTTAGGTTGCTTCTAATGAGACACCTAATAACAAACACAGAATGTGAAAGAGTTTGGCACAAGAGCAGGATGCTATAGGGGTGCTGAGCACGATCTTGGAATGACAGTGCTAACTAAAGCCACCTATGGCTATACCACCCTGAACGTGCCTGATCTCATCTGAAGCCACATTTTTCTTCCAAATCACCTGAGCACTCACTGCTGAGGCATTCTGTTAGGTCTTGCTAAAATCACTTCAAGACGTGTCATATATTTGGTCTTTAATTTTATTAAGTCATGAATTTATCTACTTTTAGGGAACACATTTATGCTAACATATTAGGATGTTTCTTCCCCTGTCATTATTGTACACACAATTTAATCAGCTTGAGTTGTACCAAGAAACTTGTCTCCTAAGGATAAATAAAGGATTGGTATTCTCCTATGGTCTGTTAAATATTCCATTGGTTTGAATAACTTGAGGCACAGAGTAATCACTTACCTTTAATTTTGCAGAGTCCTCACCTGCAGTGCCTCTGTAGATTAATTACATTGTTGTTCTGTTTCTTCCATTGGAACAATGGATGGTCCCAATTCCTTGAAATGGAGGATAAATATCTAATTCCATTTTGTTTTTCAGTTTGTAGCCACCATTAAAAACCTATGACTTTGTAGGGAACTGGTCATGGTTCAGCCTATTACCTACAGGCTCTCATGTACTATTAAGAAGTGAAATCTCCTTGTTGGTTGTATCTCTTGAGAATGCGGGATCTTGCATTTTTCACAGCAGGCATTCATGGCCACAGGACTGTCAGGGAGAAAGCTGTACTGTTTAGATATTGATGATAGTAAGTGCGTAAGCAGAGAGGAGTTGTCACTTAGAGGCTATGTACTGAGAAAGGCAGGTATTTTATTTTATTTTATTTTATTTTATTTTTGGAGTGTGTTGCCAAATAATAGCCAAAAATCTGTAAGTTTTGCTTTCTCACATTTCACTGTCTTTTTATAGTCTTAAGGATTTAATCATTACATTTGTCTTTTTATGTTACATAGACGCAGGCTGAGAGAGTCTGACAATTGGTGTGTAGAAGTCTTTGATATATATTTGCATAATTACCATGTAGTAGGCCTTGGTCATTAAGTGGACATTTGTTTGTCATCACGCTCAAAATGACTGTGGTGAAAATACCAGATTTAATCCCATTGAGACAAACTGTTTTAGCTATATTGTTGCATTTGTTAATAAACTACCTTATCCCCACACATCACCTCTGGAAAAAGAAATTTATCTTTGGAAAAAAATACTGATCACCATTTCAGTGTCACATAGTCAATGGTGGGATATGAGAGAGATATTTACAGCACCTTCACAGCTTGTATGGTCCAGAGCAGGGTCACATTTTAAAACTCAGAGCTCAAATAAAATCTTTATTAGTATTTCTTCCACTTAAGTAGCTCTGCTGAGCCCCACAAAATCTTAGATTTCTTTCTGTTCTTTTTTTTTTTTTTTTGGATTTCTTTCTGTTCTTGAGACAGCTGAACCTCTTCATAGCTTATCTTGCATTCCTAGAAGAATTTCTTCTTCCATGCTGACTTTGCCCTTATCACTCAGTTCCTGTTTATCTCATTGCTCTTTCCTATGTGCTACATCATGTCACATGATATTCCCTCCTCACCACACCACAAGGATGCATGGACACTGTACTTTTTATCTGGCTGCTAAATTCAGAACATTAGTCATTATTCTCAGGGAAGCAGGCCATATATAGGGAAGGAAAGCTGAACAGTAGTCGCCTGTGTGATCTTCATAGATTGGGGGAATGCAGAGAGTTGTGAATTGCCACATGTAAATGATCATCTCCAAAATAAATAGGAAAAGGTGTTTACTTTAAAACTCTAGCTAGTCAATTTTTACTGGGATTTTTAGGAATATTGGAACCAGGAGGTATATTTTAATCCATCTGTACTACTATAACAAAATGATAGAGAGTAGGTAATTCATAAAGAAAAGGTACAGTTGTTTGTCACAGTTGTGGAGCACTGGCAGGTTTGGTGTCTGATCAGGGTTCCTCTCTGCTTCTAAGATGGCAACTTGAATACTGAAACCTCTAGAGTGGATGAATACCATGTAATCACATGGTAAGAGATACTAAAAGGCCAAAGGATTGATGCTGTATTCTGGGGTCCTTTTATATGAGCACTAATTCATTCATGAGGGCAGAGCCCTCATGACTCAATCATTTGCTAAAGTCCTCATCTGTTAATGCTAATCCATTGAGGCTTAGCTTTCAGTATGAATTTGGTAGGAATGCAAACACTCAAACCCAGCCAGGCACAGAAGAAATGAGGGTGGAAATCAATGCTCTTATAGGTGAGATGACCCACACATGCATGCACATTTATTCACATATATTATTATTATTATTATTATTATTTTGGTACTGGGGATTGAACTCGGGACCTTGCACTTGCAAGAGAGGTGGCAGAACCACTGAACTGAATGCTCGGCCCCATTTATTCACTTATAGATCTAGAACTGAACCCAAGTTTCTGATCCTTCATTCTTACAATCCTTATGTATTATAACTATCTAAAGAGTCTTCAATTATGGGAAATCATACTAGACTTGGTTTTGTTTGTACAAGCACAGAATAGCTGGCAAAACTTTGGCATGATTTACGAATTATAAAGACTTCTGGTAGTGAACACAGGTAGAATGGTTATAGTTGACGTTTTTTTCCCCCTAATGGTCTTCACACAAAACCCAACAAGGTAAATGGACAGATATTATTAGCCTATTTCACTGGTTAAAAAAATTGAGGATCAGAGACATAAAGTGACTATTTCTGGTCACATTGCAGAATGATTGAACTACAACCTGACCTCTTGACTTCTAATCTGTGTTTTAACCTCACTGGTATATTCTGCACACAAAGACAGACAGACAGACAGACAGACACACACACACACATTTCCTGTTGCATTTAAAATCATAGTGTAATACAGGTAAGATGTTGCAAGATCTTGCTGGCTTTTTTGAGTAGAAAAGACAACTTCACTATTATAGGAGAAAATAGATAAATGGCTTTTATCATTAAAGGGAATTTATTTATCCTTAAAAAGAATCAGCTATGAAGAAATGGCCTTATTTCAAATAAAGAAAATGTTTGTCCCCTTTTAATTTACTTAAATAGTTTCTACTGTTTCTTCTGGTACTGTTAACAGATGATTAAAAGTCTCCTCAGAAGGAGAGTGCATCTGAGTGATCATATTCTTTTCTTTAGTTTTTGTCACTGTCTCACCTGAGATTGAAGCGATGAGATCACCTTCTGATTCCTTTCATTGGTGTTATCCAGGTTAGCAGGAAATTCTGCCTCCTTCATCTCTCAGGATCTCAGTCTTTTGCTTCCTTTGAAATCTGACCTCTGAACAAAGCTGTAACATCTAGAAAATAGTAACTGAATTGATTTATTTCAGATTGTTGCTATAGTGATTCCCTACCAATACAGACAGGAAATGAAGAGAAAAGGGTGTGTTGAAGAGAAGGGGTTCAAACCAAGCAAAAAGAATGACAGGCTGTGGAAGAAGGCATTAATGGCCTATCTGCCCATGGACAGAGTCAAATATCTTCTTCACAGCTTACTATTAATTTATCAATAGTGCTCACAATCACTTATATTTAAGAAATAGTGAAGTGTTTTTATCACATCAGTAACAAAATGTATCATAAGTAGTCTTAAATATTTCTGAAGATTTTTTTACAGGAAAAATGATTACGAATTTTTAAAAATTTTCATGACCAGAAACGTTTTGATTCTTAAAATAGTTCCTTTGATTATGCTTTATTAAATGTGTTTTCTGGAAGGCTAGTATAAAATCTTATCTGTAGAAAAAGTGGATGAATCAATGCATTTTTGTTTATTCAACCATTTGCTTTTGTGTATTTGATCGTTTATTCATTTGCTGGTAAAGCTTTCCATCTATCTTTTCATTCAACAAAGTTTGCTGATCCTTTATACCAGGCTGTAGATATACAATAATAAATTCAATAAATATTAATAAATTTAACAAGTGTTTATTAGGCATCAACTACATGCATGGCAACATCTCGGTCAGTTAGGGATGCAGAGCTGAGTAGTCTCTGTCCTCAAAGTGATTATAACCTGGAATAGGATAGAGTTTAAACCCACAATCACTCTAGTGCAGATACTTTATCATCCTACCATAGTCATCAGAACCACTGAGTGCCATTTTGTGTGAAGGAAAGCTGCATGAAGGAGATTTGGGAGACAAAATATGGGTAAATGTCTCTTTCCAAGTAGATTGAGGTAGAAAGGAGGAGAAAAGAATTGTGGAAAATATGACAACTGTGATTAAAAAGGGACCATGATGTGGACCTCCTTTACACCCTGGAGACTGATTTCATTTGCAGAAACACTCTCTCCTCTTCTATCACATCACCAGCCCTTGGAAGGTTGTGGTTCAATTTGCCATGATAGTAGCCCAAGCTTCAGTGTAAGGCAAATTGATGGATTAATTTAGGTGGAGGCAAGGTTGGAAGGAGGAAGGTTTTGGAAATAAGCATTTGGTGCTGCTCTAAATCAAAGTGTAAAAAAAAGAAGAGACATTGAAAATGCAATAGAATAGAAAGCTAAGCAAGGAACAGTCACAGACACTATTTTTAAGGTCTTCTTCCTTGCCTATGGCCTTTGAAGCTTTCATTTAGATTTCAACCACATAAAAGAATTAGGAGAAGGGTTGTAAACTCATTCTCATCAGAGTACAGCTGTCCCTTAACCATGCCCTCAAACAAGATTAGCATCACTGATGGTAAGGCGTAAAAATCAAGGGTCCACTCTTTTCTCAAGCCTGGCCTTGGCATTGCTCTATGTTTAACCTTAGACAAGTCATTTAACTTCCAGGGACCTGAGATTTCTCATCTGTCAGGACAAAACCTCTAAGCCAAAATATTCAATAGAAGCAGATATTAGAATTGAAAAAGACTATAGTGGCTCAAAATATATTTTGAAATTGTGTAAAAAACCAGCCTCAGACAAAAGGAAAATATGCTAATTCTTATTTCATTAATTCATAAACTATATAATTCTTACAGAGAACTCTGTGATTCATCACATTTTTTAACCAAGATTAAATAGTCAAGATCTGTCAGTTGGGCTCAGCTTTGTCAAGACTTCACTACAATTAAAAGTACACTTGGAAGGATTATCATAAATAATTAAAATTAATGTAATTTATTAAAATAAATGAACAAAGGCTATATCTCAGAGTTTTCCACCATCTATGAATTAAGTCACATTTTGCATTCAATGTCAGGATTTAGCCTTGAGAATGTTACATTCACTTTTCACAATGGGTACTTTCCCTTTAATACATCAATGTGGAATTTATGCTAATTTTTACTAGAGTCAAGCATTCATATAAAAACAAAGTTCTATTTGAATTCCTTTAATTTAAGGGTGGTAAGATAGAAACACTTATTCAATGCAAAAGGAAATGATTTTATTTGCTTCTGGAATTTGCACTTGCTTAAAATATCCATTCAGGTATAAAGACTGTCACTTTCAGGAGATTGTAAGGACTTGATTAGCTGACTCTGAGTCTTATGCTTTTCAGTCATGGTCTTTGCTCCTCATCTTCTCCTGGTATCTATCTTGAGATGGAATAAAAGTTATGTTCTCAAATTAAGGTAGAAAATTCAAGACCTCCAGAGAACAAATTTCAATTTCTTTGAGGTACTTGTCCTCTTTTTCAGAATTTTATATTCTTAATAGGATATTGAGATTGACCTAGACCTTGGAACATTCTCCTGCAAAATGACTATGACCTTAGACAAATCTCAGTGAAGCTTGCCATTTTTCTTTATTTTTGTGAAGGTTAGGTTAGGGGAGGGCACCTTAAGGAGAAGGAAATCCCATAATAATTATTATTGCAAAATAATTACTATTATTCAATTTGTCAATTATCTCAGTTTATTTTGAGCCAACTAGTATATGAATTCTTCATGGTTGTCTTGCCTACACAATTTTTACATCTGAATCTCTCTCTGAAATTTTTTATAAATTGTTTGGCATGGTCTCCAAGTATGCTTACTCTAATGGTTAGGGTCCTCTAGGGGAACAAAATTGATAGAAATATATGTATAATTATGCAAGAGGATTTATTAGGTAGGCTTACAAGATCAGAGATGGGAGAATCCACAATGGTCACATCTGCATCCTGGAGATCTGGAGAATCCAGTAGCTGCTCAGCCCAAGAAGATGGAAACTGAAGAATAAGATGGATCAAGGATGTAGCACCAGTCTAAGGTTGAAGGCCCGGAAGGTCACTGGTGAGTCACTAGTGTGAGTCTGAGTTGGAAATCTGAAGACCCTAGAGACCAATGACCAAAGGTGATAGCATCAAAGACCAAAGCAAAAGAAGCCCAAGCAGACTGAAGCTCCTAAAATATGAAGATACCTCTTTTATTTCCTTTTTTTATTCCTTCAGACCTCAAACCTATTGGTTTGTGCCACCCACAACCAGGGTGGGTTTTCCCTCCTCAGTTTGTTGGCCTACATATCATCTGTGGAAACAACCTAGAGACACAGCCAGTACTGTGAGTTACTAATCTGCTAGGCATTTCTGTTTCCAGTAAAGTTGACATATCACAATAAACAGTTACACTTACTATAGTGAAAGAACTGTAGCATTGTGAACCTTTTTATTAGTCTTTCTGCTAAGAAATCCATTTATACAAGTGATTCTCAAAGTACAATCTTTGAACTAGGAGCATCATAGATGCTTGGGAATTTGTTTAAAATATAAATTATTGGGCTCCATCCTAAACCTATTGAATGAGAACTTCTGATGATAAGATCCAACAAACTGTTTTTCCAAGTACTCCAGTTAATTCAGATAAATGCAAGCTACATCTTGAGAGCACTAACTTATAGCAGTTATATAAAATCTGGTATCTTCATTTGTTTAAATAAATTAGCACCTAACTTTAGAAAGGAGTTTACTTGGCTATATTTACTATTTTTATTTCCCATGGATTCATGAATCTTTTAATTAATCATGTTTTCTCTTTATTTTTGGCTGCTACAATTCTCACAGCCAAACTTGAAATCTTGTATAAAAATGTATGGCCCTCCTTTCTGGGTCATTACTTCTTTCTTACCCTTTTTTTCACTTTGCCCTAATTTGTCCCACATAATTGTTGTAATATGAGTATTTTGAAAGATGATGTGTGAAGTAAATAAATGTGCTCATTGGCATGAGTAATAAATGGACATCCCTGATACTATTTCCTGACATCTGTTCTTAATTTGTTTATTTTATGTACAAAGTGAAAATTCCATTTAAGACATTTTTGAGAGACTCTACAAGACATGTGCTTAAATATCTGAGCTCATTTTACCTGATAGCTCTCATATACTGACATCTTTTTAGTATAAACTGATCCATTAACTTAAATTCATTGAAACTGAAAGTCCTTTTTACCTCTTACAGGTAGCATCTTTTCCTAATGGCAGTGAAATTTCTTATCAAGGATTCCTTTACCATCAAAGTCATTCCTTTTGACATTGTAAAATCACCCCTACCTAATGGCTTTACATATTGAGAGCAAAACGTGATTGTAAGAGATGGATTTTTCTTACAAGTGCTTCCATTTAAGATAATGTTAAAAGTTGTGTACAGTTTCAGATTTCAGGGAAATTCTAATACCTACTGTATCTCCTTCAGGTGGCTCTGATTTAGTCTGACAGCAATGCCATAATTAACAAAGTGAGGATGGAGCATTATGCCAGTCATGTCATTGGGGTAACTGAAGAAGCTGATTTATTTAACTTTTGTATGGCACCTTTGGCAGTTCTTAATTGTGTCATATTTGTGTGGCAAGCAGATATTTAAAGTT
The DNA here is from genome assembly GCF_000247695.1 of Heterocephalus glaber. The sequence goes on from NW_004624730.1 coordinate 36,899,649, forward strand.
TCACCCTCCTGTATGTATTGTAATGAAGCCCACTAAATAATTAAAATAAACAAATGAAGACTAATTTGCTTACTTTTAATTTTTACCCAATCCACATTAGTTAATAATTTACAAGGTAAAAATGGATAGAGGACTAAAATGACTTCTCTTCCAGCACTCACATGTGCACCATTGTGGGTAGATTTTGCCCTATTGACTGCTCATTTGTACAAGAAATAACCCCAGAGAAAACAGTGTTCAATGCGAACCAGGCTTTAATAAAAGGAGCAGCAGACTCTGGTGTTTTTTTCTATTTCCATATAATCCCAGGATCATTTGTCTGGAGCTGTTTCTGAATTATTCATACCAACGGTAGCTCTTTCAGATATTGGATGTGCACAGCTTCTATCGTACAGTTTCACAGGTAGAATCTTTTTTGCTGGCAGTTTAAAAATAGAATTTTTTCTTTCTGTTCCAGATTGCTCTTGGGTAGTTCCGGGTGGGTTGTATTAGCAAATCATTAAACATTAACAGGCTGTTTGGGGGCCAATGCTAAGATTTCTCCAGGCAAAAGGGAAGAGAATGGAGAATTATAATGGGAATATGATATTCTTGGGAAAGTGTTCATTTGACTTAGCTTTTGAAAATCTCAGTAGTCTTATGGTGTAAGCATTATTTAGGAGACACGAGTTAACATTTATTTTCATTCATTGCAATCTTAACACAAGTAAATTGGATTTGAGGGATTTATACTGCTGATCCTAATGTTCCTATGCCCCATTTGACACTAAACATTGAATCTGTGTTTTCAGCTTGCAGGAGAAAAACAAAACTCTAGTAAAGGCCGGGAAAAGTGGCCTCTCTATGCTTCTACTGATTCCTCTCTCCCTACCTGCCTGATCCACTCAACTTACACCCTAGCACTGCAGTGTTCCTTAAGTTCTTCTATCCAGACAGATCTCATATTTCCTTCCCTCCCTCCTTCCCTCTCTCCTTTCCTCCCTCCAGACTCATCTGCCTAAAATGGCCAACATTTCTTATCCAGCAACACCCCATTTTCCCTGATTTTCATACATCTTTATCCTTTACCTTAACATTAGTGTTCATCTCCCTCTCCTGCAAGAGTTTGGTGGTTGGATTGGAAAGTTTCTCCAGAAACCAACCCAGAGCCAGGGATTTGAATGCAAGTAGTTTCTTGGAAGGGAAAGAAAGAACTGGTAGGGAAATGGTTAAATGAATGCTGTCCATCAGCTTAGGGTTCTTTTGCTTTAGTCAGGTGGAAATCATGAACTGGCAAAGCATAGCCCTGCTAGCAGTCCTGATGTCACTGGATAATGCTGGATGCCAACAGTTGACATAGCACACTGCTGATTACTGTTTCTGCCATCTAGTGCCAGATTGTGCCAAAGGCTGTAGGTCAAATCTACACGAGGGTTGGTCTCTGCTACTGATCTTTGTTGGCTCCCCGTCTCTGGAGCTCTTCAGTTCGAATACCAGCTAGTGTTGTTCTTCCTTTTGAACCTACCACTCTGTCCTCATTACTCAGGATAAGAATCCCAAGTAGATTTACGGGACTCTTGATGCACACCCCAACTACAAAATAAATCAAGAGCAGGTTTACGGGACTACCAAAATGAGTATTTTAACAAGGCTTGTGCTGCAGCACAGGACAAGTCAGTACACTGGAGGGAGCCCTCCTAGACTAACCAGAGAACTGTGTAGGGAGCTACTTATATAGTGGCTGAAGGCCTGTGATTGGTGCAAGTACAGGCCTATGATTGGTGCAGGGCTCCAGGACAGTCTCAGCCGTCATAGCAGCCAACCAGTGAAGGGGCAGGGTTGAAACCAAAGACTCTTCTGGAAGGCTAGTTGTGGAGGTTGGGTTTAGATCCTCCCTCTCTCTCTCTCTCTCTCTCTCTCTCTCTCTCTCTCTCTCTCTCTCTCTCTCTCTCTCTCTCTCTCTGGGGGGGTACCGGGGATCGAACTTGGGTCTTTGAGTTTGCGAGGCAGGCGGCGGAACCACTGAGCTAAATCCCCGGCCCCATAGATCCCTCCCTTTCTGATCTTAGCCAGGCCAGGGTGCCCTCTCTCCCTTCTTCAAAAACGCCGGTTCAAAATGGCGGGCGTGGGGGAGGGGCAATACAGTGACAAGCTGCACTCCTGTTGGAACTGACTGGAGAGAGGGGCCGCTAGATATCGAGGGAAGACACGCAAGCCAGTTGTCCCACTTGGCAGTGGGAGAGGGTGGAGAGATGGAGCAAAGTGAAGCGAGGAGGAGGAGGTGGGCAACAGTCACTGGGCAAGTCACCTCGCCCACTTCAACCAGCAAAAGAAAAACGGGAGTTAGGCGCTTCTCTTCTGTCTCAGGAAGAAGGTGAAGGAAACCAATACAAGGTATGTACTGTACTGTGCTGTACTATACTATATGTCATTTGGACAACTAAGGCTTGACCTGTTTGGAAACTCTGGGGACTACTGTAGAGTTAGGCTGTTTTGGGAGAAGCAAGCTGAAATGCCGGCTGCAGTTCCTATCTATGGCTGCTGAGGACTGAGGGCTGCTCCTGTGGGAAGTGAGTAATCCTGGGTCCCTGAGCTGGGCTGCTGGGAAGAGATGACTGGAGATTTGCAGATGGGCTCAGCAGGACACATAGATATGTTTTGGAACAGTGAGAGCCAAGGAGACCCGTATGGTGCATTAACAGCCAAGCATGTGTTGAACCTCCCTGTCATGCATATGCGCATACACACAAACACTGGATACTGTATGGTGAGGTAAGAAATTGCTTCCAGCCCATCTCCATAACCTCTGTGTCCTACTGTTGCACCAATACATGGGAACTTGCTAGCCAACATCTGCTGGAGTGCTGAGTATTGAATGATTGAGTAACTATGGGGTAGACTCACCCTAAGTTTTAATTTCTGATACCTCCTTCTAAGGACCTCCTTAATTCCTACTCACCTTTTATGGTTCAAAGTGACATTCATATTTCTGCATGATCACCCTGGGATTTTTGTATCCCTCACTCTTCAAATGCCCACTCTGTCAAGCCTTTTCAAATGCAGAATCCAATGGCTAGGCTGCTGTTTGGGATATGCAGGTGGGAAAGTGGCGGGGGCAGATTCCATGTCATCTTCCATGGTGCTTGAATGCACTGGGATTGGATAGCAAAAGCCTCCAAGTTTTGCTCTCAGGAAGGAGCAAAACATGTTTTCCATCTGGAAGAGATAACCCTAGCCTAATGGTGTGGGAATCCGCTATGCTGTTCAACCATACCACACTTCTTCATGTGTCCTGCCTGAATGCTACCCAACCTGCTCTTTGGGGAACAGCTTCTCCCAGGGCTATTTGGATCCAATTAACTTGGCCCATGTCTTCTAGTTTGCTCAGACTGGCTGAGTTCTGTTCTCATGACTGCTGTAGGCACCCACTCATATTCTCTTTGACCACAAGCTCCTGCCATGATGTTCAGCCTGTCTTTGTCTCTAGACCTTCCACCTGCAACTCTGGTTTAGTCTCTTATCTAACTCCTCTCTCTTTTTGTCTTCTGTGGAGCTGCTTTTCCTGGGGTCAGGCCCTGGGAGAGCTCAGTCAAGTTACCTTCTCTGGTCTCAGTTTCTTTATAAAAACAAAATGAGGGGCCGGGGATTTAGCTCAGTGGTTTCACTGTCTGCTGCACAAGCGCAAGGACCCAAGTTTGATCCCTGGTACCAAAAAGAAAAAAAAAAAGAAACAAAAGCAGAGAGACCATGGTTTCTAAGATCCTTCCCAAGACTCAGGTTCAAATTCTGTGACTGAAGATTGTTTCTAGTGTCCCTTCCAGCCACAACCAACTAATTTCTAGTTTTGCGATCCATCTTTAGTTTGGGTAACTCCAAATAGCACACCCCTCCCCCCCATAAAAAGGTGCATAAAATGGACACAGCACTGACTCCTGCCCTGAGGACTCATCATCTGATCTGGGAAATAGTCACTGAACAGGTCCTAGTGCTAGAAGTAAGTAAAGAACTATTCCCAGAGGATATTTTGCAATATATCTGTGAAATCAGGCCATTTGTGGAGTTTCTCTGGTACTCTGAAGTAAATACTAAAATGAAAAAGGTTGTAATTCTGGCTACTTGAAGTCATTGTCTCTTTTCTTCAAAAGTCCAGCCTTTGCCATCACATTCTCTGAGGGCCATGGCATAGGGGTGTTGCACATGGTCCTTCAGGACCATCTAATATAGGTTATTATATCCCTACTAGGAGAAGCCAGAAATCATTAAAGGCAGACCTGGTGTAAAATACAACTTCAGCCATTTACTAACTGTGATTTTTTACCTCTGTGAACCTTACTTTCCTTACTTGGAACAAGGGGGTAATACTGCTTTTTAGTATCCCATGAGAATTAATAACATAAACAATTACTGAGTACTGACTTTGGTTCAGGAAATTGTGTTCAGTTTGTGGAGAAAGGACACATAAGAAAATTAGACCTTATCTTTGCCTCATTCTCAGTTCACATTTTAGTAAGGGAGGTAGAAACAAATAAATATAACACAGTCTCATAAATATAACAATAAATTAAGCAAATTGATACTTTTCATGCAAACAGCATAGGCAAGTTTCAACAAAATTTATTTTCCTTCTTCTAAGTATGAAAGAATGTACTGTAAAAAAGACGAGATAAAGCAGTACATCACAGGTTACCCACCTCGGGAGAGCCATCGGAGCCCCTTTGCACAAAGGCCAGTGGCACTCATACTTCATATCTAAAGGAATTATTTTGAGTCCCATAGTAGTAAATTATATTAATAACTTCAAGTCACTAAGGAACAGTTAAATGATGTTTGAGAGTCATGGAATTAAAGATTACATTCTAGAGAGGTTTACTTTTCAAAAGATCAAAAAGATTTTAATTTTTTAATTTTTAAGATAATGTTTGGTATATCTAATAGAGATATGAAAATTATATAGAATTAGATAAAACCTTTTTTCCCTTAAATTCTTTTATTGGTACATTTTAGGTAAACAATACATTTACATTTATCATTGGGTGTTTGTACCTGTACATGATGTATCTTGGTTCTTATTTTTT
>NW_004624730.1:36913242-36964748 GCF_000247695.1 Heterocephalus glaber
AAATCTCTGTTTTCATGGTCCTTGACCACAATCCTGTCTTCTATATCTGATATTCTATCTTCAGATTCCCTTAATCTGCTCTGCATGCTTTCAATGGAGTTTTTAATCTCCTGAATATCTGTTTGAATCTGTTTCATGGATTCAATTTCTTTCTTATGTTGGGCGATCATTGTTTCCATTTCTTTCTTATGCTGGGCATTCATGGCTTTCAGCATATTTCTGAGCTCATCTTCTTTTTTTTTTTATCAGTTTCTCTTCTAGAGCCTCTAATCATGTCTTTAACTCTGCTCACCATCTCTGTAGTTGTCTGGGAGATTATTTCTGTTTTGAATTTTTCTAGAGCCTCATTCATCTCTTTTGTTATTTCCTGTGCTATCAGTTCAGGGTGTCCAGGTGGTTGATTATCAGACTTTTCCACCTCATTTCCCCCAAAACTTGCCTTTTGTCTGGTGGAAGTCTGGCTATGTGCTTTATTTAGATATCTTCTCATTTTTGTTTTTGGTACTGTCCTTGGTTTAGTTCCTGGATTGATACTTTGAAGTTGCTTATTGTAAATATCTTTGTTGATGTATTTAGAAATATCTTTGTTGATGTTATGGAATGATTGCTTCTCAGAGATGTCTTCCAGATATAGCTGGTCTTTAGGTTTTGAATCTCTAATGGCTCTGAGGCTATCTCATTTTCATTATATCAGGAAGGACAACTGATTAGATCAATCATAACACCTTAGCCCAAGTGATACAATTAGCAACACAATAGCATCAAGTATCTCTTAGAAAATGACAATTTGTGGTAGTTGTTAATCTATCACCTTTAACTGTCTGAATTTGATCAAAATCAAGGTCCAACCCAAAATATTTTTATAGTGAATAAACTCTTCAATATAGCAACTTTAGCTTTTGAAATGGGGAGTTAGAAGGAGTTGGAGAGAGAGGGATAGGTTGGTAGAAGGATAGGGGAAGTTTAGCAGTGAGGCCTGAGGACACAGGTGAGAGAAGGAAAGAGAAGAAAAGAAAAATAAAGAAGAAATATGAATTAGGGCCAGAACAGGAAGACAAATGGAGATGAAGAACAATGTGTGACAGCAAGGGAGCAAGGGAAAGAGAGAAAGAAAAGAGAAAAGAAAGAAAAAAGAAGAGATAAATAAAAATTTTAAAAGAGTAGAAAAAGAAGAAAAAATATTAAAAATAAGAGCAAAAAAATAGTGGTAATTTTGAAAATAACAAATAAAAGATAAAAGTGAAGGGACTCCTTCAGGGTATGTCTCTGCTGTCACAATAGACAACGTGGGCAGCAGTGTGCAGTTATAAGTTAATGAGTCTCAGTAAGTCAGTCACAGACCCGTGAGATTCAGGCACATTTCTGGCTGCAAGTCCCAAGTTGAGTTCCCTGTCCTCCTGCAGGGTTGACTTGTGCAAAATTCTATTGCAGGTTCCAGCTGCCTTTCCCCTGAAGATAGTCCAGGTTCCAATGGGAGGTGATGATCCCTCTAACTTACCAAGTACGGTGGTCTGGTGTGCCTTTCTTGCAGAGATTGTCTTCACTTTTCCAGTGGGCTTCAGTTTTCATCAGGGAGCCGACTCCTGGTCACAAGTGGGCATGACCTGCCGGACAGAGCTGGGCTCAGTCAGCCCAGGCGCGGCTCCTCGAGAGGCTGGTGGGTGTGCCTGGGGGGACCTCACCTGCTCCTGGTCGCAAGTGGGCATCTAGATAAAAATTTCTTAAGGGAAGATAAAATCAGAATCTTACCACATATCCTTAGGATACATCTCTTAATGACAGATTAAGAAAATTATGGAAGAGCTCTTAACCAATTTTCCCTTAATCAGTTCACCCAAAGTAACTGAGGCTATCCATTCTCTCCATAAAATATTCTGATGGATGCTCAGAGCACAGTGAAGGCTTGGGGTTACTGTAGCTACAAACATCTACTACAGCCAGATGAATTGTGTGTTTGTCAAGAGTTTTGGTTACCATACCTATTTATTCCAGTTCATTCTTTTATTCAATAAATATTTTTTGATTATCTACTCCATATTAGACATAACTCTGGGTAGTAGAGATATGACAGTGACCAAATTCATTGGATTCTTATTGTGTTTACTTTTGTAATTATGTAACTTAGTTATATATTCCATCCACTAACTTATGAAAAATAAATGTAAAAGAACAATTGCTAATTTTTAAGAAAATTAAATTAAAAGTTATAGTGAGCCTCTGTCCTTTATGACTATACATGAACTTTCAAATTCCTCATGTATGTTTAAAGTTTTCATCTCCATGTAACCTAGAATCTGCTAGTCATGTGCATCTGTAAGTACTATACAAAAGACTGGTGTGGCATCTGTCCTGCTAACTAGGTCCTGCTGATCTAGTTAGAGAAGGTCCTGGTGTTGTGGTTCTGGGTTGGCTGTGGTGGTAATTTCCTGAGCAGACTAATTCCATAAAGTTTAGTGTGAATTTACTTTTATATCACCCAAATTGTAAGTCTCAAATGCTTCTTAATAAATTCTTTTTCTTAATGAATTCTTAATAAGTTGGTCACAACTAGCTCTATTGTTTGCCTCTAAGAACTCCAACCATTACAGATTCTTTGAAAAGACTTTAAAAAGGTAAGTTCCAAAGCAACAGAATTGCCTGCGTTGTTTGTGGAAAAACAATTGTGCATATCGAATGGATAAAAAAAAATCAGTAGGGGGATCTCACATTTAGATGGCTTCATAATTTTTCTTATTATTTTGGCTCTGGTTTAAAGAAATCAAAAGTAGAAGTCAGCACTGTAGCTTTGTGGGAGGGTAACAGAATGATAGGACCTCAATCAGTGGATCCATATACAATGAGCAGCCTTGGCTCATTGAGAGATGAGAGGGTGAACACACACTGATATGTGCATTAGAATAAAATATTTAAATAATTTATGAATCTGTTTTATGATTCTAACTTCATCACCTTGATTAGCTGACCTAAGATAAGTCCTGCCTTCTGCCAAATGAAAAGACCTTCTTTCTCTTATTTGAGGCATCTGAGCTGAGATGGCTCTTTGCCAGAGGGAATACCCCCACCTACCCACCAATGGCTTCCCTGGATCTCCTCTCTCTTATAATTCTGTCTCTGAAAGCATGGACTTTTTAAACTTGGAAATGCCCTTTCAAGTCTTCTATCCCTGGTGGCAAAGCCTCTTTGGTTGGAAATCTCTCTCTAAAGTTATTGTGAACTAAAGTTATTTCTATTCAGTGTCATTTAGCATAATAGTCACAACTGGCCTATGGCCTATGGTCATGAGCAACAATATGCTGTCTTCTAATACATACATAGGTTTCTTATCTTATTTCCTCAAAGTTTTTCCTTTTCTTCTTTCTTTTTCCATCTCTCCTCTCTCCTCTTCTACTCTGTCTTTTCAACTTACTCTTTTCCTTCATATTTGTGTTCCTCACATCCTTTCAGCCTCTTCATCCTTCCCTCTCCCCATCTCCACACTTCCTTCTGCAAGGATCAGTGAGGCTGAGATATTGCTAAGAAATGAAGCAGAAATTGCCTTCATTGAGCACAAAGGGCCAGTTTCTTCAGTGATATTTGCTAAATGATGTTTGTGGTTGGTCGTCAACAAAGAGCAGCAACCACCCTGTCACTTATTCTCACCAAATACATAGGTCATATAGATACCACTTGTCCTTTGTGAAACCTAAAAATTTTACAGAGGACAGCACACTTTGCTTCTAAAATATTAATACCACCTTCATCCAGTCTTTTAAAGTATTAGACAAGAAAAGATTTGACCACAGGATATTTTTAGCAAGATAATTTTTAACTCAACTTTGAGTTGACAAAACACTTACAGTGAGTTTCCAATTACTCAGGATAGTTTTAATTTGTCCATTTTAATTTTCTTTTAAAAGATTATTGTAGAAATTGAGTACCATAAAGTTTTTAAAATGTACAAATTGCTTGAAATTCTAGAAAACAGTTAAGATTTCACAAAAAATGAAACAATTCTGAACTTGTGACTGTTTTCAAAAATATGATGTACCCATGCACCCAAACTAGCAGTTGCACAGACACCAGATGGGTACTTAGTGAACATTTATTCAGTGATTGTAGATCATTTCTGGGGTAGTAAAATTTGGCTTTTCTGACTGGTGTTAAAATTAACCAACCTATTTTGAAATTTGAATTGTAGTTTTAACATATACACCTGAAATATGCCTTCTCATGTATCAAAAACAATGATACATGTCTCCTCACTTCTAAATATGTACATGTTTAGCACAGTATGTATTTGAGCAACCTCCTGATTTTACCTAATTCCCTACTTGTTTGAATTAAACATTTTTTAAACTCTGGTATATCCTAGATCTTGGAGATAAGAGAAATCATAGCAAAATTGGATCCTGTTTTGGAAGAGTTTCTAATTTTATGGAGAAGCCTGAATGTATTTATGAAGAGATGAATAAATGAGGTGTTAAGATCCAAAAGCAAATGAGGAAGGCTTCTGAAGGCAGCAGGTATTAACAGGCTCTAGGTTGGAATTAGGAGCACATGTAGAACTGAAGCAGAGAGGAGGGAGACCTGCCAACTCTGGGAGGGGGGAGAAAAATGGGGAAAGGGGCTGCGTGGTTATTTCAGGAGCAATGAACAGACCAGTTTTGTGGGAGTGGCAGGTTCTTGAAGAAGAGAACAAGTCAGAAAGTTGGTGAAATAAGCAGATGAAAACCTGTTTCTGGAGTCTTGAATGCCACTTTGAGCCTGACCAGTGTTTTCTAAAAAAGTTTCTTAGAGGACTAGGGGTTTTCTGAAAGTGCCCTTGGCTGTTTGTAGGAAGGTGCTGGAGGCAGAGAGGTTGTCTGTAGTTAAAACTCTGAGGATCCTACTTTTGCTATGCACACACTTAAATTTGTGCATCATATGTCTTTAAAAAGGTTTCTTCTGTTAAAATAAAAGTGTAAAAACCAGTGCCATTGTCAGTTAAAAGATATTAAAGGTTTCTCAGCCTGTCCAGGGATTAATAACTACTGACTTGGATTTTAGAAGGAAGCCAGCCCAGGGGCTTACTAAACTATTTTCCATTCTCTTGGGCTATTTTTACCAAATGGACTTAACTGTTTCAAAGCAGTGGATAATCCAAAAATCATGTATAGTGGTTTTGTCTGGTGCTGTCTGATCTTTCCACTGACAATTTTACCTTCCTGATTATATTTTGCTTACTGTAATTCATTTGCATTCCCTGAACACACATGCTGGACCTTAGGAAGGAGAACAAGGTGGTTGAGGAGAAGAAATAAAGGCAGAAACATTGTTGTCTAGGGTGGCTATGTCAGGATATGGAATTTGTCGCACATTACTTGCACTGTGGACAATCCCCTCACAGGTTATTGCAGTCAATTGTGGTGTAGTCAGCTGACTAGTCATTTTACAAGTTGTGGTAAGTCTGCTCATAATAAATGTATTTGTAAGTGGCTTCCTTTAAAATTCATGACTATAAGGTTTATATTTCTTGGTTCCCTCTTGACTATTTCTGGTGATTGTCACTTCAGAAAAAGCACATACTGTTTAGAAATGGTTTTGGTCAGAAGGCACCTTAGGCCATATTTTGGGGTAAGCCATTGTTTATCTTTATACAATATGCATAGTGAACTCATTCTAGCCTAATAGTAGTTATAAAGCAAAACCACAAGGCATTTTCCTAAAGATGTTTTAAATAGGTGTTAAATTCATATAGTCTTAGTTTAAATATATGTCTATAGATATACATGGAGATAGAGAGATGTATAAAGATAAATTTCCTTCCTTTCCTTGTCTAACATTTCCATGATTCCTCTGGCATTAGATACAGATAACCAATGTAATTTGTATCTTGTATGTTCTTCTTTTTCTGTGTACATACAAACATATATACTCATTTCCTCCTATTTACAAATGAGGTAAATGTGCATACTATGCATGCATGATTGTGAAAATCATTTCACATAACATATCTTGAAAATGTTTTCATTTCAGTGTCTCAGACTTCCTTATTTGTTTTAAAAATCCAAACAGTATTCCCATATTGATGGACCATAGTTTATTTTAGTTTCCTACTGATAGACATTTGGGCTGTTTCCAGTTCTTTTCTATTACAAACAATGCAACAATGAATATTGTGTGTGTATCTGCAGGTAGATGTGTATTTAAATTCCCAGAAATAGAATTGCTGGGTCAGAGTATATTTATTTTTATTTTAATAAATATTGCCTTGTATTTCCTCATGCAATTTTAAGTTAAAATTTTTAAAATGTTATTTTCATTGTACAAACTTATTGGACTCATGTAATAATTCCTTATATGTATATAATATGTAATGTAAATCAAAATATTTCAAAATAAGGGCTGGGGATTTAGCTCAGTGGTTCTGGAGCCTGCCTTGCAAGCACAAGGTCCTGAGTTTGATACCCAGTACCAAAAAAAAAAAATTCAAAATATTTATAAGATACTTTCCTGTAGCAAAAACTGTCAGTCTTTTTGAGGCCAATTCTGAGATGCTGCCTTCTAAGCAGTAGTTCTGGATGCTATAGCCCCGGAATATCTTCCAGAGCCACTGCAGGAGAATGCATGACTACAGCAGCAATGATGTGAAGCACTGAGGGAGGCACAGGATGCTGTCAGTGAGAAAGTAGAAAGTGTCTTCCTCTTGATTCCAAACCATTAGTCAGAAGTCTTGAATGGTTCAGTGATAAATCTCCTCAGTGACTGACTAATCTTCCTTAGTGCTTGACTGGAAGGGAAGTTAAAGCAGTCTGGGACTCAAATGTGAAATAAATTTTTGGAAAGTTGACAGTTGCAGAATCAGTACAAAATCAACTGTATCTGTTTACAGAAATTCCTAACTTGGTGTCTTATTCATTGGATTTCTTTCATTAGGAATATAGGTAAAAGCATAGTAGAATTAGTAGCACCCGTATCTTTGTCACAAAAAATTAAGGATATAACCATGTCCATAATAGCTATTTCGGATGTTCCAGAATGTCATTTACATTCACCATTATGTCAAAATGATGAAGTTATGAGACCCACTGCTGCAGTTCTAGTGTCCTTGGAGTGTATTTTAACCTGATATGGTAACACATACACACAGAAGAGATGGCTGTGAAGGAAGAAGCCTATCTTCACAACTCTCTAGAAACAAGTGACGTGGGACACCATGCAGGGGGCAGGGGGCAGTCAGGAGGCTGTAGAGATAGAGAGGAGAGCATGACCCACATGAATTTCATGAGAAGGAATGGGAGGGACAGGGTAGGTGTGTTAATTTACTTAGCACTGGACAGGTGGAATAATTTTGGTGGACTCTGGACTATAGAGGAGGCCCTCAATATGTGGTACTTGACCCTAGAGTGATTTAGGGGAAAGAGAATATTGGCTTGTTGTGCGAGAATTTGATGAAGGAGATGATTCTGAGTATGGGTTCTGCATTAGTTGGTTTGTGTATTAACGGTATGTCTGTAGGAATAAGCTAGTCCTGGGAGGGACAGTCTCAGGTTTAATGTTCCAAATGCCAGAGCATCAACTATTCAGAAAATAAGAAAATATAATCAATATAGCTAGATGGTTGCTATTAAATGTGTCAATAAATAAGTGTAGGTACTACATAAAGTCATGCTTTCAAATATTTTGATAATTGTACTCCAATCTAACTAACTACCTTCATAAGCCTGAGTACTTTTTATTTTAAAACATTGCCATGAGAGGGAGAGCATGGTATTCACCAGACTGTCCAATGATCCATGGCTCAAATGATGTTAAACCCTGAAGAAAGACAGTGTCTTTCTTGCCTGGCTGCTTTTTATTTTCAGCTCTTGCTTGTGGACTTAAGTTCAGTATAACTTAGGACAGGAGCAAGGCTCTGCAAGAGATGTCACCCTGGGCCCACAACCAAGACACACCACCTACTCAGGACCCTTCACATCTGAGCTGTCCTACTGGAGGAGAGACTCATTTATTGAGTACTTCCCACATACTTGGCACTATTCTATACACTTTCCATGTATGCTTTTCTTTGATCCTTGTGACAATTCTATAAATTACTTGTAGTTATAACCCCTATTTTACAAGTGGTGGAAACTGAAGCACAGGATGTTTCCTGGCTGCTTAAGGTTATACCCCAGTGGCAAAATCATATTGGAGGTTGGCAGTATGACTTCAAAACCCGTCCTGAACGCTGCATACACTATGCTTCAGATACAGGGCTCATACATATAGGCCCCACTGCCCATGTATGTATACCACATAGAGGACATTTTTTTCACTGTTATTATATGGTAATTAACTACCTGCATTTATAAAAGTTTGAAAGCCAGTCTGAGTAAAAATTTGAGAGTCATCAGTCTTTGGGTTCACAGGATCCAGGTCAAATATACAAAGTGACTTAATAAAAGAAAATCTGGAAATTAATTCAAGGAGTAGTTAAGCTATGTTTATTAATAAATTAACTCACAAATGCATCGACTAGTAACCTCTTTAAACTTACCATGTATGCCTTATAAGATTCCATAAATTGCAGCAGTGGCTGAGTCATATCAAAAGCTTATTCCTGGGTGCTCTGCCAGAGCCATGAGCACTACCGGACTTTTTGCTTCGGTAAGAAGGAAGCCTAGGTTTCAGGACAGACTTCTTGCTTCCCTGCTGACCTGCTTTATAATATAGTATTGGATAGTTATAAATCAGGTGTTCATAATGCAGGAAATAGCCATATTCTGGATACTGACATTCTTATATATTGTTTTGTATTGTTGTCTTATAGTTTGAAAGTGTAATGAAAAATATGCTTACAAATCTCTCAGTCAAGCCTCTCCTTATTGTATAATCCTAATGTAATTAGGATTAGGTTTAGCTGCATGTGACAGAAAACCTAAAACAATAGCACATTAAACCATATAGGTTTATTTTTTCTGGGCATTCTAGAGTTGTTTTGGAAGGTACATTGTCATTAGTGTCTTCCAGATATTAGTTCCACTATGTTCACATTTGGCCTGTGACCTCATGGTCTAATATTCCTGCTAGAGCTCCAGAAATTTCATCTTTACTCCAAAGATTAGGGTAGATAAAGAAAAAAGCAAAAGGAATAGGCATAGTGATTTTATTGCTACACAGTTTACATCTCATTGCCAAAAATTAGGCACATGGTCTTACTGAAGCAAAGGAGACTGAAAAATGTACCAAACTGCTGCTGTAAAAGAAGGGTAAAAATGGATGTGGGCATGCAATTAGCAGTCTTAGCCACACAAACAAGTTGGACATCTTAATTATGATTGAGACACCACTAGGGTAGCATATCCTAAGCTCAGTTGGCTTATAAGGCAAATAAATGTTTTGAACATTATATTTGCAAACCCAAATATATAGTGTGATGATAGCACATATCTCAGGGTGTTAAAGTGTTTGCCCTCCCAGATGGAACATCATGTTAACAGTATCTTTTGAATACAAATACTCAACTCAGAGACTGTCTCTGAGGGTGGTAGCATCAGGTCCTGTGTATCAGTGAGAAATGTGAGGCATGGCAGGACTTTGGTTTATGTCTTGGATTACATGACATTTTTAACAGAAAACTGTTTTTGTATTTTCAGTTACAATAGAAATTATACTGAAACAAATTTCCTTTTGGGAAGCTTGGGTTACTATAAAAAATTTTAGATTGCTTTTGTAAATTATTAACATCTATTTTTTCCAAAAATGTCTCTGGAAATCGGGAATTTTGCAAGTGTTTCATGCATTTATTTGAGTCATTGGCTCCTTTTCCTACTTTTCTTATTTGCAAAGAAATAATTTTATTGATGTTTTTCTCTAGCAGGTGGAAATCATAACAGAATCATGCAACGAAGGAAGGAGTTGCTAAGCAACCATTTGCAGTGTTTAAAAAATTCAAACAGACCTTCTTCTTAAATATCAGCAGCATGAGAAAAATTAATTCTCCAACTTTAAGTGAACTTATACAGTTTACAAAAATTATGTCATCCTTTTCTATTTCACACTCTGTTGTGACTTTGAACAACAATGGCACAATCTTCAAAGATGGAATTTTAAGGGCCAGGGATTTAGCTCAATGGCACTGTGCCTGCCTTGCCAGCACAAGGTCCTGAGTTTGATCCCCAGTACTGGAAAAAAAAAAGCAAAGATGCAATTTTAGAGCAGGGTCAAGCTAACTGTGGAACACAGCATGTACGGTTAGAGTTACTGCCCCACTCTCTATATGGCTTTGCCAATCTGAGATCCATTGACATGACTATTTTATAATCTGGTTTTGATGTTAAAATTATCTTATCACAAATCTTGAGTGCTTCAGAAAAGTAGATTATTTGTGTGTTTTGGATTGCAATTAAATTTTAATACTAACTCCCTTACTCCCAAATAAGTCAAGTGATTTGAGATGGGGAAGTTAGTTCAAGAATTTGGAAATATCACCCCTCTCAGAATTAAAGATAACAGTGTGTAACTTGAGACATTTCAATATATTTATCAGGTCTGCTGTTGTGTGAAAGATGAGTTTCTTGAGAGTATATGAAAGAGGAAAGTTGAGTAATCCCTCTCTAAAGAGTCCATAGCCTAACTCAAGAGCCCAAGAGGCTCAAAAATCTTCCAAGAGAGAAGAATGAAGCATATTTTGATATTTCTGGTGGGGCCCCTGGGTCTGGCTGCCCACAGGTCATTGGGAGTGATAGTTGGCAAGCTGAGCAGATGGTGTTTCTATGGGGCATGTGATTATGTGCAAATGCTAGGGATGCTGGAAACTTAACCCTTTCCACATCACGGGATTACATTCTGTAAAAGGCAGTGCTGTTATTTCCCTGTCTGGCTGGTGATCTTGCACATACAATACTGTTCTCAGCCAAACTGAGAACTGAGTTTGTTTTTGATTCATATTCATTTCCTCTCCTATGTCCCTTTCTCAGGTGTCTTCACCTGACATTCTTGTTTCCCAGAGATCCCGCCATAGGTATTGCTTGTCATTTTAGCATATAAATCCATTGGATTCAGGTAGTGTAACATTCTTGTACTTCTATGGCTCTTTGTAACATGAATTTTCACATTCCTTATCTCATTTGCTTCCCATGGCAATCTTGTCAACAAAGCAAGGCAGAATACTTTGTTTGCATTTTTTGATAAGGAAAACAAGTAATCTACTTGGTAGGGCTGAAATTGGAATCCAGAACTTCCTACTTTCAGTTCACAAAGTTGCAATTCATAATTTCTCTGTTTTGTGTCTCTTTTTCTAAGTGATTGGTTAATTCAAACAGATGCTCCTCAACTCATGATTGTGTTATCTTTGCTTTAAAACCATTTAAAGTTGGAAATATCATATGTTAAAAAGGTATTTATTATGTTTAGCCTTCTGAACATCTTAGCTCAGCAACAGCACACATTAGAGTACCAGTTGTCTCCCCTCATGACTACCTTCCTGCCTGGGAGCTGCTATGTGCTGCCACTGCCTAGCATCACAAGAGAATATGGTACTGCATATCACTACCCTAGGAATAAAATGCAAAGGGCAGTTTCTACTGAATGCATATCATTTTTTCAGTATCATAAAACCCAAAGTCATACCAACATAAACCAGGGGCTGTGCATTAAAATAAATTGAGTTAAATTCCCATTAGGTCATCTTAGTATAAAGTGTTATCCCTTTAAGGTGACATTTGAATCTCAATTCTGGAATACAATGACATATTCAAAAGAAGCCAATAGGTGGAAATTTCAGGAGTCATGAACTATTTTAAAGCTGTAAGAAGGTATCTAGGGGCAAAATTCTTGAATTAATTTATTAGCAAATCAGTGTTGACTATCTACCATGTGACTGGCTTTGGCATTAAATGAGGAGACAAAGCAGACATAATCTCTGTCCTCATGGATCTTACACCCAAGGAAACTCATTTGTTGTACCTAAAAGAGAGATATATTTTGTTTATACATAAGGCTATCTCTGATATGAAGGTCCAGGCAAGATCACCGAATCCTTACCATGACAAAGGAAGATGAGGAGAAACGATGAGATAAAACTATTCCACAGGTTCCCAAACTATTCTTGAGTTACTTTACTTTTAGAGACATTGTGTACCACCTGGGTGGGCTGGAAGAGAAGTTTAGGAAGACTAGTGGATGTTGGCAATAAAACTCTTCAGCACAAGAGAACTGGCCTTTTCTCAATTCTAGGACTGTCTGCGGCCTGAAAAGGAGTCTTCAGTGCATAGTTAGAAAGTGTCAGGGGCATTAAGGGGACTTTCTGGGAAGCCAACCAGACTTGTTTTGAGATCCATCTGCAGAAGTGGTTAGTGGCTTACTGTTTTGGATCCTAACTTTACCAACACATTTCACTGTGTGCTCTGAGCTTCAAGGCCAGTAGGAGAACCCAAAGAGAGGGAGTAGGCAGGGGATGAACTTGAGACTCTTGGTGGCTAAAGAAGCTTCTTTAAACAAGTGTTTTTAAACAGGAATCTTTGAAGAACAGAGACTGCCATATTGTATAAGTAAAGTGTAAATTTTGGGACTTGCAAAATTACTGGTATCAACAGTTTTTAAATCATGTGTTGGTTAAACTCATGATGTAAATTTTTATATAAAAAATTCAGAGAAATGTAATTTTTTGGAAGTCATTGTTCATAGCTGATTAGACATTGGTTTACACCTTCACAATGAGGCCATAGTTTGTATGCCTTGCTGCTGAGAGCTCTGATTTGAATTTGATAGTCTGATGTTATATACTGTTAGCTAACTATTGGTGATTCAAGCCTCCTGATGGTTTATGTACCACCTGTGGTTCAAGCCAGCAGGTAGGAATGTGTTAATGAAATCACTCACTGTATTTGAGCAGGCATGTAAGCGACTGACTTTTCCACTGACTCTAATGTGTATTTGTGATTTTATAGAGGAGATTAGTAGTAGAGGGCACTGCGTTTCTGACTTCTTCGGTTGTATATAACAGTTTATTTGTTACACCAAGAATCACTAGTGTAGGTAACTAACTGATTGCCTTCATGAAATACTCCACATTTATTCCCATTAGTGATTACTCTATAAACAAAATAGTTTGAAGCCATATGTTAAAAAAAAATCACAAATTTAACAGAGTCAATGAAACCAAGTAGTTGTAGTTATCCTTCCAAGAAAACTGTGTTCCCTGCCAGGCCAGCCAACTGCTCATGAAGGAAGAGGAGGAGGAGGAGGAGAAGGAAAAAAAAGCAGGAGGAGGAACGGGGAGAGGGGGAGGAGAATTATGGTGTGATATCTACTGATTATTTTACTACATACTACTGGAAAGGCACTGGGGGACTGTACTGCTCTCTTTTATACATTTTCTTATTTAATCCTAATTTTGACTCTATATAGAGGAGATACTGTTTTTATCCTTTCTTTATAGTAGATGAAACCAAGGTTCAGATAGTTGAGTAACTTGCCAAAGAAATGTAATTTGAAAATAAATGTGGAAGATGAACCTAACTGACCCCTAAGCTCATATTCTTTCTCACACTATAGTTCTAGCTAGTTTTAGAATAAAAATGAAGAATAAAGAGGGGAATCTGAGAGCTGTAGGCTTGTTGCCCTATCTGTCTTCAGGGTCCCTGACTCCAGTTTAAATCACTTTGGTCTAGTTATTTTCCTTGAACTTGATAGTTGTCAAATTCTAGGAGTACACAAAGGCAGCATTGCAAGAGGGAGTGAAACCCCACGGCTTTTTAGGCCATCTTCAAATGAGGTGTTTTAGGGAAGGTGAGGTATAAAAATCCAGAAGTGATGTGTGCTCATCAACCTCGGACCCTACACTTCAGAAACTTAGCACTCAGAATCAGTTCTTACAAGTGGATTGTCTTCCATTGTGTCTAGAACTCACCCTCTGAATGTTCTCTGGTAAAGTTCACTCTCTCAGTTAATGGTAACTAACCATGCTTGGTGAACAGATACCCCTGATTATATGGCAGATGCTGTAATCCCACTCAGAAAAAAAAAGATGACAGTTCACCTGAATATTGCTTCTTAGTACAACCTCAAAGTACTCAGAGACCTTCTAAATATTATCCTTGCTTTCACTAGAGGATCAAGTGCCCAAGTTAGGAAAAAAATCTTAGGATATGTTCAGCATCATAGATGACATTTTAAAGCATTTTCTCAAGGTTACAAAGAAAGAGGGTGTGGGTGGGAGGAGAGGAAAAGAAGTCATGAGAAATGAATATGAGCTCTCCTCGTTTTCTAGCTAGAATAGTCACTGATAAATAACTTTTTTTCTTTTGGTTTTTGTGAGGCAGAGTCTCACTATGTTGTCCAGGCTGACTTTGAATTCACTAAGTTACCCAAGCTGACCTCAAACTCAAGATCCTCCTGCCTTAGTCCCCTGAGTGCTGGGATTAAAGGTGTGTTCCACCATACCTGTCTATAAATAACTTTTAAGGATTTGTCTAGTTGGGACAGCTACAAAGACTGGGAAAAACACTGTTCTGGTCAGCTTTCCTGTTGTTGAGACAAAATACCTGATACCAGCAATGAAAAGGAGGAGAGGTTTATTTTGGTTAATGGTTTCAAAGGGTTCACTCCATGGTATGCTGGCTTGATGGCAGAAACATCATAGAGGAATATCTTGGTAGAGAACAGCTTCTCACATCATGGCAGTGGGGAAACAAGAAGTGGAGAAAGAGCATGAGAAAAAGGGGTCAGGAACCAGATATAGCCCTCATAGTCATGCCTTCAGGACCAGATACACCTACAAGAATGTGCTTTACTAATCTCCTAGGGGTTTCTCAAACCAATCAAATTGACAAACACAAATATTTAATTTTAGCCTGTTTGTTATTTTGAAATGAGCCTGCAGCTAGTGAGTCCTTAATGAACATTTCCTTTATACTTTTAAATGGATTAAACTTTACTTAAAGTTTAATTAATTAAAAATTAATAAATAAGATCTTCAGTAGATGAAAACCCACACACCCTCCTGACGTGTAACAGAGTAGTCAGGGTAGTGTGCTGTGGTCAGTCCTGAACACCATGAGTGAGAGACACAGTAAACCACAATTCCTCAGGCATCCTGTTCATGAAGGTAGCCTGGCCATAAAGTCTCAGCTGTGCATTTTTCTTCCAAAGCTCAATTTAAAAAGAGAACAGTGAAGTCATCTGTCATTTTAGTATCATCTAATATTAGCTTTCCATTCCCAGCTAATTAAGGTGCAATGTTTTCTTTAGTCATTCTTCTAGTCATGATTATGTTTAAATAACTTTTCTGGTCTCTCCTTATGCTTGTGGAAAGTTTTATCTCCTTTTTCTTTATAAAGAAATTTAAATTTAAAAGACCAGCAATCTTTAAAATAAAAGTTTATAGATCAAAACATTCACACTTTATCTTTAATGTCATTATTCTTAGAAATAAGTAGGTGAACAAACATATACAATGTTTAGTTGCAGTAGAAATGAAAGAAATATATTAAAACCAGAAATTCAGTACCATTAAAGACCACTCTCCAATGATTTAGTGAACATCTCTCCTTCTAAATCTATTATCCATGTACTTCTTTGTTTGTTTATATACATAAGTATAGGTGTGTGTGTATGTACAGGCATGTGCAGGTTCTACATTCTTGGGCTCAACCAACAGTGAATCAAAAATATTTGAAAATAGTGGCTTAGGTACTGAGAATATACAAATTTTTCTTGTCATTATTCCCTAAATAATAGAATGTAACACCTCAATACATAAAACTTTCATTGTATTAGGTATTTTATAGGTAATATAGAGATGAAGTATACAAGAGGATTGTGTAGCTTGCTACGTCATTTTATATAAAGGACTTACGCATCCATGGATTTTGTTATTGGGGTAAGGGATCCTGGAACCAGTCCTCTGTGGATACTGAGAGATTATTATCTATATATGAATAAATGCATATATACAGAGATACTGAGATATACTTTATAAAATATCTGTATAGACATTTGTGTATCAGGGATATTGTGGTTATCCACTAAATGAGTGGTTCTCAAGTTTTAGCACCTTTCAACTTTTTTTTTTGTACCGGGGATTGAACTCAGGACCTTGCACTTGTGAGGCAGGTGCAGTGCCACTGAGCTAAATTCCTGGCCCACATCTTTGAACTTTTTAAACATAGACTTTTGGATGTTCCCCCAAAGACTTAGAGGTGGTGCTGAGGTTTTGTACTTCTAATAAACTCCACGTGGTACTGATGTTGCAGATTCAAGAGTCACAGGCAATCAGCACTCTTTGAGACCAGTGGTTCTCAGCCCTGGTACACATTAAAACCCCCCTCAGGGGATCTTTTAAAAATACAGTTGCCTTTGTCTCTCTACAGACAATTAAGTCACAACTTGGAACTGTGTTTTAAGACTCAGAAGGCTTTAGAAGCTCTGTAGGTGATTCTTAAGAACAGCTGAAATGAAAACCCATTGCTGTTAGATCAGTGGTTCTAACTTGGGTGTGCATTGGAATTCTTGTAAGGCTTTCACAACACAGATTTCTGGCCCTGTCTGCATTATATCTGGGGCTGACCAAAGAACTTGACTTCTAATAAATTCCCAGGTAATGATTCTTCTGGTCTATAAACAATACTTTGAGAGAAACTGTTTTAAAGTTTGGACCCTCACAATGTATGACAGAAGACTGAATCATAACACTTCCATAATGTTAGAGAAAATTGTCAAATTTTTGAAAAATATTGTAGTAATATATACTAGGAATAATAAACACCTTCATGCCTGTTGATCTAATAGTTCCATTTCTGCAAATCAATCTGAATAAAATAAACTAAAAATGGAAAACTGCTATAAGTTCACAGAACTGAATTTTATGATGTCAAAATGTTGTATAGCTAAAAAGTCCATGAGTTAATGATTGGCTTAATAATGAAATAAACAAAAAAAATAATGAAATAAACATTAAAAATGGTACCTGTGAAAGTTGGAAACATGGAAAAGTGTGATTTAAATCCAAATAAAAATGCATAAATGTCATGTGATTGCAACTATGAGAGAGTATTCATAGAAAACAGTACAGGAGGAAATAAACCAGAACAATAAATGTCACGTTATAATGATGAGATTATATTTTTCCTTTATTTACTTCCAAATTTTCTACATTTATCAATTTTGTAACTATAATTATAACAATACAACTATGCATCACAATCCCCAACTTGAAACTATACTACAAAGCTACTGTGATAAAATCAGCATGGTACTGGCAAAGGAACAGACCTGAGGATCAGTGGAGTAGATTAGAAGATGCAGAAACAACTCCAGACATGCTCAGCCACCTCATCTTTGACAAAGGAGCCAACCACCATCATTGGAGGAAAGATAGCCTATTAATAAATGGTGTTGGAAAAACTGGATTTCAACCTGCTAAAGATTAAAACTAGACCCATACCTATCACCATGCACTAAACTAAGATCAAAGTGGATTAAAGACATAAATGTTAAGACAGAAACACTAAACTTGCTGGAAAATAAGGTAGAACTCTTGAAGACATTGGCATAGGAAAAGACTTCATGAACAAAACCTCAGCAGCACGGGAACTAGCACAAAGAATCAACAACTGGGATCTCATCTTATTAAAAAGCTTCTGCACTGCAAAAGAAACCACCAACAGAGCTAACCAACAACCTACAATATGGGAAAAATTTTTTAGCAGCTGTACCTCAGACAAAGGACTACTATCTAGAATATATAAAGAATTGAAAAAAATCAGACTCCTCAAATTCAAAGACCCAATTCAAAAATGGGCATCTGAAATGAACAGACATTTCTCAGACAAAGAAATAAAAGCAGCAAACAAATATATGAAAAAATGTTCAACATCACTGGTCATTCGAGAGATGCAGATGAAAACAACACTATGATTCCACCTCACTCCAGAAAGAATGACTGCTATCAAGAAATTAACTAATAACAAGTGCTGGCGGAGGTGTAGGAGAAAGGAATCCTTCTCCATTGTGGGTGGGATTGCAGACTGGTACAACCACTGTGGA
This sequence comes from Heterocephalus glaber, assembly GCF_000247695.1. The sequence continues at coordinate 36,931,231 of NW_004624730.1, forward strand.
AGTCAGTATGGAGATACCTAAAAGAACTAGAACTAGAGGTCCCATTTGACCCAGCTATTCCGCTGCTGGGTATTTTCCCAAAAGAATTAAAAGAATCATACCACAGCAACACATGTGCACCCATGTTCATAGTGGCACAGTTTGTAATAGCTAAAGCTTGGAAGCAGCCCAAGTGCCCATCAACTGGAAACTGGATAAAGAAAATGTGGTTTTTTTATAAAATGGAGTACTACTCAGCCATAAAGAATGAAAAACTAGAGTCATTTATAGCTAAATGGATGCATATCGAGGCCATACTCTTGAGTGAAATAAATAGGACCCACATGTGTAAATACCGAATAGTTTCTCTAGTGTGAGAAACTGATAGTGTAAACAAGGGTTAAAATGATTAAAATGAATAATTGATAATTTGAAATAGGAAAAAAGGTCCAAAGACGAAGGAGTGAAGGGAGGGGAAGGGGAAAGGAAAAGAGGGAAAAGAAAAACTATGAGAAAAGAAAAAAAAATGGAAATGAAATCTATGTAAATAAGGAAGGGCTGAGGGGGTGAAGGGCACACAGGTAATGGGGAAAAAAATAAGAACCAAGATATATCATGTACAGGTACAAACACCCAATGATAAATGTAAATGAATTGTATGCCTAAAATGTACCAATAAAAGAACTAAAAAAACCCCCCAAAAACCCAATACAACTGTGCTATATATGTGTGTATGTATATATATACATATACATGTATGCATATATATACACATATACATGTATGTGTATATATGGCATGACATTATCACCATTTCTCTTCATGATCATGTGGCTTTCTTTTGGTTTGAATAAAATTTTTAAAATTCCACATTTTCCTGCAGACACTAATTGCAACTTTTTCTGAATGACAGCATATGCTAACTCTACTATAGCTTCTGCTCAGATATTTTCTGAGTAATTCTCATTACCCCAGAGATGACACAGAGAGAGCTTAAAGATTCCTATTAGGCAACCAGCAGCCAAAGAAAGATGGGAAGGGGGTGCTGTTGACATTTCCTTTTCATGATGAAAAATAGGGGATACAAATGAAATTCATCTCTATTCACCAGGCCTGCCATATATACAGTTATAAGAAACTCCAATTATGATTCTATGCTGGATCACAAGAAGAGTTCTGTTATTTTCCTAAGTCATCATGTAAGACAATATATAACACATCAAATTCCATGACTGGGAATATTATTTCAGGAGTTTTCTTGCTATAATTAAAATAGATTCAAGAGTAACAATGGCCTGTCTTGCTTTGCAAGCCTTAAAATCAGATTACTTGCCATAATACCTTCTCTATCTTTGACTCTATTATTCTGAGGACCAGACTGTGGGCATAGAACTTTTATTTGCAAAGGTGTGTAATTTCTGCATTTGACCATTAAACATTCCTGAACACTGTATTCTTTTAAAAATTGTAACAATCACTTTAATAATTTATATTCTAAGTTACTACCATCAATACAGCTTTCAGAAATGAGTTTCCCTTGGAATTCAGAATGACTTTTGATATCTTTAAATGAAGTGTTCTCAGTATTTTGGAGGATATATTTTCTATTATTATTACTTCTAACAAAAATATTTATATCCATAAACAAGTATTTCCAATTTCTTTTCTGACTGCTTTTTCTTTTATTCCATTCTCACCTTCAGAATTATTGCTCTTTTTGTTGCAATACAACCTTTCATGGTAGATCTTTCAGATATTTCTGGGTAATAATTCTCACTTATGTTCTAGGAACCATCATTATTTCACCTTCTTTAATTAAATAGAGTAGAGAATTCTAAATGTTACCCTCCACACTCTGAAGATATTTTCCACAGTCCTGCATCTCTTGTTGCTGATGAGAAGTTTGTTTTCACTTGCTTGTCACTCTTTATGGATAATCTTTCTTTTCCTTCTTTAGTTCTTTTTCTGTAATTCATATCTTGTAATTTTATTACAGTACATATGAAAGTATTTTATATTTGATCTATTTTGTTTGTGCTATCATGTGAATTTTTTTATCTGAAGATTTGTGTTTTTCTTTAATTCTGGAAAATTCTTAGCTTTTATTCCTCTTGAAAGTTCTATTGGACATACTTTGAAACAGCTAAGTAAATCCCAGTGTCATAATTCTCTTCGATAATGTCACATCTTTATATTTCTCTGTTATGTTGACTGAGATGTCCTCAACTTTAGCTTTAATTCCTTAATTTTTTCATTGTATTTATTTTCAAACAACTTATCTCCTGAGAATTTGTTTCGATGTTCCAGTGACTGTATTTTTCATTGTAATTTGTAAAAATACCGACCAGTTCTTTCTTCTTCTGTTTTATGGATGTTATCTTCTTGATTTATTTAAAGATTTAAAAAGTAATTTTCAAATTGCTCAAATATTACTGTACTTTTGAATATAAAATCTCCTTGTGATTATAAATTTAGCTATACTTTCTGGTTAAAAGTTTTAAAATTATTATTTATTTAAAAAGAAGTATATCCAGTGTACATATAGGCATAAAAGATTGATACAAGCACCCATCTAATAACAATGTATTCAAAATAACAAGTGATAAAATTGTGTCATAAAATTTTAAATACTTTAAAAGTAATAATATATATGCCTAAAATGTACTTTATATTTATCCTTAACTGTATCCTCATTCTTCATAAGGGGTGACCTAAAGTTGTAGGTTATATTATCCATATTTGTACACATATATTATACTGAAATGTATCCAGGATAATATCAATTATTGTTTTATAATTCTCAAACTTTACAAATTGTGTGTTGTATACAGTACTTTGCAGTATCTCTTTTAAAAAATAATATTTTTTAGATCTATGTGGATGCATATAGGTTATACATTCTTAAAACATATCTCACCATATACAGGTCTGAGATGGTCCGAAGAGAACACAAAGTACAATTGCTGACTCATAAGCTATGATGATTGTCAATTTTACTAGGTATTGCCAAGAGCTTATTCCAGTTTATATTTCCTTCCACCAACAATGTAGCATTCCCATTTTCACATTGTCATTGGTATTTGCATGCTCATTCTACTTTTTTAAGATTAGCTTTATTGAGGTATAATTTGCATACAACACTTTCTAATTTAATATATGATTCTATAAACTTTCATAAATGCGTACAGTCAAGTAACCACTGCCACTATTAAGATGGAGGAAAATTCCATCACTCTACAGAGTTCCCTAATGCCTTATTTTGGTCAATCCCTGCCCCATTCCTGGGCCCTGGTAACCACTGGTCTACTTTCAGTCACTAGAGTTTTCTCTCATTTAAAATTTTGCTTATCACAATGCTTTGCAGATATGTCAGGCTGATGCATGTATCAATAGCTTGTTTGTTTTCACTACTAAGTAGTTTGCCATATAGATATTGTACAACATGTTTACTATCAATATTAAGGGAAGTTTGGTTTGGTTCCAGTTTCAAGTATTATGAATATAGTAGAGCTACTATTCACCTACAAGTCTTTATTTAGGCTGGGTAACCTTGGTATAGAATTACTGAGTTATATGGTAAGTGTATGTTTAAGGTATAAGAAACCATCAAGCTGTTTTAGAGTGATGCTACCATTTTATATTCCTATCATCATTATGTAAAAGTTCCATTTGTTCCATATCTTTGCAAACATTTGAATTGTCAGTTTTCTTAATTTTGACAATTTTAGTTGTTACATGCATTTCCCTAATAACTAATGATATTGATTATCTTCTGTCTTGGTTTCTTTTCTCTCATTATGGAGACAAAATACCCAACATCCAAAGTTAAAGGGGAAAGAGTTTATTTAGCTCAGAGTTTATAGAGGTTTCAGTCCATAATTGTCTGGCTCTAAGGCAGAGGGGCACATGGCAGAGGGGCATCAGTTCATGGCAGGCCTAATGTAGCAAAGCAACAAGGGACCCTAACAGGATCTTTCTGCCCCTTTTATCTTATCCAGACTACAGGAACTAGGGTGGTGCCAAACCAATCACTCACCCCTAGTGGTTTAGTAATCACTCACCCTTGAATCCCAGTATTACATCTAGATTCAGCCACCTCTGAAAAAGAAAGCCCCACCTCATCCGCATGAGGCTTTGGGAAAATATCTAAACCAAGCTGTAACATCTTCTTATGTGCTTATGTTGCCATTCATATGAGCTTTTTGGTGAAGTTTCTGTGCAAACCTTTTAGCCATTTTAACTAAGTTGCTAATCTTAATATTCAATTGTAGGAGTACATTATTCCAAATAAAAATCTTCAGTAAGCTACATAGTTTGCTAATATTTTCTCCCATTTTCTTTTTATTTCTTCACAGTACCCTTTAATTTTTAAGTTTTTTTTTAGTTTTGACTTTGCCTTGTGTATTAAAATATGACCCCTCTAAAAATGATGCACCCATTTTAGAAACTGAATAAAATGAATGAGTTTTTTAAAATTCAGTATTTATTAAATATCTCATTTTACTACACTTAATCATAGTGTATTTTTAAAAGGAATATTATATTTTGAAATGCCTCATAGATCTTGGAAGTGTAAGTAAAATTGAATTTTGCAGTAATAGTCTTATTTTCTAGAGCAATGAATTCTAATAGGAATATAATGCAAATTGCTTATGTAATTTTAGCTGTTCTAATGGCTACTTTAAAAATTAAAAGAAACAAGCAAATTGATTTTAGTAATACATTTTGTATTTTAAAATATATTTTATTTAACTCAATATATCAAAAATACTATCCTTTCAGCATATACTCAATATAAAAATTAATGAAATATTTTACATTCTTTCTTTCATACACTGCTTCAGTTTAAAATTTTGAACCACAGCACTAGCCACAGTTTAAGTGCTTCAACACTGGCCAGTGCAGTTCTAGAGGAAAGGCAAATTTTATTTCAATTGAATAAGCTTCTACAGCATACAAAATAATGTACAAAGTAGTGTTAGACTATATGAGATTCAACTGTTTATCCAGGAAAATATCAAAAAGCAATTTCAGCTTTGAAGGTTTTCTGGAAACACTGTTTGTTAGTTCGTTAAATCTGTATTTGTTACCTGCTAGGAAGTGGATGCTGCTCTCCAAAGATCCCTGACAGTAACACTTTTATCATTGAATAGAAAACAATGAGATGACTTTGCATTAGAAACTCCACGTTCACATTTCTTCTTCTAGGAAAGAGAATTGATAGTGATATTTTTGTTTAATGTTCATATCATTATTGGTTTATTATTATACAATTCCTGTACAATAAATGAATCTAGGTGTGTTTTCTTTTTCTCTCACTACCTGCTCAATGGTTCATATATAAAAATTTGCTAGGTCACTACCTGCCTGTTAGAATGATTGATGTAAAACAACAGCTGACAATACCAAGTAATGGTAAGGGTCTAGAGCAACCATAATTCTCTTATGTGGCTGGTAGGGAGAGAAAATGGAATAGCTGTAGTGGAAAAGCTTGGCAGAATTTTTTATTTTAATATAGAGAAACAGAGTTAACATGTTAAGTATATATTTACCACATGACTCAACAATTCCACTCCAAAATATTTAGTGAGATGAAATGAAAACTTAAATTGACAGAAATCATGTGAATGGACACAATTCAGTGATGATAAAGAAGTACAAGGAAATATTTTGAGGTGATATACCTTTTATTTATATTAATTGCTTTGGTGGTTACATGATTGTAGGCATTTTCTGAAACTCATATGTCTGTACACCAAAAAGCATGATTTTAGATGTTATTGAATTTTTTAAAAGCTTAAAAAATATATTGGGTAACTATTAAATGCTAAGACCAAAAGAGGGGAGAAGGTAAGAGATTATATAGATGAATATAATACCAACTTGCACAAGTAATGGAATTTGACCTGAAAATCGGGACCACCACAATTTAATTCAACTCAATAATTGCAAATTGCGTGTTTACCCTATCTCAGATACTGTGCTTGGTCCAGACATACGTAATGAATAAGATACACTGACATTAAGGAGAAATGTTCTTCTTGTGAGAAAAATCCAAGTATATGGTGAACATTTTCATACCTTGCTCTTCTTCAAAGTGAAGCAACTACCAATCCAAATATGTTTGGGGCTTTAAAGCAAATCCAAGAAAGTTGTTCAGAAGAGACATTAGGTAGAGGCATGTACAGATTCCTTTATTTCTACCTCCTCTTTCTAGGTTGACATTACCTTCAGATTGAATCCACTGAAAGGTGGGTAACAAGAAATAAGAGTGGTTTGTTACTAGCAGCAAGTCAGAAAAGACCCATCATGGTATGAGAGTGTGTTAAGCTGTATCACACATCTCTGGTGTTGATGGCTCCATAAAAGCTTCACCTTGACTGACAACCTCTTAGTCTTGGGTGAATGACTTGTTACCTAGTAATGAGACTACTCACTCTGACAAGTGAAGCCACTGCCATCCTGCAATCAGCTCAAAAATCAATCCTTATGGGAATGCAATGAGAATCTTGGTACAGGTGAATATTCAGAGAGCCACAAAAGTATTATTATCTCATAATGCAGAACCCTCTATGTGGCTTGAAGCTATATGCATATATAATTTTAACTAGTACCATTTTTTCCTTCTAACCCCCAAGTTGCACTCCTGTGTTGTATGCTGTCTCCCCTTCTCAATGTATTCTACTGTGATGGAAGAAAATGAGCTTGTTAGACATCCAGGTAAAGAAGTGCTAGTACATTTGGAAAATACTTAGTATCTATGGAGCACTTTAATTCTTAAGCAGCTCTGTACAGCAGACAGTGGGAATATGATGATCTCAGCTATAGAAAGATGAAAAAGATCCACAGAAGTTGTATGATGTCTGGGTTGTCCAACAAGAAGGAGATGCAGTCAGTTCTCAAATTGGGGTCTTCTGATTACTAGCCCAGGGCAGTTTCCCTTCAATTGTGATGGGACATCACTAATTTTGATTTAATAGGCTGTTGCCACAGGGACAAATCACAAAGTCTGTAGTGCAATGACATGAATATAAGTTAAAACCAGTATTAAATGAAGGGATTATTCCTTCTTTATTCAAATGCTATTATATAACAGTTATCCTCATGTTACTTGAATTTTTAAAAATCAGATGTTAACCTGGGACTACGAGCAAGAAGATGGCAACTTCCTAGTCTTCTGAACATAAGAGACTTATCTAGAACCATTTTTGGTTTTGAGCTGTTTTTTCATGACCAGAGAGTCCCATGGAGCATCTACTTATAACAGCAATGATCCTGGAAGTTTTCATCTACCCTGATATTTGTTGCCAACAATTTTCAAGTAACCTATAAAACTAGCTGGTAGATATATACCAGTCCTGATCTTATACATGAAAGTAGCAATTACCATGATGTGGTTATTTGAAGGAAAGGCCTGTAAGGACATAAAGCATTCTTTTACTGTTTTATACCTGTTCTTAAAATTTTCATCTTTTTTTTCTTTGATTAAAATACCTACTATAGGAGGTGGTGGTGGTAGCATGAAACATTAGATCAGCACTGTAGCAGCTGTCAGTGACAGCAATGCTTAACATTAATTAAGCAAGTGTGGAGGCACAGAAAGATGGCAACTGGGTAAGATCTTCCAGCTAGTTCTCCCACAGACACATCAGGTTAAACAGCTATCCACACATGATACTACCTTCATGAGAGCTAAGGAAATCAGGTAAAAGATCAGTGTCAAATTTTGGTGTAACAAAATGAAGTCTATTGAAGAAGGCAAGAAAGAAAAAGTTGCCTGTGTCACCCCTACCACAACTCTAAGCCCCCAGTGCAGAGAAAGATGCCTACTGCTTGGGGGAAAGAGACAGAATTAAGTCCAGGCTTTAGCTTAAAATCCAGTACTAGGCCTGCCATGGTGAAACCCAGGGCTGGGCCCCCCTCTGTGACTTTTAATGCCAAGTAAATACTCAGGGAATGAGTGGCTAGAACTGAGTTAGGTCAGACATCTGAATGCAACCAACACCCCTCTTCTAACCCCAGGGCATATTCTGTACTTGCAGCACAGTACTTTGTTCTGGAGCCCAGTACCAGGTTTGCCACAGTGAAGCCCAGCATGCTATAGAAACTGAAGGCCCCAGATGTAGGCCAGAGCTCACAGAGCTTCTAGATGGGCTCAGGCATCAGATAGAGACTTATGCACTGGAGCTTTGGCCCACATCATTTCCAGCCTTGAAGTGGCCATGGGGTTCACCTACTTTTTTTTTCTGAGACTGAGATTGTCCAGGTTACTGAGGCTGTGAGACTTTGTGCCAACCCAGCTGTCTTAGTTCCTTTTTTGTTGTTGCTGAGACTTAATACCAGACATCCACAAGTTAGAGAAAAAAAGGTTTATTTTAGTTCAGTTTGTAGAGGTGTCAGTCTATAGTTAGCTGTCTTCAAGGCTGGGCACCATGGCAAAAGGGCATGGCAGAAGAGAAATAGTCCCTTTCCTTCTGCCCCTTCTATCTAGGCTACAAGCCTATTGCTTGGTGCCACCCACACCCATGGTGGGACTTCTGTCTTCAAAAAGTCCATTCAGCCACACCTAGAACTATGCTAAACCAGTCAGTGGACTAATCTTATTATCACACACCCATAATGCAGTTATCACACATCCATGATCCAGCCACCTCCCAAAAGCACCACCTATGAGCATATGATATAAGCTTTATGGGACATCTAGATACAAGCCCTAAAGCTAAAATAAACCTTTCCTCCTTTACCTTGTGAGTGTCAGATATTTTGTCCAAGCAACTGGAAAGTAACTAAGACACAAGCTTAGTTAGCATCAGCTTTGGTGACCCATGCAGCCATCCCCCAACCTCAAGATGCACAGCAATTGCCAGATTCGTGCTTATTGATGGGCTATAGAGCTGTCCCAGTACCAGGCAGATATCTGCATTCCAAGAGGCAGAGTCACCTGTAGGCCTACATCACTACCAGCTGGAATGTGGGCTCAATGTGCTTCTGAGATTGAAGGTCCTTGTGGCTGTGAGATTAAATACAACCCAAGTTAGCATCAACCTAGGTGGCCAAAAGACTCCCATTACCAATGCTATATGAAGCTTAGGCAGGGGTGGAAGGCCCCATTCTCTAGGAAATAGGACAGGGTAGTAACCACAAGCCTTTTCCCTGAAACTTTGTGTTGGGATATGCTGGAATATCTTAATTACTACCACCCCAGGCCTGTCTGCTGATGGAGCCCCTGGAACTGTTCCAGTAGCAGAGGAACACACACCAGCCCAGTCCATCAGACTTTGTTTCCAGACAACATCACCTGTGGCTGGTTGGAGCAGTTTCTAGCCACAAGTCCACCTCAGAAAAAGGCAGCTTATGGCAGTGTAGGTGTTGTTCTGGTCTTGGGCTGTGGGTTCAACATGTGACACAGCTTTGTGACATTGGTGGCCATAGGTATAACATAGACTTGTAATGTAGTTAACCATGGTTAACCATGGTAACTCAGGCCAGAGCCAGACAATATCCTGCAGTGCCTGACCATAGCTTTTGGGAACACACACAAATACACACACAGACACACAGAGACATGCAGAAACACACAGACACATGCCTCATTCTGTCCCTGCACTTTCACTTGAACTTTGTTCTCAGTCTCTCATGGCTGAAGAGAAAATCCACCTGGGATTTTCATAATCACCTCAAATGCAACACGCCTAAATTTGACTCATCATTTCAGTGTCCTTCTTAGGTTTCCCATTCTACCTGAACATGCTTGCTCCCTGAGTTACCTATCACAGTGAATGACATCATCTTCTTCCTGGATTTATAAGCTGGAATTTGGTGAGTCCTTCTAAAATCCTTCTACATCCAATAAAAACCAAATCTTGTTTGTTTTCTCTTTTTCACCTCTCTCATCTGTCCAACCTTTTCAGTTCTTACTGCCCTGGGTCTGGCTTAGGCTTTTATCAGCTTTGTCTTGAATTCTTGTCCCTTTTCCAAACAGATGTTCCTTAATCCGGCCTTTTGCACTGCCACACAGTTACTAGAGTGAACAGCTTAATGGGAACTTGATCAAGTCATTGTTTCCTGAAAATCTTCTGAGATGTCTCCCTTATTTTTCCCGAAAGACAAAGCCCCAGTGTCTTACCCTGAGTTACAAAGCTTTCTGGGTTGTGTCGCTGCTGCTCACTGGATTCACTTCCTTCCACATTTTGGTTTAACTGTCTCCATCTTTACATCTATGCATATAGCTCACCAAAATTTTTCCCCAATGCCTTGCTTTTAGTCCCTTAAAAATTCTCTTTTCTTGCTTCTTTTTTGGCTACTTTTATTAATATCAACAAAATTTGACCTTAAAAGACAGGAAAGCCTCTCCATAGTATGAGTTACAGCCATGTCTCATATCACTCTTACTCACCATGGTGTATGGGAGCTGTTTGTTTTCCTTGTTCTATCTCCAAATGAGAATTCTCTAAAACTAGAAAGTCTGTCTCACACTTCCAGGTGGAATTTTTATCATAGTAATTGGCCTATGGCAGGAACTCAGTAAATGTTTATTGAAATAAATTTCTAAGTAGTATCACTAGGGACTTTCAGTATTTGGCATGTATAGCAAGTAAGCTATGGGAGCAATAGGGGTGAGGAAAGTTCCAGTCTATGTCTAAGGAGTCATCATCCATAGGGCTTCTTTAATTCAGAGCAGGCACATTTGGGTAAATTAAAAATCAAGAGGGAATGGTTTAGGGTTGGGAATGAATGAAAAAACATTGGAAGGAAACGTCATTTAGTTTTTTATTGCAAAACTAAACTTTATTTACAGGTTTGCTTTATTTAGAGATTGTTATAAAAAATAATAGTATTTTTACAGCTCTTCATTCTTAATACAGATTTTCATTTCCCTGTGAAGTTTTTTGTTTTCTGTTTGTTTTGTTTTTTTTGTTTTGTTTTTTTTTTGCAGATTTTCCTACATCCTACTGCTATACCCTTTTTTGTGTCACCTCTGTACCCTACCTGTATAGAAGGTGGTGATGGGCTTTTTCCCTATATGATCTTATTCAGGCCCAGAGTTTAATTTCAACATATTCACCAATGACTTCCATGTTTGTCTCTCTAGACCAGACCTGTGTCCTGAGCTCCAGACTCTTATGGCCAACTTTCAGGGACAGGTAGGGTATGCCACAGTAACAAATAAGCCACCAAATCCCCAAAACAATTTTATTTCTTGATCATGTTCCAGTCTAATACTTGTTGAGTGACTCTCCTCCAGGAGATAATTCCAAGATCCAAGCTTCCTCCATCTGGTTATATTGTGACAGTACAGTATATAGAAGACTATATATATATATATGACTATATATGTATGACTATATATATATGTATATATATGATGTGGTGTGGAGTATCATGTGAGACATAATGCTTCTGCTTGAGTTGCTTAATCAAAATACCTGATACTAATCCTTGATTTCTTATCTGAAATCTACTGTCACATACTATCAGCCATCTCTTCAAAATAGTTCATAAATCCATCTACTTGTCATCCCTGTTCCTATTCAAGTTCCCACTGGTTCTTTCTCAGACATTTCCAGAGATTTCTGCTTTCTCATTTGTCTTTTAAAATCCAGTTGCCCATGCAACATCTATAGAGGCTTTCTAAAACTTAAATCAGACCATATCCCACACATGCTTAAAATATTTCAGTAGTTTTCCAATAAACTTTAAATAAAAGAAATACTCTTTACCATACTCTGCAAAAGTTCATGTGCCCCAATCCTGCTTACCTCTCCAACTTCACCTTATACAATTCTCCCCCTAATTTACTATATTCTTGGTACTCTCGCCTGCTTAGTATTATTCAAACAAGATGTACTCCTTCCTACCTTGCATCTTTTAAACTCATTCTATACTCCAGATCTTCCTGTGTTTGGGGCCATCACATTTGGGTCTCAGCTTACTAGAGAACCCTTTCCTTTTTACTCTTCCCATTTCCCTGGTCCATTTCCTTTACTCTCATATTTTATTATAGCTCTTTCCAATATCTGAAATGACATTCCTTAATGATTTATTTGCTTCTTTCTTAGGGAAACATGTCTGTCTCTCCCTTTCTCCATTAGAATATAAACCTTAGAAAAACAGTGAGTTTCTGTTTACTTTTTAACTGGTGTATTTTCCAAGCTTAGAATAGTGACAAACACATAAATAACTCATTAAATATCCATTGAGTGAATAAACACCTATAATTTCTCAACATATCTATTTCTATTATAGTCAATGGTTCTTGAGGACTTACTTTTAATTCAGGCGCATATATTTGAATAAATCTTGACTGAGCTAGTATATTGATCTAGACTCTGTTGCTGAGGACGGAATCTACTGTAGCTAAGTAGAAAAGACCTTATTACAAGATCTTAATGGTGTACTAAATTTCAGAGGGCTAAAAATAGGCTCTGAACTGAATTTTCAAGACTATTTTAAAAAGTCACATTCTGGAATCATATTATTAAAGACATCACTGCCTTTTCTATGAAAAGAAGCTACTTGTTGAATTTAGAAGCTGTCATTTGAACAGCTAGTTTCAAAATAATACCCCCATTTTCCAAAGCAGGATGCATCCAAAATCAGTCTTGTCTCAGCATAGTTGATGAGGTTGCAATTCAGGCTGCAACTGATCTGAAGACTTGACTGAAGCTGTAGGATCTGCTTCAGAAATGACATTCATATGACCATTTTCAGAAGGTTTCAATTTCTTGCTGGCTTCTGTTCCTCCCCATGTAGACCTGTCTATAAAGCTGTTTAATTGACCTTACAAGATGATAGTTGGGTTTTGCCAGAGCAGAAATTCCAAGGGAAACAACCAAGAGAAGGTCACAGATATTTTAAGACCTCATATTGGAAGTTATCCATTATCACTTATGCCATATTTTGTTGGAAGGCATCCGGTCCATTTTCAGGGAGAGAAAAATTAGATTCTACCTTTTGAAGGGAAGGGTATTATAGAATTTATAGACATGTTTCAAAACCACCACAATTACCTTACCCATCAGGGTTTGCTAGGGCAGGGAGATAGCCAGGACAGAAATAATACTACAGTGAAGGCTGACTCAGTCAGGACTGAACTTTTGGGATTTGGGTTAGATCTGACAGATCTAGGTCAGCCTAAGTAGTTGTGTATCCTGGCACACAACACAGTATAAAAGCCGTGATACATGGTAGACATTATGGATCATGAACGAATAAAGGAAGGAAGGAAAGAAGGACTAATAGCTAGATAAATAATCTTGATTTTTAGAATCTCAAACAATAATGAAACTAATCCTTCAAACATGTTGTTTCATTTGGGCAGTCTACTTGCATTTGTGTTTGTTATTCAGTATTTATAATCAGTAAATAGAAACTGCAGTTAGGAGCAGTTCAGTAGCCCCACATGCTCTAGATATTATTAAGGAGGTGACCATTGCTCTAGAGCTGCAGAAAATGTGCTCACCTTCTCAGCTCAGCAAATTCAAATGGGAGCAAAGGTGACTTTTACTGTTTTATCTTCCTTCTTTTTCCCCAACAGCCTGAATTGCTGGCTATTTTTGAAAAGTTGCTTCCTGTCTAGCAAGATGCTGTTAATGACAGTGCAGTGAAATTCTCACTCATCAATCTGAACTGGCAGATCTGAACCAGCACAGCACTTTTTGAATGTGCTATTGGTGAGAGAAAATGAAATGTCAGTCTGGTCATCTTTGAAAAGCTTTCTTGAATCACATGACTAGTTTTCTGAAGAGTAAAAAACAAGCCTTCATATGAGAGAATTCTGTTGCACAGACAAATTCTGAGAACTCTGTTGAGCTCCCCACTAAAATGTTGGTATTAAAAAATGTTGGTATTAGTTGTTGAGTCTTGTGATTTGCCTCAAAATTTCTGTTTTTCATCTTTATTTTTCATGATGGGATTGAATCCAGGGAACACTGAGCTACATTCCTAGTCCTTTGTCTTCCTTCCTCTCTTTTCTTCTTTCTCTCCCTTCCTTCTTTTTCTCTCATCCTTTCCTTCTCTTTCTGCCTCCCTCCCTCTTTCTTTTCTTTTTCTTTCTTTCTTTCTTTCTTTCTTTCTTTCTTTCTTTCTTTCTTTCTTTCTTTCTTTCTTTTTCTTTCTTCCCTTCTTTCTATTTTAAGAAAGAAAGGGTCTCATTAAGTTGCCCAGGTTGCCCTTGAATTTGCCATCCTCCAGCCTCCACCTTCCAAATACTGGAATTACAGTCATGTACCACAGCACCCAATTTAGAGTCTCTGTTTTGAAGACATTAGATTAGTTAGGTTGTTAGAGCAGAAATGTTTTTTAAAAATCTAGATAATGTATTCTCCAGTTAAATAAAGGCATTTTGCAGCATTTATTTTTTTCATTATACACTTATTGAGCTCTTATTAATCATTTGCTAGTATGCTTACCCCTGTGGTTACAGAGTGAATAGAAAGCAATTTTTCCTGTTTTTGTGGCTTTAAAGTTTGACTTTTTATTCCTGACTGGAAAATCTACATGGAACCCAAGTAATACCTGAACCTTTTGACTTCTACTGAGTCTGGCTCAGAAATGGAAAGCAGCTTGCTTTTGATAAACTCTTTGGAATGAAAACAGAAGAACCTATTGTTGAACGCTACCTCATTCTTCTTGTTGCGCTATTTTTAAACTCATAAAAAAACACCATGGACACTATGACCATGGGTGGCCCTTTCAATGAACTTGGCTCTGCCACAAAACCCTGTGACTTAAGCATGGCAGGGTGTCTCCCCTGGTGTGCCCTGGTCTGCCCAGCTAGGTGGCCATAGGCCAGCCTTTGAACTATGTAATGTAGCTAGAACTTCTTGTGATGTAGGCAGCAGAAACCCAGATGTCACATAGTCCTCAGGAGCTCATTAGCATGGAAGCTCAAACCATGGCATCAGGATCCATCTCTCAGTTTTCCTTCCTTTGTGTGTGAAGTCCCACAGAGTTGTGGCTCTTATTCTTTTCATAATGGAACTGGACATCATCATGTTAAGTGAAATGAGCCAGGCACAGAAAGATAAGTATTACATATTTTCTCTCATATATGGGAAAATGAAAGAGAGAGAGAGAGAGAGAGAGAGAGAGAGAGAGAGAGAGAGAGAGGAAAGAAAGGGAAAGAAAGGGAAAGAAAGAAGAAAGAAAGAAAGAAAGAAAGAAAGAAAGAAAGAAAAAGAAAAAGAAAAACCAAGCAAGCCTGAAGGTAGAAGAGGGACTACAGTAGTACCTCGCCTTGGTTCACAAACTCAATTCTCTCCACAGTTCTGGTCCCAAACTAAAGTGGATGAGAACCAAAACAAATTTCCCCATAAGGTCAACATTGAACCTAAGCATTGAATTTGATTCAGTGCTTGCGCAATTCAGTTTGCAACTAGAATCATGGAAGGAATCAAATTCGTGAACTGAGGTAGCATTGTATTAGAAACTGGAAAAAAGTAGGGTGGGGTAGGAAAGTGGGGAAGGCAAAAGGAGGGTAGAAGGGGATGTGTGTAATCAACTACCTCTCATTTAGTGATCGTACCTTCTTGCATCCTCTTAGCTGCCACAGTTCTTACTTTTCTTGGTATCCTATGACTTAATACCAAAGGTTACCTTTACTAAGTCAGTATGCCCAGCTCATAGTAGGTATTAAATTATTTTTTGGATAGTTGAATTATTGAAAGCTGAGTTACATATTCTGAGTTTATTTAATGGTAGAAATTTCCTTCCAGGAAGAGATCTTAACCTGGAATCTTATTGAAGCCAGAAGGCATGATGCCCTGGGTATGACATTATAAGTTCATGTGGGAAAGGAGATTCTAATGGGATTGGGGAGAAGGAGTATTTTACTTAGCCACTGGGGACTTAGTAACTGAATTCACTGTAAATTCATACTATAGAGGCAAGCTTATCTAAGGTATAACTGAAATGTAAAAAAGGATAGGGTCCAGAAGATAGCAATGGTGGTGAAATGTTTGGGAGAGAAACTTACTAAAGAACTAACATCTGTTACAGGTAACTTGCTTCATCCTGTCAAAGGAAAGGTAAATTTGGAAAGGGAAGATGGATCTCAAGTACATGAGAAGATATCGATGTTGTCCCTTCTCTCCATAGCTGTGAGACTGAGAACTAGAATTGATAATTTGTATAAAGCCTGGTTTAGCTATCTGTAATTAACAAATCAATGGTTAGTCCTTCACAGTTTGCTGATAGTCAGCTAAAATCATTGGCCTTAGAATACTCAAGGCCAGAATTGTTTTAGCAAATTCTGGCTCTTTCATTTTATACTGCACAAATTTCATCCTCTGGCACAAGGGAGAAATAGTGACAGGTGTTCCTGAAATTGATAGAAATTGTAAGTGAAGCTTTAGAAACTTAATTGTGTAGATTTTGCTTCCCTGGGGCAGTTTCAGTGACTCATACATGCCTACATATAACAGCTTTTTTCCCCAAAGCATGTTAGTGTTTAGTCTTGGCAAAGGACAGAGTTTTATCAACCCTCTTCCAAGAAAATTCAAGTTTGGGTAAGGCAAGAAGATTGTCACTGACTACTCCCCTTTGGTGAACAGGCATTGAATTCTCAGGAGTCTAGTCTTGGGCTTGGACCAACTCTGAGTATATTGGCAAAGCAGGCAAGGCTGGTATTCTATGTCCTAGTTATTATTTTCTCATCTCTCCCCTCATTCCTGAATTCTGATCCTTCCCAAGTGCAGGGCTCTTATTTTAGAGTTCTTTTACTCTGTTATCTCCCTTTTAAATCTTACTTGTAGGAGAGGGCTTAGTAAGTCCATTTTTATCTGGATAAGAATACCTGAAAATGCTCAACCTTTTTCCAGGAGTGAACCCCATGGAATTTCAGATTACAGAGAGCTGAGGCTAGAATGTGCAGCATACATACTGTTTTAGGTAGGATCTCTTCTTTACCAGAGCTCTTGAAATATGTCTGGCCCTAAGTACTCAGTTTCTACCCCATGTGTAAACAGAGTGGGGAATGGGAGTCAGGATTAGCACCCTTCTTAGTTGTAAAGAACAGAGCAAGCCTCTGCTTTCCAAATCAAGGCTTTTATGGGTGTGTGCCAACACTTGGTCCTGGGATCTCGTAGTCTTGTTGGCATAGTATCAAAGAAAACAGCCACTGGTCAACTGCTCTGTATTTCATATACAAGAATCCTATTTAATAAAATGTTTCCTGAGTACCCAATTCTGCCAGGTAAATAAATGAAGCTTGTTGTTAGGTTGAGGTAGTGAAGGAGTCCCAGGCTTGCAGTCTCATCTGCAAATCCAGCACTTGTATGGAGCATTCTGCTTGGCGGTCCACTAGGAGAAGCATGCTTCTCTAGCAATGGAAGGAAAAGTGAAGGTTGAGTGAACCCAGAGAGAAGAAGGGTGGATCATGACTAGAAAGGATTGCTTCAGAAGTAACTGAAAGCTGAGAAATATTTTGTTGCACTTTATAGGTATTTAACAGTAAGTTAACTGTAAGATGCATCATTTGGTAAGGTTGTATCCCAAGGAGCAAGAAGAGCAAGAGGAGAAAGAGGAAGGGAGGTAAATGGAAGCAGCATCCTAGGATAGGAAGGATCTAGTACTGAGCTCAGAGAGACCTGTGTTCTAGTTCTGGCTTCACTGCTTCCCAGCACTGACCTTGGGCATTTGCCTGAGCTTCTCTCTGTGTCATTTTCTCATCTGTAAAATGAGGATAATAGTAGCTGCCATAATCTGTAGGCTTGTGTCAGGATTAAAGATATATGTAGGTTGAATACTGGGAAAGGTTTCTGGTACATAGCAGTGATTCAACAAGTGTTCTTTTATTATTAGGGCAACACTAGACATTGTACCAAATAAACCTCCAAGTTTCAGTGCTTAACACAGAGGGCTATTGTTCACTTATCTAACAGTCCTATGCAGATGTTCTCATTCTCTGGGATTCTTCAGTTCAGTGACTTTATCATTTATTGGAATCCCAGAGCCCTTGGCATTCAGTTAGGAGACAGGAGTGGGAAAAAAACATAGTTCTTCTTAACTTTCATGTCTTTGCCGAGAACAGGTCCCACAGTCATACCTGTGCATAGTGGGTAGTGAGGAACACAGCTGCTCCCCAGAACCAACTTGCAGCTCTAGGTAAACAGTCAAAGAAGATTAAGACGATCATGATAAAGAAGAGGAGGAAGATGAGGCTAGGATTGGGTCATGGAGCACTTTGGTCCCCAGACTAAGGATCTAAGATGACTTTGCCCAAAACACATTGGGGTTGAGGGGATAACAGTGTTATATCTTATTAGGCACCATCTGAAATTTATCACCCAGTCTCTCATTCCCCAGGGTGGGATTATGAGGCTTCCTGAGATCCCCAGAGCTTGTGGTCATCTTGTTTTCCCTCTCATTGCTGAAATGAAGTGGGCAATGGGATTTATAGCTTATGTAAGGCTTTTGAGTTGGTTTATTAGAGTGAGTTCATGCAGAGCGTTACCCAAATAGCCCTCCAAGTTGAAAAATAATAACACTGCAGCTTTATCTTTGCTTTTATCTGGGGAGCTACAAAGTACTTCACAAAGCCTGACAGCATCTCCCTGAGGTGACTAATATTATACCTATTTTAACAAGGAGATTTTATCTCTGTTATGAATTAGTATAAAGTCGTTCTGAAAACACCCTGGCCAAGGTTAAAAATTCTATTCAGGAAACAGGCAGTTGGGCCCAAGCTCTGTTTCCCGTTCTCCCCATTAGGGACTATATAGAGATCCATATTTTATCATTATGATGATTTTCTTGTTAGTATCTCTGGTACATTTCTCCATACAGGAGACAGTTGAAATACCTCCATAGATTTCAGAAGAAAATTATTTGTCTTAGGAAGCTTGGCCTTCCTCCCTAGAGGAGTGACACTGTCTTGTAAGTCCAGAAAGACAAGTGAAAGCTTC
This sequence comes from Heterocephalus glaber, assembly GCF_000247695.1. The sequence continues at coordinate 36,950,115 of NW_004624730.1, forward strand.
CCCTCTTAGTACAGTTCACACATGCATTAAAGCTCAAAGCTTTAGTGGGAATTTGCTGTCCCGGGCATCTTTGTGGACCATCTTGTTTGGGAAAATCAGAATTCAGACATACTTCCTGTGGTATCTCGCTCTATTTTTATTTATTTATTTTTTGTGCTGTGGATAGAACCCAAGGCCTCACTCATTCGAAATATATACTGTGACACTGAGCAACACCCCAAATTCCTCTTTATTTTTACTGATAAAATTTTCATGCTTTGGAGAAGAAATATGGCCTTTATAATCCAGGCATTGTCATTCTGATCAAGGGTAAAGATGGGCTTAGGGAAGTTTCCTTTACCTTTAAGTATGAAATCCTATACTCTGGTACCATAAGCCTATTCCCTAAGATCCTGAGAGGGATGTATTATGAATTTTTTGCTGATGGGACAAACTACTTGACATGTGCAGTTTAAAGTTGAAAAGATTTACTTTGGTTCATGATTTCAGAGTGCTTTTCTATGGTTGACTGGCTCCAAGGCAGAAATGGTATGGCAGAAGGATGTGCCAGAGGAAAAATATTCAACTCAGGGCACCTAGGAGGCAGAGAGAGCAGAAAGATCCAGAGAGACATATACCCTCTAAAGGCACGACCCCAGTGACACACTTCTTCCAACTAGGCCACACTTCCTAATATCACGTTTAACAGTGACCTCATCAGCAGATTAATTCACTGATGAGTATAGCATACCTAGGATCCAATCACTTTTCAAAAGCCCTCCCTCTGAACACACAAGACTTTAGAGGGACATTTTAGATCTAAACCATAACAAGGAATTTATAGGAGAATGGTCTCATGAACCATGAGCATAGGAGAGAAAGAAAGCACAAGTATAATTTGAACTGTGAAGCTAGTATAACAAAGGCTTCAGCCAGTCCCAGTGGGAACTCAGAAACTAAATAGGTCCTTCACAGTTGTCTGAAGTTGAGGCAAATAGGGCTGGCTTTTCTACCTCTGCATTGACCAGCCATTGAATATTGATTGCCAATAAAGAGGGGTGTAACCTTTAACAAGAATTGCTCTTCATTCAAGAGCAATTCCTGAGAGAGACTGCTATGCATAGTGGCCAGCACCCAGCATCTGGGGAAATGAGTATCTTGGTACTGAAAGGTGATCTGAGCAACAAACCATAGCACTCATTATAACTCATCCCTAATGTGTTTGGTTGGTTCTGATGTCTTTACCCTGTTTTGAAACAGTTTCTCAAGAATTCTAGTTAGCTCATTTCCAGGAGAAACTTGTAAGAGGAAGGTTAGAAAATGAACCTCAGTGCATGCATCATTTTCCTTCTCTACCCTGTCCACCCTAGTTTCCCTTATCCCAAGCACATTTGCAGGCCAATGTGGCTAATATTGTAAGACAAACCGGACTCCCATCCCTAAGGCATCTGAATTCCTTCTAACCATCCTTCCTAGTCTGTGACTGTTGCATTTTACCTTCAACATTGGGTAGGAGAGCAAGATCTCTAGATCTAAAGAGTCTGGTGTTGTGAAAAGGAGAGAAACAATTTCCCCAAGTATTTCACTAATGATAGTGGACCGCTTCCACCTATTGGTTTCAGATCCATGTATTTTGATTTGGTGCCACTCTGTCCTTGAAGAGTGCCATCTTCAACGTGATGCCTTAGTGAGCCTTCCAAAGATCAGCTGAGTCTAGCAAATTCTAGGCTGTTCAGAATATGATGGCAGCAGTGGATCCTATGCACATATGCCTGCTGCTGCACCTTCTTTTTTTTTTTTTTTTTTTGGTACCAGGGATCGAACTTGGGTCCTTGCACTTGTGCAGCAGGTGTCAAAACCACTGAGCTAAATCCCTGGCCTGCTGCACCTTCTTTGCTCTAAAGTAGGTTCCTTAGTTTTGTTGCTATTGTGATTCCATGTTGGGGGATCAGATATTTTGTAAGCTTTTATGTAGTGGAGGTATAGAAAGAAAACTATACTTAGAATATATATTAATTCCAATCATGAATCACTGACCATTTTAATTCAAAGGTGTTCAATGTAATAAACTTGCCATCAAATGAATGTTTAGTGTTATCAAGGGATCATGTGATATGGTGGATCATTGGCTTTTTCTTACTGGCATATAAGAAATTCATCAGCAACAAATGCTCAATAAAATTTAGTACCAGGAACTCCATGCTGTTGGACTCATGTGTACCTTACATCTCTGCCACCGTGGCTTCTTTATTATATGACTGTTTTGTGAAAATTGATATGGTTGATGACAGAGGCTGGATAACACCAAGTGCCTGCTAGATTGTTAAAAAGTGTTAATATCCAGAAGTGCTCAAAATGTTTTGATATCCCTCTTCTGTGTATGGTTACCTGAGTAAATGGTCTTATGGGAAAGTCTTTTGGAGAAAGCCTGAGGAAATAACTAACTTACACACTTGCTCTGATGTTTCTTGATCCTTTCTCCTAGTAGTTCAGTCTCACACACACTACGCTCTAAATTAAGTTAATTGCTCAGAAATTAAAATTATGTAAAATTTTATTTTTATAAAAATTACCCTGGATCTCTTAATAATCCATCTTTACTTTTTCATATATGGGTTATGCAGTACCCTAGTTGATTGCCTATCTATCATGTCCCTGGAGATATTGTGTTCAATTAATATGTCTATAGTTGTCTGTATGTTAAATACCATAGTACTCATTCTGACTTTACTATTCACTGTGATTGTTGTACCTATGTTGTTTCTGATGGCCAAGTGCCATACTTGCTCTCTATTATGTTAAAATCTTATCAAATTCATTGTATAAGGGACCCCAGTTCTATAACCTCTTCAACCATTAGACTACACTACAAAGGATGGCCACAACTGAGCATCTTAGTGATGCACTTATTCCTATCAATAATACATTCCCTATAATTTTGGACATTTTGAGTGTCCTCTGAGCCCTCTGAGTTCACTGAATGTAACAGTTACCTGGTAGAATTTCCAGCCTTACATAGAATATCCATTTTAGCTTCTTCTCTTCTCTTTGATTTTTTTCTTCCATCTTTTTCCATGGCAATTAAAGCATTTAAAGTTTGAACCAGCATCTACCAGCATCTTATCACATCTCCCAGAGTTCTTAGAAGGACTTAAAATCCTCCATCAGTGTTCCTATAACTTTAAACTCTTCCTTATCCAGACTTGTTTTATTTTTTTTGATTCAACACTCTCAGGACCAAGTTCCAAGTTCTCCTGCCCCTGCTGGTACATAATGGTAGGTCCTGCAGCCCCTCCCTTAGGAGGCTCAGCATTCCCTCTGCTGGTTATGTTATAGCTTGACCCTAATTATTTGGTGTGGTTGCCAAGAGTGGGGCGGGGGGGAGTGCTAGACTCCTGAAGAAGCATATGTTGTCATCCAAAGTTCTCTTCCCAGTCAAAATTCTGTGTTACATTAGGATCAAGTCTTTTACAGAAGAAGAGTGGGACTCTTCTTAAAGTCTAATGGCTCCTTGGGATCTGGAGTTTCAAGATTTTTAAATATCTCAAGCTTGACGGTTCAGTTCCAAATCTCAGGGTCTCATTTCTTTCCAAACAGGGCCTTAATCTTTCACAGCTAACTTGATAGGGTAGTAAACTCAACCTTCTTCAGAACTTTACTTACCCTTATGATTAAGCCTGATCTTCAGCTTTTATTGATTTCCCTCCTCCTTCCCTCTCTCCTTGCTGAGAACGTCTGAATTTTACACTTCTTAAATTAGTAGCCAGTCACCCTTAGTCTTTTTCTAGTATGTTAAGCACACTTATCTAACTCATTCTTATTAATTAATGTTTCTGTTCCAATAATCTCCCAAACACCAGATATAATTTATTGCCAGTGCATACCCTTCTACTGGTATCCCTTCTCAGTTCACCATTGGTAAAGTTTAACAATTGTACTGATAAAACTTGCTAGAAATTATTCATTCTCTCATTTCCACTAGTGATAAAATTTTCACTGTAGCTGGCCAGTAGTGATGACCTAGTAATGCAAAATCCCATTTAAGAGTCTTCTTGGTTCAGTCTCTCCTATACCAATTGTTTTAGAGTCAATCCCTATGAAATGATACCAAGGTGAAAATTCTTGCACAGAAAATATACCTGAATGTGCTTTTAGGAACAGTTTCTGTGAAGAAATCATGGTAGCAGGACTGGGCAGAAGGGAGTTAAAGCTGTGAGAAGGTTGAAACATTGGCTTTAGCTAATTCCACTGAGAACTCTGATTGCTAATGACCTATCAGAGATGTCTTAAGTTGGGGCAAGGGAACTAGGCCTCTGTATCTCCACAGTGAGCAACCATTGGATGGTTTCTGGTGAGAGAGTGTAATCCTGTGTGAGAACAGTTCCTTTTGTTGAAGGACAATTTGCAGGAAGAATCACAGCTGTGCAGCATTAACACCTCAGGCATCAGGTAAATCTTTACCTTGGTCCTGAAAGGACACTTTGAGACTATATGACAGCCTCCACAAAACCAGTGTCTCTGGGCCTGAGGCATAAAAGCTACCAACCCCACAGTCTAAATGAATATTAGACTCATAACTCAAAGATCTGCCAGACTACTTCTTGTGAGAATATTAATCTATTTTTACTAATGGGTCCTAAGTAGAAGAAAGATAAGGCACCAATTAATATCTCAGGGATTCATCCTATTACTTGTAATGTATATAGTGTTGTCTCAAAGAGATAAACACTCAGAAACGTAAGGATATTAATAGTAAGTCATTATTAAGTGTTTAATCAGTACCAAGGCACAGCTCTATGTTTTTTCACAGTTAATGCATTGACCTCACAAATAGTCCTATATGATAATAGTTACATAATACCCATTTAAAAATGAGAAAAATAAATTACAGAGATAAGTACAGTAACTTTCTCACATTCACACAGATAAGTAGTGGAGATATGATTTTAATCCAGCCCTAATTTCAGAGCCCATCCTCATAATAACATTATTTTCCTCTAATTGCTAATTGCTAGTAAGTGGTAGCTATTATTTTTATTGTATCTTCTAACAAGAAATTTTACAAGAGAGGACTTTGTTGGAATATACATTTAAATCTACATTTTGATGGATAGAGCTCATTTTAAAATGAGAAATTCTAGATCTTCTGTGTCTTTTTAGGAATGTGATTCTCAAAATTGGCTGTATGTTAGAATCATCTGGGTAACTTTTAAAACTCCCCAGCACTCAGACCACATGCCAGAACGATTCAGTCAGAAGCTGCAAAGGGTCAAGGAACCAAACATCAGTGTTTTTTGGAAGCTTTCCAAGCGATTACAGTATGCAGTCACATTTGAGAACTGCTGTTCTGGGGTCCCATCTGCCACTCTGCCTCGCAGCAGGGCTGTGGACTTGGCTTTCTTCCCTCTCCATGGGGTACACCTAAGGGAGCACATTCATTGTCAATGCCTGTAATGGCTCATGTCTCTTTTCACATCCCAGTTTCATTCCTATACTACCCTTATTAAGCAAGACAAGTATTAATTCTTATTTTTCAGAGGAAATCAGGGCACTGAAATGTTAAATAACTTCCCCATCTTACACAGCTAGGAACAATGGAACCAGTATTCCAATTAGGCATTTTGATTCTATAGTTCATGTCATTGACCTTTAATCCATGCTACTTCTTACTGGAATTCTTTATCCACTGCTTGGATCATATGTGCCAGGCTATTTAATTTTTCCCATCTCCAGTCTTTTTTTAATCCCCTATGCCTCTACAAAGCAAACAAACATTGTCTATTCTTTTGCATTATTTGTTTGTATTAAAGGCACTTAGTTACCATTCCATATGAAATTTAAGATCTTTGATTCTTCTACTTCCTCTGCCACTTGTATGTAAACAAACTATTATAACAGAGAGAAAAACATGAGCAATAGAGTCTGATTGAAATGGGATAGTGGATGTAGAAATTTTGATAAGACCATGGAAGAGGCAAAGAGAAAGTAATTATTAAAGTCCAATCAACTTTTACTTTCTATTGATTCTGTCTCTCAAAATCTCCTACATCTGTTATGTCACATTGCCATTACCGCTGGTCTACTTCCAATCACCATTTCATGTTTTCCAAACTATTGCCCTTCTCTTTTAACTATCCTGTCCCTTCTCCAGTGAATTTTTAGTCCAGATAAAACTAGCCAAAATGTAGGTCTGGTCATGGCTTCTGATTCCACCCTAAATAGGCTGGCAAGAGACATATTCTCAAACCTGAGGCTGATGTGCAGAAAAAGTCATAGAAATTGATGTGAAATGATCAACAGGTTTTTCTCCTGAAGAAACAGGAACTATGTAAGTAAAAAAGCTAGTTATATTATATAGACCATATGATCCAGAACAAGTGACAAACTCAGTTACCTACAGGTAAGGAATATCAGTTAAATATAGGGGTGGAGAGAGGTGGGGAAACAGATAAACTGGACAGCTTCTGCCCTGTGCAAGGGGGTAACTACTATAAGTAAGCACATCATTACCCTGTAGTACTGTGGACTAAATGTGGTTAGCTTTTCCTATTCCTCACCAGAAGCCAGAAATCCAAATCTAGTGTGTTATCTCTTGGTTTTTAAATGTTGGAAACCAAATCATTTTTTTTTTTTTACTGTTATACCACAGACAAACTATGCCCATGGGCTGATGTGTTCTGTGGCTTCTGGTTTGCGACCAGTGGTGTAGGGAAGGTTGTTTTCTCTTTCATGCACTCTGACTCCTGTTGAATTGTAAATGTCCTAAGGGCATGAATTGTAAAAGTAGGTCCTGTAAAACCTAAAGAAAAGTGCTCTTCAGCAATCTCCAGAATGAGCTTTGTCCTATTAAAGAAGGAATGTGTAGCAGAAAGAGAGAAGTTTCTTCAATGGTTATAGGGTAACTAGATAGACTGTGAAATTTTAATCAAGTAGAAAAGCATGTGTACCATGCTTTTTCTGCACCACCATTTTCTCACAAAGGCAACTTTCTCTGATTCTTAACTAGAAAAAGGAAAGGAAAAAATAATGCAATTTAATATCACCTAGCATCTAGTATATGCAGAGCATGTCTTGAGGTAGAATAAACATGGTACTTAATTCTCCCTGTGATGTTAGAAATGTAACTGAGGGAACATTTTCTCCCTATGGGTGTATTTTCTATATAAGTAATAGATGGATTTGGTGATGTTAAGACAGTGATGAAAAGCTATTAACATTGCTATTGAGATATCAGTGAGAAAATGGAAATGGTAATCACTGTTTTCTTGGAAGAAAATAGAGAAGAGGGTTAGGAACTGGAAGTATAGCTCAGTGGTAGAGTTCATGTTTAGTATCTGTGAGGCCCTGGGTTCAATCCCCAGCACCAACAAAATAATAAACAAACACACAAATAAAGAAGACATAAAAGAAATAAAGTAATTCACCAGAGATTATATAGCTGTTTAGGAGGATGAGCTCAGAAATAAAAAACAACTCCGTGTAATGCTAACATGTGTGTCCTTTCTATTGTATTCCCCCTTTTAATAAAGACATTTGAAACTTAGGGAATATAATTCTGAAATCAGTGATCCAAAGAGAAATATAAACAAAAGTCATAGAATCTTAAAGCCTGCCAATCATAATCCTAGGAATTTTCTATTACCTTCTGATACAGAGTATAGTAAATAACACAGTAACCCCAGGCTCATTACTTTCGTGAGCAGATGAGCTCCACCAAATCCAAATTCTTTTCTTCAGAATCAAAAGTAGACTTCACTTCCTAGTGTTCTGGACGGCTATGTATGGTGATATAACTGAGTTTTAAGCAATCAAGTATGAACCAAGATGAGGAAAAGTGAGCCATTTCTGGGAAAAACAGACAAACATAACTCAAGATGTGACTGTGGTCTCTAAATGTTATTTTCCCCTTTCTGTCTGGTGGATATAAAAGGAAAATAAAGGCAGATCCAAAAGATGGAAAGAGCATAGGCCACTAAATTATCTCACAAAAGAAATCACTCGCCAAGCTGGAGCATCTATATTGGCCTATGTCAGCAAGAAGTAAACTTCAGTTATGCAGAAGACTTTATGCTCATTGAGATCTGGTTGTTACTTAAACTGATATAAAATTTGATACCATGAAATCAAGTATTGCTGGAAGTCCATTACTGCCATAAGAAAAATATAAAATATATGGTTCTAAATTTGCAGCCAGGCAGTAAGGAAATAAGTACTTCAGGCTAGAAGCTGGAGGCTCAGGAGCAGAGCAATGGTAATGGTTTCACTTGTAACATTGAAGGCAGAACATATGCCTACTGAAACTGTCACATTAAAGTTAGTGGTTCGAAAGAGCCTAAGTATAAGCATATATTGGATTTTCACTGCTTTAAGTAAAAATATTCAAGCAAAGATTTACTAGTTTGAGATTTAAAATGGAAGGAGTTATGGAGAATCAAGAAATTTGGGGTTTCACTAGACTTTTAAAGCCAGTGGCATCTAGATTTAAATAAGATAGAATGAAGAATGCATCGAACAATAGACTTGTAAAATCTCTGCAGTTTAATCAGACAAACTTCTAACTTGTGATTTTCCATTTTCTGTTTGTTTGTCTCTATTTACATTGCAAAGTTAAAGGGAGGATTAAACACTTTAAGAAATAATCTCTTAGAATATTACAAGAAATAGGAAATTTCCCTCACAAATTCTAGACTTAGACATCTAATGTACTGTCCATTACTGTAGTGGGTTTAATGGTTATATATTACATAGTGTGATGGGCATATTCAGATAGTATGGTAGGCAGGATAATGATTCCTCCAAAGATTTCCACATCTGAATCACTGGAACTTGGGGATATATTTGATGGGATAATGGACTTTGCACATGTGATTAAGAAATTTGAGACTGGGATATGATCCAGATGGGCCCCAAATGTTATAAACAGGTGGACCCTAAATGTAATAAATATATTCCATGAAAGGGCCAAAGTAGATGTGATGTCCAAAGCAAAATGTCAGAATCAGAAAAATTTGAAGATACTACACTCTTGGGTTAGAAATTAGATGAAGGATCCACAAGCCCAGGAATGCAGGCAATCTCCATAAACCAAAAAACTCAAGGAAATAGATATTCCTCTAGAGCCTCTAGAGGGAACACAGCCTGGAACATTCACTTTCACTGAGACTCATTTTAGACTTATGAGCTCCAGGACTGTAAGACAATAAATTTTTTTCTTTTAAGCCTTTAAATGTGTAGCTGTTTGTAACAGTAATAGAAGTGAATACAGAGAACTAAAGTGAAAATCACTAATATGGTAGATAGATTCTGAGGGCATTACTCACAAGAAACATTCATTTGCAGCTGAATGGAAGACCAAAGACTTTCCAAAACAGCTTAAGTTTCAAACAGTCATGTGTATAGGGCTCCAGCACCCATGATACTGAATTATAATTCAGTCCTAAAATTAGGCTTCTAAAGAAAGACTTATTATTCTCAAAGTAGTCTTGTTAGAGCAAAGGATGCCCAGACCCAGAGAAGCAGCAAAATGTCAAGGATAAGAGCCATTTTCTGGGCTCAAGTTACTTTCTAGCTGTGTGTCTTTGAATAAGATACTTAATCTTTCAATACCTCACTTTTACATCCAAAAGTGGAGGTAACTAGAATTTCCTGTTAAGATTGTTGTGAGGAATAAATGATCACACACATAAGCACTTAGAACAATTCCTGGCACATAGTATATCAATAAATCACATCAATAAATGTAAGTAATGCTTATAGTACTGGTTGCTGCATAGAAGAAGAATGAACAACATTGAGATGCATCTGGTTATTAGCTGTATTTACCAGTTTCCCACATTGCTGAGACAAAATATGTGACATTTACAGTTTAAAGGAAGCAAGGTTATTTTGGATCACAGTTTCAGTGTGTTCAGTTCAAGGTAAACTGGGTCCAAGACAGAAATAGCTTAGTGAAATGGCATGATAGAGGAAAGCTATTCCCCCAGTGCTTGCCAGGAAGCAGAGAACAGAGAAACTAGGGGCATAAATACACCCTTTGTGGTCATACCCACAGTGACCTGCCTCTAGTCAGGCCCTATCATCTAACATCAAGTTAACTATGAACTTAGCAGTAGACTAATCCACAAATGAGCATAAAGCCTCCATGTTTTAATCACCTTGCAAACACATGAGGCTTTTGTGGGACACTCAGATCTATACCATCACATTCTTCCCCTCACTCCCAAAAGGCTCATGTTCATCTCATTATGCAAAGTGCATTTAGTCTATCTCTAAGAGTTGTCAAAGTTTTAACAGTTTAGCATAGCTGAAAAGTCAAAGTTCAAGGCCTCCTTTGAGACTCAAAGCAAACTCTTAACTTTGAAAAAACCTCTGTAAAAAGTTAAAAAGAAAATTACATACTTCCAACGTATAATGGCAGATGGTAAACATTTCTATTTCAAAAGGGAGAAAAGGAGGATAGATGGAAATTGGACAAAAGCAATTCTAAAACCCAACAGAACAAACATTAAATTCTATAGTTTCATGTCTAGCATCCAACAGCATGATGTGGCAAGATATGAACTCCAAAGTGCTTTGGCACCCTCACCCCGCAGTATTGCTGGTTGCAACCTACATGACTTGTCTTGGACTGGCTCAGCTTATTACCTGTTGCTTTCCATAGCAGACATTCCATGTTCCTGGGACCTCCAACTGCCCATGGCATCCAGTACACTTTCATCTTCACTGTCACAGCTTTACACATTGTACCCTCAGGGGAACACTGGATCACCTTTCATATTTTCTTTTAAAATATAAGTGAAAGCCTCTATGGCTCTACAAATACTGCATTCTGCTGCCTAAAAAACTGATGTCACACAGATGACAACAAGTTTACTACCAGTGGGAGGGGTAACCAGTTCCTCTGGGACCATAGCTACATAAGGCAGTGAGCACCTGTGGGTGGCTGAGGTTTGAGAAACACTTTCCTAGACAGACCTGAATGCTAGGCTCCCTGGGACTTGCTTCTCACAGCAAAGTCTTTCAGACTTTTTTACATTTTTCCACTCATGAGTCTCTGATGGGTGGGGTCTGACTAATACGGGATATGCCTTGAAATAATCTCTTCTATCATCCTGATACAAAGTATTTTGCTTATTTTTAATGGTAATCTTTACAACAACCATACTCTCCATGACTCTAATGTTGAAGATTTTTCACTTTAGGCAACACTGGAAACTTTCTATGTCTTTTTACTCTACTCTTTCTCTTGATTGTCACTGGGCCACAGCCCAGATGTTAGGCTGCTTGAAATTTTCTCATCCAGATTAATTAGTCTGCTACACTTAATCTCAGTCTCACAAAATTTCAGTGCTTGCTTTAGCAGTACATTTACTAAAATTGGAACAAAGTCTCAGGACGAGGTAAATGAATTTTTACCAGAGCATATGGTTTCTAGTTCAACTGCCAATCAAGTCCTATTACCAACTGAAATTTCCTGAGCCTGAACTTTACTGTCTGCATTCTTATCAGCATTCTGGTCTTCTGAGCTCTGACCAGTTCTGCACATCAAGCAATGCTCACAAAATATTCTAGGGCTTCTTTAGCTTGGATTTCCCAACTTTTCCAAATTCTTCCCACAAAATAGTTCCAAAGGCTTCCTCAGATAGAGGATTAATATCTAGAATATTTAAAGAACTTAAAACATAGATCTCTCAGAATAAAAAACCCACTTAAGAAATGGGAAAATGAAATCAATAGAGACTTCTCAGAAGAACTACAAATTGTCAATAAATACATGAAAAATATGTTCAACATTACTGGCCAGTAGAGAAATGCAAATTAAAACAAGAGTAAGATTCCATCTTACAACAGTAACTACATGGTTGTGGTGAAAAAGGAATTTTCCTACATTGTTGGTGAGAACGTAAACTAGTACAGCCATTATGGAAATCAGTATGGAGATTTCTCAAAGAACTAAAATCAGAAATTCCATTTGACCCAGCTACTTCCCTTCTATGTATCTTCCCAAAAGAGCTAAAGACATATTATGGTGATACATGCATACTAATGTTTACAGCAGCACAATTTATAATAGCTAAATCCTTGAACATATGCCTCTCAACAGAAAAATGGAAAAAGAAAATATAATATTGGCTGTTCCACCGCACCCAGCCCAGAGGAAGGGGCTTCTGGGCCACCATTCCACTGCTCCCAGCCCAGAGGAGGTGAGCTGCATGGGTGCCAATAGCAGCCCCCCCCCCATCAAAATGAGAAGACATGTAAACAAGTCTCAAAACCTACAGCAACCCCAAATGGTAATGAGATGGAACACTGATACTCTACCACCTGGACTCACTGAATTGGCAACAGAAGAGGATCTGGGAAAAATGAAATCAGAAATAATTTCTCACATGACAGCAGAGATTGTGTCCATACTGCAAGACATGATTAATAAATCTAGAGAGGACAGAGGCAAAAAAACAGAGGAGCTGAGGAACATGATGGAATCCTAACATAGGAAACAAATGGAATCCATAAAACAGATACAAACAGATTTCCAGGAGATTAAAAACTCCATTGAAAGCCTACACAGCAGAATGAGCCAATGTGAGGACAGAATTTCAGATATAGAAGATAAGATTGCAATTAGTGACCAGGAAAAAAATGGCTTTAAAATTGTGAGGGACCATGAGAAAGCAATTCAGCAGCTGCTAGATGATGCAAAGAAGAATAACATAAGACTGACTGGAGTCAATGAAGAAAGAGGAGAGAGTGCAGATGACATAAAAAACTGTTCACAGAAGTAATGGCAGAAAACTTCCTGAGGAGGGGAAAAGAACTTGACATACAGATAAATGAGGCATATAAGACTCCAACTAGCCTTGATAAAAAAAAATCTACACATAGACATATAATTGTTAAGATTCCAGAAACCCAACAGAAGAACAAACTTCTACAAGCAGTTAGAGAAAAGAAACAAATCACATACAAAGGAAAGACCATCAGAATCACAGCAGACTTCTCAATGCAAACCCTCAAGGCAAGAAGAGCTTGGAGTGATGTATTCCAAGCCCTAAAGGAAAACAGTCTCCAACCCATATTGATGTGACCTGCAAAACTATCTTTCAAAATTGATGGAGAAATAAGATACTTTCATGACCAAGAGCACCTTAGGAACTTCATGAATAAAAAACCAGCACACCAAAAAATTTTAGGTAATATCCTAGGTAAAGGCAATGAGGATCATAACCCCAGGAAGCCCAGCAGAATGAATCCATAGGGTGCAACAAAAAATTAAAAGCAAAGGGGGTGAATCCAACAAAAAGAAAAAGTCATGACAATGATAAGTCAATATGTATCAGTTATAATCATCAATGTTAATGGTCTCAATTCACCAATCAAAAGAAATAGACTGGCAGAATGGGTCAAGAACCAAAATCCAACAATGTGCTGCATACACAAAACATACTTTGTTCAAAAAGAAACACACAGATTGAAAGTTAAAGGGTGGAAAACAATACTCCACATGACAAGAACCCCCCCCAAAAAGCAGGAGAGCTATCCTCTTTGCAGATCAAGTGGATTTCAAAGCAACACTGATTAAGAGATACAAAGAAAGACACTACATCTTTGTAAAGGGAACAATCCAAGAGGAAGAGATGACAATCATAAATATCTATGCACCAAATACTGGTGCACCCAACTATATAAAACAAATACTAATGGACATGAAAAGCCATATATACACTAATACAGTAGTAGTGGGGGACCTCAATAGCCCACTGTCACAAATAGATAGATCAACTTGACAAAAAATAAGTAATGAAATACTAGAATTCAATCAAACTCTTGAAGAAATAAACATAACAGATGTTTACAGAGTGTTCCTCCCAGCAAAATCAGAATACACATTCTTTTCAGGTGCACACAGGTAATTCTCCAAAATAGACCACATACTCACACATAGAACATGTTTAAGTAGGTGCAAAGGAATTCAACTTATCCCCTGTAAATTATCAGACCATAGTGCAATGAAATTGGAGATCAATACCAAAAGAAACTGCAAAAATTTCATAAACACATGGAAATTGAATGACATACTTCTGAATAACCAGTGGGTTATAGAGGAAATTAAAGAAGAAATCAGACATTTCCTTCAATTAAATGACAGTGACAATACAACATATTGGAATCTATGGGAAAAAATGAAAACAGTCTTACAAGGTAAATTCATAGCAATGAATACACATATTAGGAAAACAGAGCGAGGCCAATTAAACAACCTGATCCTGAACCTCAAACTTCTAGAAAAAGAAGAGCAGGACAAACCCAAAGCTCATACAAGGGAGGAAATTATAAATATCAGAGGAGAAATCAATTCAGTGGAGACTAAGAGAATGATACAAAAAAATCAATGAAGCCAGGTCAGTTCTTCCAAAGAATAAACAAAATTGGCAAACCCTTATCCAACCTTATCAGTAAAAGGAAAGAAAAGGCCCAAATCCATGCAATTAGGAATAAAAAGGGTGAAATCACAACAGACCCAGCAGAAATCCAGAGGATCATCAATACCTACTTCCAGAACCTATACACCAGTAAGATGGAAAACACAGAAGAAATGGACAGATTCCTAGATACATATGAATTACCAAAGTTGAACGAAGAAGACCTAAGAGT
>NW_004624730.1:36978338-36995840 GCF_000247695.1 Heterocephalus glaber
TAGTATTTAGTGCATATATATTTATGATTGTCATCTCTTCCTCTTGGATTGTTCCCTTTACAAGGATGTAGTGGCCGTCTTAATTAGTCTTGGTTTGAAATCCATTTTTTCTGCAAATAGGATAGCTACTCCTGCTTTTATTTGGGTTCTAGTCATATGGAGTACTGTTTTCCACCCTTTAACTTTCAGTCTATTAGTTTCTTTTTGAATTAAGTGTGTTTCTTGTATGCAGCATATTGTTGGATCTTGCTTCTTGATTCATTCTGCCAGTCTATTTCTTTTGATTGGTGAATTGAGACCATTAATATTGATGGTTATAACTGATATGTATCTACTTATCCTTGTCATGTTCTTCTCCTGTTGTTGGATCCCCACCCCTGCTGCCATTTGCATTTAATTTCTTGTCTTGCCTGATGGATTCATTCTATTGGGCTTTGTGGGGTTGTGACCATCATGATCTTTTCCTAGGATATTGTTTAAAAGTTTTTGGAGTGCTGGTTTGATATTCATGAAGTTCCTCAGGTGTTCTTTGTCATGAAAGTATCTTATTTCTCCACTGATTTTGAAAGACAGTTTTGCAGGGTACATCAGACTGTGATTCTGATAGGCTTTCCTTTGTATGTGATTTGTTTCTTTTCGCTAACTGCTTGTAATATTTTGTTCTGTTGGTTTTCTGGAATCTTGAATATTATATGCCTAGGTGTAAATTTTTTTTTTATCATGGCTAGAGTCCTATATGCCTTACTTATCTGTATGTCAAATTCTTTTCCCCTGCTTGGAAAGTTTTCCATCATTGCTTCTGTGAACTAATTTTTTATGTCATTTCCCTATCTCCTGTTTCTTCATTGAGTCTGATCAGTCTTATATTATTCTTCTTTGCATCATGTAGCAGCTCCTGGATTGATTTCTTGTCATCCATTCCTATTTTTAAGAAATCTTTCTTTTCCTGATCACTAATCACAATCCTATCTTCTATATCTGACATTTTGTCCTCACATTGGCTCATTTCTTCTGTGTAAACTTTCAGTGGAGTTTTTAATCTGGATATGTTTGAATTTGTTTGATGGATCCCATTTCTTTCCTATGCTGGGATTCCATCATGTTCCTCAGCTCCTCTATTTTTTTTAATCTGTGTCTGTTCTAGAGTTATTAATCATGTCTTTCACTATGGACATCATCTCTATTGTCATCTGAGAAATTATTTCTGATTTTATTTTTTCCAGATCTTCTATCTTTGCCAGTTCAGGGAGTCCAGGTCACTGAGTTTCAGATTGTTCTATCTCATTGCCCCTTGTGTTTGCCTTTGGATATCTGAAAATCTGGTTTTGAGTCTTATCTCATTTCTATTGTTGTTGTTGTTGTTGTTGATGATGATTTTGGTTTAATTCCTGGATTGTTGCTTGTAAATTGCTTATTGCAAGTATCTTTATTGCTAGTATGGAGAACCCTTAGGCAATGGCTACTTCTTGGATTGTCTTCCAGGTTTAGTTGGCATCTGGGTTTTGAGTCTGTAATAGCCATTAGGCAATCTCAGTCTTAGTATACCAAGAAGGACAACTGACTAGAACAGTGATGTCACTGTGGTCAAAGTAATACAATCAGCATCAACACTAGCATCAAACAGCCTAGAAAATGACAGACTGTGGTAACTTAGTCTACTACCTTTGACCACATGAACCAGACTTGTGGTTATATATCTAAATCTAGACCCATCCAGAAATATATTTGCAGTAAATAAGCCCTTCAATGTAGCGAATTTGCCCTCTGGGGAGATTAAGAAGGAGTTGAGGAGGTAGAGAAATAGAAGGAGAGGGAAAAGTTAGAAGTCAGGGTAGAGGACACAGGAAGATCATGCGAATTTTGGGAAACTGGTGAAGACAGAAGGAAATGAGAGGAGGAAGGAACAAAAACAAGAACAGAACAAATTGACAGCAACAGAAAAATCAGAAACTGTATTCTCTCTCCTATAAAAATAAGGACAATTGAGAAAAAACAGGAAGAAAACAGGAAGAAAGATGAGAAATGAAGGAGGAGAAAAGAAGAAAATGTCTTCTTCAAGACATGTCTCTGTTGTCCCTGGTGGACAACATGGATAGCATACAGATATGTGTTGACTGATCTCAGTGAGAAGCCATAATCCACTGAAGTTCAGGCTGGTTTCAGGCTGTGAGACTGGAATTGAGCTCCCAGACCTCCTTTGGGTTTGAACTCTGCATGGTTCTACTGCAGGTTCAAGCCCCTCTTCCCCCACAAGTCTGGTTCCAGTAGGAGGTGTTGACTCCAACAACTTACCAACTGCTGCAGTATGTTGCACCTTTATTGAGATGACTCTTTGCTCTCCCAGTGGGCTTCAATTCTCAGCAATCCTTGGAGAGTTCTTTTTACTGCTCATCATTCTGCCAATTCCTGATCTCAGAATGATGGCCTTTTGGATCCCCATGATGTGCTGCTGTCTGAGCCACTGGTGTGTGGGTGGGCTTCTAGCTGGGGCCTATGCACCCTTACCAATGATGTCCTGGTGGGCCTCTGGCTGGGGCCCGCACTGCTCTCTGGACAGGTCTCTGGCTGGGGTCTATGAACCTGTGCCACTGCTGTCCATAATAAACTTCTACTAAGCTCTAGAATCACTGTACAAAGATTTTGAGCCCAGCTGCCATGTTTCCACATGCAATACTAGAAAAAGACATGTTTATACATAGTGTTTGTTACATGTCCTACTTTGTAACTTTTTTACTTTTATGGTATGAACAGTTAATTGCTTAGCTAATAGTCTGTAATTCTTTCCTTGCTTCAAAACCTTATTTTATAATTCTAGTGGTTTAAGTATCCTAACTATGTAGTGGAGGAAAACTGTAGACAAAGACTTTATTGTTTTATTTTTCTGTTAACTTCTTATTATTAATAAAAGATGAAAGTTGAAAGCTATGGTATTTCAAAATAAAGAGCTGTGGGGAAATTCAAAATACCATAAAATGATCAAAGAAAAAAAATAAATGTCCAGTATACTATTTTGAAAAAAAAC
The DNA here is from genome assembly GCF_000247695.1 of Heterocephalus glaber. Next base: position 36,981,361 of record NW_004624730.1, read on the forward strand.
ATAAAGAAACAACTTTGAAAATCACTTCACTGTTGTACCGATAGGTTTAGGACTACTGCTGCTCTGTTGAAATGGAGGTCAGCAGACCTAAATGCATAATATTCTCACACAAGTTGTAGATAGGATTTCTGACCATGTTTGATGTTTGGGGAACATAGAGAAACAAGGCTAAGAAACTGTTTTTGAAAGTTGTTTTTGAAAACATTTAACTTTTTAAAAAAATTGTAGTAGTTATTAGAATGCTGGCTCCATCTGGTAAGTATGGGAAGGGTATGAACTTCATCTTAAACCTTTAGGCACTTGAAAATTGCACTGATTTTTCCAATAAGTATCTTTAGCTGAACAAACTGAAAATCAAATGCAGCCAGATCTTCTGACTTCATTTGTACACATGTTAAAAAAGCAACTATACAGTAGTTTGGAGGCAATTAGGGCTGTGGTGCGGAGCACCGTCATTTTAAAATTTATCCTTTAGCACAGTTTTGACAAGATAATGAATGTGCATTTGCTAGTGTGGGAGTGGAGCAACCTGGGAGGAAAAATGAGTTCACTGAGACTTCATGGACCATCAAGTCCAGAGACCTTTCAGTGTGTAAACCCCCTTTGTTAGTGCTTCTGGAGAGCTCCTGACAGATGATAGAAAAGGGCCCAGACTATTCCTCAAGGAAAAGCCATCTTCCAAATAACTGTGCTATGCTCAGCCTTTGCTCTTCAGCTCACCCAGCCCACTAGTGCTACTGTATGCCTTGTGATTTCCAAGCTGCTCTATCCCCTTCCCTTTGTCATAAGAGGGACCAGGTCAGTAATCACTTGCCCTGGCTCACATGTATGCAGAATCTACAAATTGCTCTGTCCAGTTTGCCCATAGGCAATATTCTTTGTGGTTCTCCTATTCCCACTGCTCTCCTCTTATGTCTTGGGTTTTTCCTAATACTTTTCAGTCTCCTTCCAGAGCACTTTTTCCTGTGCAGAGTTTGTAGACAATAAACTGAGGTCTATTCAATTCCTAATAATCTTCATTTTGCAAAGGGAAACTTTCTGTTTTTGCAAATTATTATTTGTGAGATATTGTTGGATTAACTCAACTCTGTTAGTGTCTGTAATGGGTTGCATAGTGGCTTCCAAAATGGTATATCCATTTCCTAATCCCAGTAAACTGTGGTTTTGATCTTATTGGGAAAAAAGGAAGCTTTGCAATGTAAACTAGAATCTCAAGATCTCTTGAGGTGACATCATCCTGGATTAGGGAGTTCCTAACATCCAGTGGAAGATTTCCTTATAAAAAAAATACCCAAGCTGAGAATGGTTATGCATCCTATAATCCCAGATACTTAAGAGGCTCAGATAGGAGAATCACAGGTTTGAGGATGGCCCGGGCAACTTAGTGATACTTTGTCTCTAAATAAAAAATAAATAAAAGGGGCTAGGGATATAACTCATTGGTAGAATACTTTTCTAGCATGTACAAGCCCTGGGTTCTAGTCCCAATACTGAAAAAAGAGAAAGGGGTGGGGGAGAGGAGAGAGGGAGAGGGGTCGGGGGGACACGGAAGAAGGGACACAGAAGACAGAAGAAGAAATTGGAGTTATACAGGGAATCCTTGAAACAGCTGGAACTATCAGCAAAAGCATGGAAGGAGTCTCCCATGGAGAAATATGGGGAATGTGGCCCTATTGACACCATTCTGAGCTTAGGAGAAATCAATCTGTGTCCATCCTTGAGGAGTTTATAATCTTCTTGACAGCTCAAGACCTAAATACATTTATAATGTCATGTTATTACATAAATTAACTGTAAGGACAGACATATGCATACCAACAGAATGACAAATTTAAAGAAAAATGAGGCCATAAACCCAGAGGAAGGAGGACTTTGGAAGTTTGGAGGGGTGCCATTGCCTCATGGAAACACAGCCCAACCAAGAGTAGACCACTAGTTAACTTGAACATTATTTTAACAAAAAATTTTCCACCATATAAATAGGTTATGTAGATAACTGGAGTGACCATAGATGCTAGTTTGCCTAAGGCAGTTCTAGTTTAAGGCTGTTGCTCAATGTTATAGTTAACTCTCAAAAATGTCCCCATTGGATACCCTTTACATGAAGGGTAAATTGCATCACACAGAACAAAGTTTAAAACCTGAAATACAGTATTGCTTTTAGTTTGAACTACATAGCTACTGAGGATCATCTATTAATAAGAATGGCAATTTACTGTCATTTGTGAGCTATAAATATTGAATAACCAGTGAAAAGTGAAGGGAAACTGAGTTTCTTTAAATGACTATAAAACATAACTCTTCTTTGGTTGGATTTTCAGATTAGTAGTTTCAAAGGAATGCACTGGTGTGGACCATCAAGTTTGCATTTCTTTGCTTGACAGTTTTGGAAGGAATGACAGAGTGATGATACACAATCAACAGAAAAGAGAGGCTTGAGAATGAAATTTGGAAATTACGAAAGCTGGAGTAAAATCAGGGGAAATGAAAAGGAAACCATATGAGATGCTGAGGGAGGCAGAGAGGCTCAAGTAGTGGGCAGTGTGGAGATGGAGTGTAAAGGCTACTCAGAAGAGTGACTGTTGAGAGCATAAATCTATAACCTGAATTTAAAATAAAAGGCATGGTATGAACTTGACAGCAGATAAAACTTGAATGATGTAACCCATGGAAGAATTTTTTTTCCTTGGAGTATTGAGAATAAAGACCATCATAACTGTGCCATGTTCTCCAATGTCTTTGTCCTAGTTGTAAACCCTTATTTGAATTAGGAACTATGTTAGTCATTTTCTTTGTCATTAAGATAAAATACGGTGGTACCTCGATCACAAACTTAATTCATTCCATGATTCTGGAAAAGATAGCCACATTTGTGTTGCTGAGGGAAAGATGGCTGCAGTTGTGTTTTGAACCTGATGCAGTTTGCAAACAAAAACAAAATTTTCCTAAACACTTCTGTTTGTGAATGAAATTGTTCACAAAGGCATTTGTGAACCAAGGTACCACCATACCTGACATTCACACCTTAAGGGAGGAGAGGTTTATTTTTAGCTCATGTTTCAGTCCAGAGTTGGCCAATTCTAAAGACAAAACAGTGTGGCAGACAGCCATGGTAGAGAAAATACTGCTCACCTCATGGCGACCAGAAAGCAGAGCCCAAAGCAATCAAGGGGAAGAACTGGGAAGGGAGATACACCCTTCCAGGTCACACCCCCAGTGGCCTTCCTCTTCTGACCAGATCCTACCTCCTAACAAGTTAGGTATAATTCCCCATAATCCAGTCACCTTCTAAAAGCACCCAGTATGAGCACCTGAGACTCTTGGGGACATCTAACCATAAGCCGTAACAGTAACACCCATGCTACTTCATTCACTGAACAAATTTGGAACTGTCTTTTAGAAGGCAATGAAGTATGATAGTTTTAACCATGAACTTTGTAAGCACAATTTCTGAGTTTAAATCCCAGCAGTATTACTTTCTGGCTACCTCCACATCTCTGCCTGTCATCTCTAACCTGTGGAATTGTTGTGAAGATGAAATGAGTTAAATCTTTAGTACTTAAAATAAAACCTGCCATCTAATAAGTATATGTGTTAACAATTATTTAAAACTAAGTAAAAAAATCCATTCCTCTTGAGAGTATTACTTCAGGCAATCATAAGGCATTCCCCTAAAAGCCCTGTATACACACTCCCTTTACTGAAAATATTTATTTTACCACACAATTTAAATTCCTTACACTAAAGATTGGATCTCAGATTCCTATATCCCACTGGCTAGCAGAGTTCTTCATAATAGTAGGTGCTCAATAAATATCAATTAAATGGTGCAAGTTCAGTGGGAATAAATGAACACTGGTGACTCATGTCTCCAGGTCTCCATGTCTTTGAAACATGATAGTATTAGAGAAAATACTAAGCCTCTTCTATAACCGAGGGTTCTGAAAAGAGGAATTGACTCTTCAATTACTGAAATTTGCCTTTTGCCCTTAATACATGACCAGAGGAACAAACCTTGCTATCACTATAAACAACCCCTTCCTTGTGAAGGCTTATAGACAGTTTTCAGCTCTTACCTTCTTTAACTTTTGTGCCCTCTTATTGGAAACTCCTAACTGGGTTTCTATGACCTTTTCTTCTCCTTAACTGGCTGTTGATTTTAATATGTTTTGTGGACTTTCCTTCTTCAGTTAAATGTTCATGTTCATCAGAGTTCTTTGTCCCTTTTTAATTCTTGACATACTGTCTCTGGGATATCTATGTTACTACCTACTGATTTCCAATGGTCTGTGTCTCACCTGTACTACCTCCTGAATTACAGACACACCTGTTGGACATGTCCACTGAGGCCTTAAATCCAACATGACCCAAACACAAACCTGGACCCATTATCATCTCTAATCCCAGCCTGCCCTCTTTTGTCTCTCTCTTTCCTTCCCTCTCTTTTCTTTCATTCTTAATAATGACACAACTATTCCCCCTGTTAGTGGAGTAAAAAACATTAAGGATATTATAAACGACTCTCTTTTTTCCTGATTCAAACTGGGCTGGGTCTAACTGCTTGGCCTCCCAGAGATCTAGTAACTCTCCCACTTGCTCTAGATCCTCACTACTATGATCTTAGTTCCACTTTCAGTGAATCTTATTTGAACTATTAAAACCCTCTTCCTATTAGGATCTACAAGACTTATTGGTTCTGCATGTTTTTTACTTTAATTTCTGGCCTAAAGTTTTTAATCCAATGAATGTTTCAAACTCAGCCTTCTAACCACATTGCAGAGACTTGAGGGCTCCATCTTTCAGTAATACCTCAATTTTCTCATGTGCATGGGGAAAGCAGCTGACAGTGATTTTTCTTCATCCATTCACATATATTGGAACTTTCTTGTGTCTTCCAGCCCAATGATTATGATTATGGCTCCTTCTTTGTTTCTGACAGCTGGGGGTATCCTTTCTTCTTCTTCTTTTTTTTTTTTTTTTTGGTGGTAAGGGGGGATCGAACTCAGGACCTTGTATTTGCCAAGCAGGCACAGTACCCCTGAGCTAAATCTCCAACCCTGGGGATATCCTTTCTTAATTTGAATTTGTTTATATATTTGTAATTTTTAAAAAGAGTTTATCCAGCAAGTCCATGTCTACCTCTCTGATGGGACATCTCTGTTAAAAGATCATGTCAAAAGAGGATGTTGGGAAGAAAACATGTTTTTCCTTTGTTCATGACTGAGATCTCTGTAACAATACACAGGTGATCTAAAGTTAAATCATACAAATTTACTTAATATAAATTTTGCATGACACACAGGACTTCATGAGGAAATGAATACCTAAAGAAGTGGTAAACCCTGTACTTTTTACACAGGTTTAATGAAAAGTGAAAGGTCATGGAAAAACACGATATTACAAAGAGGGTGTAAGCTGAAGTGTAACAAACTCTATGAAAGGCTACAGGAGATTAGTCTGCATTGTTACCAGTTTACTATGATTTGTGGAGCTGTAAAAATAACTCAAACACAATGAACAGCTAGATTCAGATAACCCAGAAACATGTGCTGAATGTAGACAAACCACAGTTTTCCAGTGAAACACGACACCCTCCCCCACTGCATTGGAATTGTTCAATTCATGTTTATTGTCTCTCTAAGACCAAGTTTTTCTCAGGAACAGGGCTAGTTGAAATCACTGCTGCACACCCAAGCCTTAGAAGGACTTAATGTTACTTGGAAATGTCTCAAAAGCCACATATGGAGTGAGTGAACACATAAATGTCTGTTGTACAAATTGGAGGGCTTTCTTTTTGAAGAGGGAAAAGTTTTGAGGGGGAAAAGTGTGTGTGTGTCAGAGAGAGAGAGAGAGAGGAGAAGCTTTTCTGTTCTTCACTCTTCTCTTTCACTACACCCAAGCAGCTAATGTGCTTGCCTTGTTTGGTGTAACCATGTCATTGATATGTCACACTGTAGGTAAGCATCAAATGAGATTTTTAGTTTTTCTTTCTTTTTTAAATTTTTTTTTTTGCTGCACTAGGGATGAAACCCAGGGCCTTGCACCTGCTGGGCAAGTACTCTATCCTCAAGCTACCTCCCCAACCCAAGAAGTTTCTTTTAAAATTGTCTGTCAACCAGGTCTGATTTCTTAAGGCACATGTGCTTGACTATCCTTCTTTTGATGAATAATGCTATTTCTCTCCTGCTATAAACATAAAGAAAATTCTTAATTGCTTTCTTTTCAGATGCTTCCTTGTCTAAATTACTTAATGGCTGCTGCCCCTTAGGTCCTGCCTTATCAGGAGGATCTTAGAGGTTTTGCCAGCAACACCATCAGTCAGGTAATTTGCACGAATAGTTCTTTAATAAACATCCAACCCCCTTATCACTGTTCCCTTCAGGATCCTCATTAGTCAGTAACCTAATTCAAGCTTGAAAGATTTCCATTATAGTACCCTTTGTTTCCTGCCTATTGCCTAATTTTCTGTTCAGCAGGACATTTTTCTGCAACCTGTGACTTGTTTCTTGACTGACAAACATGCAGTTATTTTTTTTTCAAAATAAATGAGTGCATAGCAGCACACAGTCCATTTCCCTTTGAGGGTGTGTTAGCTGAGCAATATAATAAAATGTCAGAGGGATATTATTAAAATAACTCTAAAGTCATCTCTTAAAACAAAATAATATGACTTAAAAATAATAGAAACTATAACTTGACTTATGAGTATAAATGAAAGTAAAAAAACAATCCAAATTATAAAATCAATTTAATCATTGAAATAGGTTTCATTTTACCAATTTAAGAGTTCAATAATTTCTCTGTTTTGCCCAGCAGGTTTGCATTGAAAAAGTAATCAGAATAGATAATTTAATAGAAAAGTTTGGAATATTTCAATTCTTAAAGTTTTACAGATATTGCTAAATCAGTACTTTTTAATCCCTGGCTGTAAATTACCAACACTTAGGAAGGTTTTAAAGAATGCTTATGAATAACTCTCACCCATAAATATTATAATTTAGTTGGTTTGGGATAAGGCCTGGGAACAGGTGGTTTTCAGTAGGTCTCTAGGTAATCCTAGTGCCCAACCAGGTTGAAAACCTCTATAGAAGTTTTGCTCTGTAACACTCTTAACAAATAACATTAAATTGTTATTTTCTTATTAGTGGATGTTTGAGTTGTCATCCAGATTTCAAGGTGCTTCTTCAAGACATTTTACTTTTTGGAAATATAATTATTTCTTTGGTGCTTGCCGAGCAATATCTCCTACTTGGCTGGCCTTAATCATGGTAACCTCAAAGTTCCTGAGGTGTATAATATCTATCATGTAATAATCTTAAGCATGGATCCCATTTAGTTTATATTATTTGACAATAATATCTTGAATTTGTATATTGTACTGAAAACAGGATCCTTCTTGCATGGTTTCAGTAAATCAAGAGGAAGTTGCTTTTTACTTAAGATATTCTTCTTGTACACATTCTCTCCCCTCTTCAGGGAACATCCTTCTACTTAATTCCCACTGCGCAAGGTATACTTGTCCTGTTTTAGGCCTGGTCTGTATCACAATCTTTCTTTCCCGAACTGCTGCTTTTATGTGAACAGTTCAATTCTCAGGTCCCACCCAAAAAATTATCTTCTTTAAATAGCCTTACCTGAGTATTCCCTCTTCCCACCCCACTGGGTTCTGCATCTGCCTATGTGTTCCTAGGGCCTGTTCATCCATGAAGAAATTTGCCCCTAGTCACACTGACCTCTTTACTTACTTAGATCTTCCACTAGAAAGAAGGCCCCTGAGGTCAGGGACTGTGATTTCTTCATTATTGCAGCAATAATATAATAAAAATAGTGGTATTAAAAGTAGCTCACACTTATGCAGTACTTACTAAATGATGGTTGCTATTCTAAGTACTTCATATTATTTATTCATATAAGTCTCATAAATAACCCTATTTGATAATTATTGCTATTATTCTCATTTGATAAAGGATGGAATTAGGCTTCCGAAACATTTATTAAATAGAATGCTCAAGGTCATAGGTCTATGAAAAGGAGTGACTGAGACTTGAACCCAAACAGCATGGCCCCAGTGTCCATGACTTCTCAATAAATATTGTTGAGTAAACAACTATAAGTGAGGGAATTCAGAGTCACAGGCGCTTAGTGTGTGGCTGTCATTTAGGGATGCCCCAGGTATTATGCTGAAATTTAGGGACAGTGATAGACAGTTTCCCATGAGAGAGGTATTTTTTTGGGGGGGTGTTCAAATACACAGATAGAAGTAAATCATGAGAAGTTAATTTTGGGGATGGGCCTCAATATCAGAAAAGTAAAAATACAATACTGTATCATAAGATTTTTGAAATAGTTTATCTTCTATACAAGAAGAGAAAGCAAGAAGTAGTGTTAGAATTTACCTGTAGCTTAGTTGGTCCATATGAAACTCCCTAGATGATCTGGCCTGGGGAAGTGGATTTGCATGTTCTCAAGGCTTGTTCTTATTGGCAGTGGGGTAGAGATAAATAAAGCAGGCAGAATTCTGTATCCCAAATCTTGTTTGGAAGCTGTGTGGAGTGAACCTTTATATTAATTTTCTATTTCTTGTATAAAGAATTACCACTAAGTAGCTAAAAGCAACATAAATTATTATTTTATAGTACAGGATCTCAAAAGTCTGATATGAATTGGATTGGGTTAATGTCAATGTGTATGCAAGGCTATGCTCCCTTTGGAGGCTATAGGAGAGAATCAGTTTCTTTGTCTTTTCCAGCATTTTTTGGATTGCGGCTCTTCTAGGAAAACCAGCAACACAGCATCTTTAAATCTGCCTCTTACGCTGACCTCTCTGTCTCTCTCTTATGTGGATCTACATGGAAAATCCAAGATAATCTCAACATCTCAACAGCTTTAGTTTCTGCAAAGTCCTTTTGCCTTATAAGATAACACATTCAGTTCTGTGAATATCTTTGGGAGCTAATACTCTGTCTGCTAAAACCTTCAATCAAAAATCTCAACAAAAAAAAATTCTAACAAAAGCATGCCTGATCAAAGGACACCTGACATAGTGCCAGTTTGGGGGTATTGCGGAAAATAAAAGCAGACTAATTATTTTAAAAACTCAATTTTAAAAGAAAAGTTCTCTTTATAAGATTGTGTTCCAAAAAGGAAAGAGAGGGTAGTCTTCCTCAGCTAGATCCTGGGAAATTCCACATTTCAGTTCCTTAACACATTATAATTGCTGCCCTTTGTTTAAATGAATGAGTACTACAGTGTTCTCTCTGAGCGTTGGCCTATGGTGATCAGAGAAGACAATTTCTTGGCACTCAGGAGACACAAGACCATTTGATGCTCAGCAAAGAAGGTGAAGGTAAATTCTGTAGTCATGTTAGGAAGCTTCAAAATTCTTTCTTGAGAAGGGCTAATTATAAGTTATTCAAAAGAACCATAATGGTTTTGTAGTAAAACATCAAAGACCTCTCCTCTGCTAGAGATTCTAATGTTTTCCTTCTGACTATATTGACTTGTAGCCCTGTCTTAATATGGAGAGGCTGGTTTCATCAGGAGATACATGTTAGCTAACTCATATTTCTACAGTTAAGAAGTGATTTCTGGTATAGGCTAAAATGACTTGATATAGCTTCCACTTCACATCTAAGCCTCCAATCCTCTCTTGATATCGGTCCCACAGGACAAAGTTTTGGGTGAATAAAGAAAAAAGCTTGTTTAAATGGAATGCTTTCTTGTGCACTCAGTGATATCTCTGGAGAAGCTTGACAGGTTCTCTTCACCTTTTATGTTTTTGACATTTGTCTCTATTGAGGCATGAAAAAAAACTTAGTGGATGAGGGCTGGGTAGACAAGCAATGTGCTTCCATTCTTCTTATAGCTCAAATTTCTATGACACACACTTCTTCCCTTAAAAGTCTTTGATCATCATTTTTTACTTTCACTGTGTCAGACTTTAAAGACATCCTTTGCAGTATGTTATAGCTGGGAAGAAGTTTATGGGGTAGAACAAATACACAGTTCTCCATTATCTGTATTCTAGACTGCATTATGTCCCCCTCCGATCCATATGTTGAAGCCTTAACCCTCAGTATCTTAGAATGTGACTGTACTTGGAGATAAGGCCATTAGAGGTAATTAAAGTTAATTGAGGTCATAAAGGTGAGGCTGTAATCCAGTAGGACTGAAATAGAAATGGCAGAGACACTAAGGAAGTATACACACAGAGCAGGAATCATAAGGACACAGTTGTAAAGCAGACATTTTCAGGTCAAGGAGAAAGACCTCAGAAGAAACCGATCATTTTTTTCTCACTTTTTACTTTACTGGTACATTTTAGATATATATTGTGATGATATTCATCATAGGGAATTTGTGCCTGTATATGATATAACTTGCTTCTTTTTTTCCCATTTGGTTCTACTCCTGTCAACCCCTTTGCCTCTATCTACAAAAGGCTGGTTTCCATTTTTTCTTCCACTCTTTTCTTCCTGTCCCTTCTTTCCCTTCCACTTTCCCCCTCCCTAGTTCCTCTTCTCATTAGAACATTTTCTTCCCATTTCTCAATATCTATTATACATTTTAGTCCTTATGTACACTTTTGGTATCTCATACCAGAGAAACCGTGTGATATTTACACACGTGTGTCCAATACATGTCACATAAAAGTATGGTCTCAAGGTGCATCAATTTAGTTACAAATGTCTCAAGCTTATCCTTCTTTATGGAAGAGTAGGACTGCATTGTATGTAAAAAAACCCCCACATATTCTTTATCCATTCATCTGTTGATTGGCATTTGGGCTGTTTCCAAGATTCAGCAACCACAAACTGCTGCTATAAACATGGGTGTACATATATTACTGTGGTGTGATGCTTTTAAGTCTTTTGGGAAGATATTAAAAAGGGGAGTAGCTGGGTCAAATGGAATCTCTAGTTTTAGTTTTTTGAGGAATCTCCACATTGATTTCTACAGTAGTTGCTCCAGTGTACACTCCTACCAACAATGGAGAAGGGTTCCTTTTCCCCCACAGCCCAGCCAGCATTTGTTATTGGTTGATTTCTTGATAAAGGCATTCTTTCTGTAGTGACATAGAATCTCAGCATTGTGTTAATTTGCATATCTTGAATGACCAGTGATGTTGAACATTTTTTTCATATATTTATTTGCCATTTCTACTTCTTCATCTGAGAAATGCCTATTCATTTCAGATGTCCATTTTTGGATTGGGTCTCTAAATTTGGGGGATCTGATTTTTTTTAAGTTCTTTATATATTCTAGATATTAATTAGTCCTTTATTTGAGGAGCAACTGGCAAAATTTTTTTCCCATACTGTGAGATATCTCTTCACTCTGTTGGTGGTTTCTTTGGCTGTGCAAAATCTTTTTAGGAAGATGAAATCTACATTTTGGTTCTTTGTGATATTTCCTGTGCGATTAGGGTTTTGTTCATAAAGTCTTTGCCTACACCAATGTCTTCAAGTGTTCTACCTATTCTCTCTTGCAGCAGATTTAGTGTTTCTGTTTTAATATTTAGATCTTTGATCCATTGTGATTTTAGTTTAGTGAATGGTGAAAGGTATGGGTCTAGTTTTAATCTTTGACATGTGGAAAGCCAATTTTTCCAGCACCATTTACTAAAGAGGCTATCTTCTATTGAAGATTTTTTGGCTTCTTTGTTAAAGATAAGGTGGCTGAGTATGTTTAGAGTTGTTTCTGCATCTTCTAATCTGTTGCATTGACCCTCAGGTCTGTTTTTTTTGGGGGGGGGGTGGTGAGTATCATGCTGTTTTTATCACTGTAGTTTGTAGTATAATTTCAAGTCAGGGATTGTGATACCTTCTGCCTTGCCTTTGTTGCTCAGAATTCCTTTTGCTATTCTAGTTCTCTTCTGGTTCCAAATGAATTTCAGAATTGTTTTCTCTGATTCTGTGAGATATGCTATTGGTATTTTGATTGGGATTGTACTAAAACTGTGTAACCATTTTGGAAGTATGGCCATTTTCACAATGTTGGTTCTTTCTACCTAGGAACAAGGGGTATCTTTGCATTTTTCTGATATTCTCTTTGATCTCCTTTTTCAAAGTACTGTAGATTTCAATGTAAAGGTCTTTTACTTCATTAGAGTGATTCCTAGGTATTTCATTTTTTGGATGCTATTGTGGAAGGAATTATTTTCCTAATTTTTCTCTCATTGAGTTTGTTATATTTGTCTACAGGAATACTATTGACTTTTGAGTGTTAACTTTGTATCCAGCTATGCAACTGGAGGTGGTTATTGAATCTAGATATCATTTGTTGGAATTTTGGGGATCTTCTTTGTAAAGTATCATGTCATCTGCAAATAACAATAATATCTCCTATTCCTTTCCTATCCTTATTCCTTGTATTTCTTTCTCTTGTCTAATTGCTCTGGCTAATGTTTGCAGAACAGTATTGAATAAGGGTAGTGACAGTGGACATCCTTGTCTTGTTCCTGATTTTAGAGTGAAAGCTTTCACTTTTTGTCCATTTAGTATTATGTTGACTGTTAGTTTGTCATAGATAGCTTTTATCAGGTTGAGAGAAGACCATCTATTCCAATTTTCAGTAGGCTTTTTCTTTCATTATGAATGGGTATTGGACTTTGTCAAATGCTTTTTCTGCATCTGTTGAGATGATCATATGGTTTTTCTCCTTGGCTCTGTTAATATGGTATATTATATTTATTGATTTGCATATGTTGAACCATCTGTGCATCCCTGGGATGAATCTTACTTGGTTATGGTGTATAATCTTTTTGATGATTTGCTGCATTCTGTTTTCCAGTATCTTGTTGTGGATTTTCGTGTCTATGTTCAATAGAGATATTGGCCTGTAGTTTTCTTTTTTGGTTGGATCCTTTTCTGGTTTTGGTATCAGGGTAATCCTTGCTTCCAGGAATGAATTCAGGAGTATTGCTTTCCTTTCAGTTGCATTAAAGAGTTTAAGAAGTAATGGCATTAGGTCTTCTTTAAATTTCTTATAAAACTCAGCAGTGAATCAATCCATCAGGGCCTGGGCTTTGCTTTGTTAGTAGGTTTTTAATTACATCTTCAATTTCATTGACTGATATTGGTTTATTTAGAATTTTTATATCTTCTTGATTTAACTTTGGTATTTGATATGTATCTAGCAATCTGTCCATTTCTTCTATGTTTTCCATCTTATTAGAATACTGGCTTTCTAAGTAGGTCTTGATGATCTGGATTTGTGTAGTATCTGTTGTGATTTTACCTTTTTCATTTCTAATTGCATGAATTTGAAGCTTTTTTTTTTTGATAAGGTTGGCTAAGAGTTTGTCAATTTTATTTAATCTTTCAAAGAATCAACTCTTACATTCATTGATTCTTTGTATTACTTTCATAGTCTCCACTGCATTAATTTCTGCTATTATCTTTATAATTTCCTCCCTTGTACAAGCTTTGAGTGTGACTTGTTCTCCTTTATGTAGAAGCTTGGGGTTCAACATTAAGTTGTTTATTTGAGCTCACTCTGTTTTTCTGATGTAAGAATTCACCATTATAATTTTCCCTCATAGGATGGCTTTCATTGCATATCATAAGTTCCAGTATGTTTTATTGGCATTATCATTTAATTGTAGAAATTATCTAATTTCTTCTTTAATTTCATCTGAGACCCATTGGTTTTTCAGGAAGGTGTTATTTAATTTCCATGTGTTTATTCAGTTCTTGTGTTTTTTCTTGCCATTGATTTCCAATTTCATTGCCTTATGGTCTGATAATATGCATGTAATAATTTTAGTTCCTTTTCTTTTATTTAAGCATGTTCTATGAGCTAGTAAGTGGGTCTGTTTTGGAGAACAACCTATGTGCAGCAGAGAAGAATGTGTATTCTGATACTGTGGGGCAGAACACTCCATAGACATCTACTAAGTCCATTTGTTCAAAAGTTTGGTTCAGTTCTGATATTTCATTATTGATTTTTTTGGCTAGCTGATCTATTTGTGACAGTGGGGTATTGAGGTCTCCATTACAATTGTATTACTGTGGTGCCCCAGCAGCAATCCACTGGACACCACCTCCCCCACTCCTCTGTACAGCCACCTGGCTCCACACTACAAAGACACAGAGGACACTGGGCCACCAGACCACTGTACTGGAAGCAGAGTTACAATCCCATGCTCCTAGGGGAGAGAAGCTGAGCCAGTCCCAGCACCCAGGAGGAAGCTCCCCCATCACCATCCCACACTCCTAGGGCAGAGAAAGTGAGACAGTCTCAGCACCTGGAAGGAAGCTCCCCCACTGCCATCCTAAGCTCCTAGGGCAGAGAAGGTGAGCTGCATGGGTGCCAGAAGCACCACCCCCCACCATGAAAATGAGACGACACATAAACAAGCCTCAAAAACAGACTTCTGGATCACCTACAGTAACCCCAAAGGGAAACGAGATGGAACAATCTGATACTCAAGCACCTGGACTCTCTGAACTGGCAACAAAAGAGGATCTGGGAAAAAT
>NW_004624730.1:36998613-37060441 GCF_000247695.1 Heterocephalus glaber
AAAAATGTATAATTGATATTGTGTAACAGGAAGAAAAGGTCTAAAGGAGCAGCGGAAGTGGAGGGGTAGGGGAAAGGAAAAAAGGGAAAAGAAAAAATTTGAGAAAAGGAAAAAAATGGAAAATCTTTGCAAATAGGGAAGGGTGGAGGGGGTGAAGGGAGGGCAAGGGAAGGGGGAAAAAAATAAGAACCAAGATACTCATGCAGTGGTACAAGATCCCAATGATTAATGTAACTGTATTTTATACCTAAAATGTACCAATAAACTTAATGGGAAAAAATACAATTGTATTAGTGCTTCTTTGATTTTTCATGTGCGTCAATATTTGTTTTATATAGTTGGGTGCACTGGTATTTATTGCATATATATTTATGATTGTTATCTCTTTCTTTTGGATAGTTCCCTTTACAAAAATGTAGTGACCTTCTTTGTCTCTCTTAATCAATCATAGGTTGAATTTCACTTTGTTTGAAAATAGAATAGCTACCCTTGCTTTTTTCTGGCTTCCTGTCACATGGAGTATTGTTTTCCATCTTTGACTTTCAGTCTATGAATTTCTTTGTTTCTTGTATGCAGCATATTTTTGGATCTTAATTCTTAATCCATTCTTCTCTTTTGTTTCTTTTGATTGGTGAATTCATTTAACATTGATGGTTATAACTGATATGTATTGACTTATCTTTGTTATGTTATTTTCCTGCTGTTGGTTCACTTTTTTACCCTCTGTTTACTTACTTGCCTTCCCTGTTGGCTTCATTCTACTGGGGCTCATGCAACTCTAGTCTTTATTATCTCTTTCTAGAACATTCTTTAGAACATCTAGTAGTGCTGGTTTGGTGGTCATGAATTTCTTCAGATGTTCTTTGTCATGGAAGTATCTTATTTCTCCATCAATTTTGCAAGATAGTTTTGTGGGGTACATCAATTTGAGTTGTAGATTGTTTTCTTTTAGGGCTTAAAATACTTCATTCTCAGCTCTCTTTGATTTGAGGGTTTGTGTTGAGAAATCTGCCATGACTTATGGGCTTTCCTTTATAGGTGATTTGTTTCTTTTCTCTAATAGCTTTTAATATTTTGTTCTTGTGTTGAATATCTGGAATCTTGACTATTATACCCCTTGGTGTAGATTTCTTTTTGATCATGACTAATTGGAGTTCTTCCATATGCTTCACTTATCTGTATGTCAAATTCTTTTTCCACGCCTGGGAAGTTTTCTATCATTACTTCTGTGAACAGGTTTTTTTAAAATGTCATTTGCACTATCTCCTGCTTTTTGTCACCGACTTCATTCAATCTTATGTTATTCTTTTTTCTGTGATCTCTTGCTATTTTTAAGAATCTTTCTTTTCATGATGGCTAACTGCAATCCTGATTTCTATAGCTGATATTTTGTCCTCACATTTGTTCATTCTACTGCTTATACTTTCAATGGAACTTTTAATCTCTTAGATATCTGTTTGAATCTGTTTCATCAATTCCATTTGTTTCCTATGTTGGGTATTCATGATTTCTATAATTTCCTAAGCTCTTCTATTTTTTATCTGTATCTGCTCTAGAATCACTAAGCATATCTTTTGTTATGGTCACCATCTCTGTAGTTATCTGAGAAATTATCTCTGATTTGATTTTTTTCTAGAGCCTCACTCATCTACTTTGTTACTCTGGTAGTATCACTTCAGAGAATCCAGGTGGGTGGCTTTCAGATTGTTCCATGTCATTGCCCCGTGGGTTTGCCTTTGGTGTGCTGGAAGTCTGAGGTTGCATCTTGTTTGCATGTCTTTTCATTTTCTTTCTTTTTTTTTTTTTTTAGTTTAATTCCTGGGTTGATGCTTGTAACTTGCTTATGGCAAGTAGCTTTATTGCTTCTTAGGAAATGACTACTTCTTAGAGATATCTTCCAGGTATAGCTAGCTTTTGAGTCTGTTGCAAGATCCTACCTCTTCAATTTATTTGGGATGAGAATTTGCTGTGTACTTGGTTCTTTGGCACTGGTATTGTTTATGACCCTTAGGCAATCTCAGTCTTGGCATACCAGGAAAAGCAACTGATCAGAACAAGTATGTCATCTTGGCTAAGTTAGTACAATCAGCAATAACAATAGAATCAAACACAGACTAAAAAATGACAAACTGTGGTATCTAATAATTTGCCACCTTTAACCATATGAACTAGATTTGTTGTTATATAACAAAATGTAAGACAAACCAGGAAATTGTATATAGTAAATAAGCCCCTATTATGGTGATTATACCCTCAGGGGAGAAAATTTAAAAGGAGTTAATGGGAAAACAATAGAGAAATAGAAGAAGAGAAAGAGATTAGAAGCAAGATTGGAGGACACAGGAAGATTAGAAGAACTTTGTGAAACTGGTGAAGAAGACAGAAGGGAAAGAGAGAAGGAAGAAATAAAAACAAGAACAGAAGAGAACAACAACAACAACAAGAAAAAAACCTAGAAACAGTGTTCATGCTCATGTAAAAACAAGAATGATCAAGAAACAACAAAACAAAGAAGTAGTCACTACACATCTGCAGGTTTGAGCTGCCCCTCCCATGCAGAGAGTCAGGGCTCAGGGGGAAAGTGTTACTTGCCACTTCCTTATCTTCATTGAAGTATCTCTCTTTGCTCTCCCCATTGGCTTCAGTTCTTGCTTCAGATCTTTCTTGGGGTTTGGGGACCCATTTCCCTCCTTCTCCTCTTCCTCACATTGCTATTTTCCAGTGTCTGGGCATCAAATCTTGGAGAAGCCCTTTCTATGTTGTTCACCACTCTGCCATCTTCCCAGAAGTGCCCAGAAACCATTCTTGATGGCATCTTGATCTTGAACTTCCAACCTCCAGAAGTATGAGAAAATAAATCTGTTGTTTAAGCTACACAATCTGTGATATTTTGTTATGGCTGTCCTAAAAAACTAGTATAGTCTCTAGTTGCTTCTGTCACTAGTAATGGAAGCAAGCCAAACTTGCTATTGGCCTAGGATTCAGCATCACTACAACAGATACAGTGTACAATGGTGGGTTCAAGGTGAACACGGAGCACAAACAATAACCATGTACTTTAGAACAGTAAGATTTAGGACTGGATAGATTAGCTGTCAACTGTGGCTTTGTTGCTATTTTTTATCTTTCAAATTTAAAAATGAAGCTGATGGGCCCGGGGATTTAGCTCAGTGGTGCCGTGCCTGCCTTGTGAGCACAAGGTCCTGAGTTTGATCCTTGGTGCCGCGAAAAAACAAAAATGAAGCTGATAGTTCAGCTGACTTGCCACAGTACTCTGTACTCTGGAGTAAAGCTTCCATGGCAGTTCCATTCTGCTTCCATATCAATTGTCATTTCCGTGTTTAATTATTTCAGAAGTTGCGTTTAGACAAGGAACCTAATGAAACAAAGGAAATATGTGTATTATAAAGAGACAGCAGGTTGCCAGCATTTGGAAAGTAACTTAGAATAGTAGAGAGTGGATAATTTAGGAAATTGGAAAGATCACTTTCATTTTGTTTTCATTTTTTAGTTTGTTTTTAAACTGATATATAAAAAACATGATTATATCTATTAGTCAGTACCATGTCGTGTTTCAATACATGTATGCATTGTATAATGTTTTAATCAGGTTAAACATCTCCCCTCAAACATTTATTATTTCTTTAAGTGAAAATGTTCAAAATACTTTCTTCCAGTTTTTCAAAATGTACAGTACATTGCTATTTATAGTCACCCTACAAAAAAGCATGGCAGAATTCCTTGCATCTATCAAACCATAACTTAAAATCCACTGATCAACCTGTCCCTATACTTACCCCTTCCCCAGCCACTGGTAGCTACTCTTATACTCTCTTTTATCCTCTAGTATACTATTATACTCTCAATTTCTACGAGATGAATTTTTTTAGATTCCACAAATGCTATACTTGGCTTTCTGTGCTTGGATTATTTCACTTAATGTAATGATCTCCAGTTCTATTTGTGTTATCAAAAAGGACATATTTCATTCTTTGTATGGTTGTGTAATAGTTCATTGTACATATGTACCACATTTTCTTTACCCATTCATTAGCTAATGGACATTTAGGTGGTTTCACTTTTTTTTGGCTATTATGAATAGTACTTTAATGAACATGGGTATGTACATGTCTATTTGATATACTGGTTTTATTTCCTTTGAATAGGTACCCAGGAGTGTGATTGCTGAGGCCTAAATGGTAGTTACATTTTAATTTTTTTTTAGAAACTTCCCTACTGTTTTCCAGAATGGCTGTACTAATTGACATACCCATCCAAGTGTGCAAAGATTCCCTTTTCTCCATGTATTTGCTAGCACTTTTATCTTTGGTCTTTGATAAAAGCCAAACTTACTGGGATGAAATGACTGTCTTTGTTGTGGTTTTTATTTGAATTTCTTCTTGATTAGTGATGTTGAGCATTTTTCATGTACCTATTATCTCTTTGTAGTCTTCCTTTGAGAAATGTCTCTGTAGATCGTTTATCGTTTTTTTGCAACAGAGTTTTAGGAATTACTTACATATTGTGGATATTAACCCCTGTCAGATGTATAGTTCACAAATACTTTTTCCTATTCTGTGGGTTGTCTCTGCACTGTATTGTTTCCTTTGTTGTGCATAAGCTTCTTGCTTTGATATCGTTTGTCTATTTTTGTTTTTGTTTCATGTGCTTTTGAGGTCTTGTTCAAACAAATCCTTGTCCATCCCAGCATTCTGAAACGTTTACCTTACATTTCATTCTAGCATTTTCATAGTTTCAGGTCTAACATTTAATTGTTTAATCCATTTTGAATTAATTCTTTTAACTGGTGAGAGACAGGTATCTAGTATAATTCTTCTACATATGGATATCTAATTTTCCCATCACAATTTTTTG
Source organism: Heterocephalus glaber (assembly GCF_000247695.1). The sequence continues at coordinate 37,003,489 of NW_004624730.1, forward strand.
AAAATCCTTTCTCCAATGAGCATTCTTAGCACTTTTGCTGAAAAATGGTTGGCTGTAGATGAATGAATTTACTTCTAGGCTCTTAATTCTATTCTATGGCTATATGTGTTTTGTTGTTTGCAAATTTCAAACAGAAAGTAATGCAGTTTATGTCCATGGAGTTCAAACAGGCCTGGATTAAAATGCCCACAATTCTATGTGATCCTCTTTGAGTTTCATTGTTTTCCTCTTTAAGATGGTGATGATTAAAATAGTTTCATAGGTTTAGTAGTATAATGAGTATAGATTGTTTGACACCAAGCAGTCTCCCTAATCTACAGGCCCCTTTCCTAACACCACAGATGCTTACCAAGAAATTATCAAGGGTTAAATAACCTTTTCTGAAAATTTATTTTTAAAATGGTCTCTGCTGCAGTCCTAGAATTTTGAAGGGAAGGTTCTGAAGGTGATTGCCCCTGAGTGTTTTCCTGCAGAGAATAAAGTCATTCTAAATTACAATAATTTTCTCTAAGTAGAGGCAAAAACTAGTGCTTTAAAAGGCACATAATGTCCTGCTCAACATCTCAAAGATTACATGGAGATTTGAATGTGGACCACCTATCATCTTTCTACTTCTTTCTTGGAGTGTGATTTTTTTCCAAGCTACAAGATAAGTCCCCAGTGTCTCAGTCCCTTAAGCCAGACCAAAAAATATTTAAAAATTTTGATTACTTTTTTCCCTTAACACTCAGATACTTTTCTCTGAATAAGCTGAATTTATGTTCATCATTCTTTCCCTGTATCACTTTTTATTGTAACTATTAATGCATATTAACTGTACAAAGTATAGGTTTCATTGTGATGTTTCTATATATGCATACATTATGCTTTGATCATGTCACCTCCCTTTTACTTTCTCTTGCCTTCACCTTTCCTTCCATACTTGTCCCTCTTCTATTTTCAGATCCCTCCTCCCCTTTACCTTCCCCCTTGTCCTTCTCCCTCTCCCCCCTCCTTCCCCTGCTCCTTCTCTTTCTTCTGAATTTTCCACATATGAGAGAAAACATAAGATAATTGTTTTTCTGTGTCTGGCTTATTTCACCTAACATGATGATCTCCAGTTCCATTCATTTTCCTTTAAATGATATGATTTCATTCTTCATAGTTGGATGATACTCCATTGTGTGTATATTCTACATTTTCTTATCAGTTCATCTCTTGATGGACACCTAGTTGAGATTCCATCCCAGCCCAGTCAGAATTGATTATTATCAAAACAAAAACAAAAACAAATGAAAAACCTGCTGGTGAGAATGTAGAGTAAAAGAAACACTTTTATACTGTTGGTGGGAATGTAAATGTGTATATCCATGATGGAGAATAACACAAAAGTTCCTCACAAAACTAAAAACAAAATATGATCCAGTTTACCACTCGATAGTTATCCAAATGAAATGAAGTCAATACAAAAAGTTTCCTACATAACCATTTTTATGACACTATTCATTATAGCCATGGTATGGAATCAGTCTGTGTGTCCATCAATAAGCTTTTTCAAAAGCAATTTTAAGGTCATTTAATCTCCATCAACTCACTTCCAATCTTGAGGGCTTATGCTATCATCAACATCTCTGCCAGGGAGGAGATAGAGCCAAAAAGGATTATTTTTTTTAAAAAAGAAAGAAATTATTTTAGAATTGAAAAACAAACTAGAAGGCACACAAAAGTGAATAAACATACAATGTGAAATAAGAGAAATAAAAGAGGAAAATGCTTAAAATAAAAAATAAATTAAAGAAGAGGCAAAAAAAGAAGTTTGAATTAATATGACAAATATTGAAAACATAAAAGAAAACCCAACATATTCAGTTCCTAAAGAAGAAAACCAAAACAAAGGACCCAAATGCTAAAATCATTTTCACTAAGAAGAACCATAACTTGTTGAAACATGGCTGATTCTGGGTTTGTGGTAGGACATGTGTAAACCTGTACCATTTTGTCAGAGCAAATAGGAAGGTACTACAGATTACAAAGGTTATGTTATAAGAACTCAGGAGTCAACTTGAAGGAGCACTCGCTGCCTCAAAATGGGACAATTTGAGTTTTAATAAGAAAAACAATATTAATTAGAAGTACCCAATATTTAATAATTGGGCAAAAACTCATACCATTTGTATGCACTTGTGAATTTCTAATGATGTTAAAAAATATTGGCCACCTTTGCAGGATGACAAAGAACTACATCATTTTGAAAACTGCAGAAAGAAAATAATCAAGATTTATATATGTCTTCTGTATGCACTGCTGGGTTAGCGAATAGTAGGTGAAAGATAATTTCTTTATAAAATTATTTCATATAATAAAATATAAAATTGACATATAGAACATATAGCCTTTTTGTGACCCCCCATGAATTAAAAAATGAATTAACCATAGATTCCGGTAATTGTAATCTGATAAACTTAAAATATAAAAAAGGTATATTAATTTTAAAATCTGTACATGAATGTTCATAGCAGCTTGTTATAATAGCTAAAGATTGAAATCAACCTAAATGTTCTTCAGTGAATGAATTGTTCAACAAACTGTGATATATTCATACCATAACAGTACTCAACCACAGAAGGAACAATGCTATTGACACAACAGTGTGAATAGACCTCAAGGAAACCATGTTATATGAAGAAAAGACACTCTCAAGAGGCTATATGATGTATTAATTCACTCTTAATGTCCTTAAAATAATGAAATCATAAGAATGGAAAACAGATGAATAATCCTAGGGGCTAAGATTTAGGAGAGAGGGGTGGTTGTGGGAGAAGGGCTGTGGCACAGGGATCCTTTGGTAATAGAACAGTTCTGTACACTGATTGTGATAACAGTTACCAAAGCCACATATGTTATGAAAATTGCATAGCATTTTAAGCACAAATGCACACATATACATACACATGTGAATATATAGATGAAATTTGAATGTTGTATGAATTGCATTCACGTCAATTTCATGATTTTCATAGCTGATTTAATGATTTAATAGCTGTGCTACTAAAGTGAGAAACAAGCACTTTTCTCAATACTCAACAATTATCCAGACATTAAATGTGTGTTTTGTTTGGTTTTTTTGCTAAGCAAGTAATTTTCCAACTCTCTGCAGAGACTAGCAGGAGCTCTATGTTTCAATTCAATTTCTGACACTATCTACCCGAAGTTAGCATCAAATCCTACCAGTTAAAGGGCTCAGTCCTACAAGACTGCTTCCATTTCAGTTGCTATTCATTAAGTCCCAGGTTGGTACCTATATTTCTGCCTGATTGGCCACAAGTCAGGGGTTCCCACAACTCTCTCCTCATGCCTGATAATTTACTCACAGAACTCAGGGAAACGCTTTACTTACTATTACTGTTTTTTCTTAATTATGAAAGCTATAACTCAGAAATAGCAAAATGGAAGACACGCATAGGGTAAGGCATGTGGGAAGGGGTATGGAACTTCCATGCCCTCTCCATGTGTGCCTCTTCCTAGTACTTCTATCTGTTTTCCAGTTTTTTAGCCTCTCTTGTTTGTGGGTTTTAAGGAGGTCTATTACATAGGCATGATTGATTAAGTCATTGGCCAGTGGTGACCATGAGCTACTATAAAAAACAATCAGCCCTGTCCTGAATCCATCTAGGGTCCTGGCCACCACTCATCTCATTAGCATATAAAAACATTCTAATAACTCAGAGATTCCAAAGGTCTTAAATGCCTTTGTGTCAGAAGCTACGGAATAAGGTCAAATGTTATAATAAACTCTCCTACCACCCCCCACAAGTCAGAAAATTATAAAGGCTTTAGGAGTTTTGTGTCATGAACTAGGGATAGAGAACAGACACACATTTCCTATTCTGTCACAGTTATATTTGTACAATATGCTAATATTCGAGGTGGATGAATGATGATGTGTGGGGCCATCTTGCCTATGTTTTGGAATGCTCTGTGAATTTATAATTATTTTAAAGGAATAAGTTTTAGAAGTGAGCAAATGTAAACAATACAAGTTTACATTGTAAACAATGTAAACTTCAGGATACACAATTGGATAAGAAAGCTATATAGAGAAATATATGGAAATGGCTACTATGTACACTGAGAGTGCTTATTTCTAGAAGGAAGAAGAAAGCTGTAATCAGGATGAGGCATATGAATAGGATTCTGGCATGTTTGGCAAATTTCTATTTCTTGACTTGAGTGATGGTTAGAAGAATTTACCTTTATTTCTCCAAGCTTATAAATGTTTTGTGTTAAGTATTGTATGTTGTGGGTGTGTGTTGTGCTTGTGTATGTATGTGTACATTCTTGGGATTTGCTTGTGTTTGTGCAGCAGGGGTAAACAAGGTGCCTTTTAAGCATACAGAGTAGATTGCTTTCAGCTAATACCAGACAACTGTAGGAATCAGGAGGCTTAATGAGATGGTGCAGTGCTCTTAGGTTTATGTCTTTGCATTAACAGGAAAAGCCTCCAAATGACCCAGGTTTAATACCCACAGGGCAGAATGCCAATTTTGAGTTAAAGGCGCATTGTTGTTGGTGTATAATACCCACGTTTATTCTTTAGAATATTTCTATTGATGAATTATTAATTTTAATTTTGTGAGTTTCATTATGTTAAATAATGAGTACTTAACAGGGAAATAAAATATTTTTAAAATATCAAAAAATAAAGTATTGAATTTTACTGAAGTACAAATTTACAGTAGAAAAGTATGAAATGGGTATTTTAACCCAATGTTATGCCCTTGGGAAGCATTCTATAATGTTAAAATCAAACAATTATTTTGGTAGCAATGAACATAGAAAATTTTATGCTTCACCTTGAGAATACACATTTTTAAGGATATTAGGGAATCCATAGGTTTGATTGTGCTGAATTGTAGTCTAATGGATTGTGAATTACCATAAGCTATTTAAGCTAGTTGTACCTAATTGGATTCCAAAGTCTATTAAAGCTTATAACCAATTATATTGAGATTTTGAGACTGTCACACCTAGAACAGGCATCTTCATTGTTTTGTGTGTGGGATGATTAGGTGAAATAGGATTCCTTTCCTTAAGAGACTGTCTTAAAATGCATTTAGCCTTGCTCAATTTACATCTGGGTAAATGGTAGATGATGTTATTGGCCTCTAAACATGACATTATAGGTCTGATGACTGTTTCTCTACCTTAGCACTTCAAAGCTATTGATAGCCAGGTCCAGAATGGACCTCAACACATGCTTACTGGATGGAGCCTATTGTGAGTGTCAGGTTTGTCTTGCTGATCCTTCCTGGAACCTTCCTTAAAGAGGATTCTGACAAATTTCCACATACCAAAGGAGAAAACTTTATCCAAAGAAGTGGCACATGTGTTATCAAAGAAAGAATGCATTTCCAGAAGAGCTTTCCCAGGATAAGTGAGAATATGTATGCTATAGAGAAGGTAGTGAGAATTATGAGTCATTGGGGCAATCAGGATATAATCTTTGACATCCCTTGCTCATGGGTAGGAAGAACCAACATAGTGAAAATGTCCATACTCTCAAAACTGTCATACAGATTTAATGAAATCCCAATCAAAATACCATTAGCATACATCACATAACCAGATAAATCATTCCTAAAATTCATTTGAAAACAGAAGAGACCTAGAATAGCAAAAACAATTCTTGGAAACAAAGGCAAGGCAGGGGGCTTCAAAATCCCTGACTGGAAATTATACTACAGAGCTATGGTGATTAAAAACAGCATGGTCCTGGCAAAAAACAAACAAACAAACAAACAAACAGACAAAAAACAGAGCCAAGAGTCAGTGGAACACATTAGAAGATGCAAAAACAACCCCAAATACACTCAGCCACCTTGTCTTTGACAAAGAGGCCAAATACATTCACTGTAAGAAAGATAGCCTCTTTAATAAATGGTGCTTGAAAAATCAGCTTTCTTCATACCAAAGAGTAAAACTAGATCCATGTCTCTCACCATGCTCTAAACTAAAATAAAACTCAATCAGTGATTTAATATTAAAACAGAAACACTAAATTTCTGGAAAAAAGAATAGATAGAACATTTGAGGACCTGGGTGTAGGCAAAAACTTCATAAAACCCAGACCACATGGGAAATACTACAAAGAATCAACAATTGGGATCTTATCTTATTAAAAAGGTTTTGTACAGCAAAAGACATCACCAGAAGAGCAAAAAGATAACTCACAAAGTGGGAAAAAATTTTAGCCAGTGATTGCTCCAAGGACAAATAGCTAGATTATATAAATTGAAAAACATCAGATCCCCCAAATTTAAAGACCCAATCCAAAATTGGGCAACTGAGATGAATGCATAGTTCTCAGATGAAGAAGTAGAAGTGGCAAATAAATTCATGAAAAAATATTCAACATCACCGGTCATTCAAGAAATGCAAATTAAAACAATGCTGAGATTTCACCTCACTTTAGAAAGAATAGCTATTATCAAGAAATCACCCAACAACAAATGCTGGCAGGGCTGTGGGGAGAAAGGAACCCTACTTCACTGTTGGTGGAGTGTGGACTGGTGCAACTGCTGTGGAAATCAGTATGGGGATTCCTCAAAAAACTAGGATTAGAGGCCTCATTTGACCCAGAAATCCCTCTTTGGGGTACCTTCCCAAAAGAATTAAAAGCATCATACACATCTATGTATGTGGACCCATGTTTATTGTGGCACAGTTTGTAATAGTTAAATCTTGGAAACAACCCAAATGACCATCAAGCAATGGATGAATAAAAAAGATGTGGTTGTTTTATATAACAGAGTACTATTCAGCCACAAAGAAAGATAAACGAGATATTTCTAGGTAAATGGATGCACTTAGAAGCCATACTCTTAAGTGAAATAAATTGAGCACACATGTATAAATATCCCATTGCCTCTCTGGTATGAGAAACTGAAAGTATAAATAAGGACCAAGATATATAATAGATATTGTGAAATAGGAAGAAATTGTTCAAAATTATACTGTGAGATACTTTGTTAATAATTAAAATGTTTTATGTAAAAACAGTATACTATCATTAGGAAATGTGTTGAGAGATAGATTAGCAATAGAAAATATATTCTTTTAAGATCCAAATACTCAGTGTATTTACCATTATTATTCTCTATTTTTGTTATGAAAAATTATTTTTCAGGGCTGGGGATTTAGCTCAGTGGCACCATGCCTGCCTTGCAAGTGGAAGGTCCTGAGTTCAATCCCTGGTACTGAAAAAAAATTATTTTTCCATAAAACTGTTTTTATATTTTCTTTATTAATATCTGCTTGTATTACCTTAAAATAAAATAAAATAAAATAAAATAAAATTGTTAGACCCACAAAGGATATAATCTTTGATTTGAAGACTTTATAGATGTTCAACATGACAATTCACACTAAACAGAGATGGGTAGGGGAGAGTCAGCAAAGCAATTTGATATGAACAGGGTGGAGAAGAACAGTTCCAGTCTGGGGATGGGAACCTTTCTGAGCTTTGACTGCAGTGCTTGGTACTACTCGTGAACTCAGGCAATGTTGACTAATAGAGATAGATACCATTTCACATTTGTTCTGATTATTTCTTATTCTATCTCTTTTTCTCCTTCTTCATCCTCTACCTTAGAAAACCATACATTTCTAGACACACATATTTACACTTGTTTGTTACATAACAGTTGTGTCATTAACTTGAGTGCATACATATTCATATCTGAAAGATGTTATGGTAGTTTTACTAGCAAAGAGCTCAGCTGAAGTTTAATTTCCTCTTTAGGACCTAGGTATTCTCTCTGAGCATTCTGCTACAGCTCTTTGAAGGAAAAATATCAATTCTGACATGTCTTGGTTTAGAATAAAATGGTTCACCTACTTAATTATGAATCAATTTGAGGCAGTCACTAAAATCATGAAATATAATAGAGCATTAATGGGAGAATTTCATATATGAACAAAATAATCTCATTTCAGTTAGAAGTTCCTGTTGGTTTTGAGAATTGATGTTCTGTTCATATAAACTTAACATAATTTTCCCTTTGGTGTAGGTTTGTCTGTTCAAGAAAATTAACACATAGTTTAGAATGGTTGAATCTATAGAAGAAAGACTTAATCTTCTCCATGATCTAGGTTTGGTGTTACTACACACAATGTGGTGTCAGTCGTTATTAATAGATTATAATACACAGAGAAGAAATGAGTATTCTTATTTGTAATTATTTTGTGGCTCATCACATGACAAAGCAGAGTTGGACACACAGTCTTTTGTTCTCTTTTCTGCCTCTCTGCCTTGTCTCTGTTTCTGTCAATAATGTCGTTTTTGCCAAATAAGCCCTTTAATCCACACCTTGAAATTTGATATTTCAACCTTGGTGGCATTTCTGTCACCCCTTCCACAGTCAGCCCTAGGAAGACTAAAAGCTGCCTCATGATGAGCTTATAGGTCCACTGACCTTTTCTTGGCTCTCTAGAATATCATCTTTCAAGCTCTATTGTTCATGCCCAGAAGAGTCAGGCTTATTTGATTGATCTGCATTCTGTCCTGAATCTCAAAATGTTTAAACCAATTTTTAAATGAAAATAGTCTTCAGCAACTCCTTGACTTCCTAAAACTCATCTTTCCTCCTCTGGTTATGTTGGACCTGACCCATCCAGCTGCAGGAAGACAGGTTCTGTGTCTGCTTTCTTTTCCCATCCCCAGTGTCTCCTCATGGCTAGCACAGTGCCAAACACTTGATTATATTCTTGTTAAGTAATGAACAAAATAATGATTAAATGACTATAGGAAAGTGTTTATCTTGAGGCACTCTTTTTTATGTTCTTTTTCAAATTTCGTTTTCAATTTCATGCTTTCTCTATTGGGTCCTCTATACAACTCTTGTTCTTTTAATGAATATTTGTTGAATATTCCTCTTAAAACTCAAGTTGTTGCTGTGTGCCCAGTATTAAACTGGATGTTAAAATTTGTGGTGCTTGATGTATCTACAAGATCATAATCCAAGCTCAGAAGAGTCCAGTGTCTGCTGGGTCTGATGAGCAACCATGTGTAGAAGTGAGTTTTCCTTCCCCAAGTATACTAATGCCTGTTTCACACAATCTCATACAGGAAGAAGGCGTTAGTCATATATGAATTCTACCTTCCTGCCTCATAACCAGTGAGTACCAGAAAAGACATGTAAATAAAGATCTATGGCTTTTAAAAGAAAACCTTTTACCTTTAAAATTTTTTTTTTACTTTATCCATTGTTGATATTTACCTATCTTAATTAATTAATTAATTAATTTTTAAAAAATAAAAGAAGACTATTTGAAGTTGGGCAAGGAGGAAGACAGAGATAACAGACAGCTACTCTGGATGAATAGGGAGTAGAGAGAATTTGAAAGTAAGTAACTCCCCTATCTTAATTTTAAAAATAGATGATTTTACTCTTTATCCTAACCAGAGTAGTATGTATCAAATTCCCCACCCACAAATCAAAGACATAAAATACTTACTGCATTATTTTAGGGGGCAGTATATGAAAAATAGCCATAAACAAACCTAAACTTTATTTGAGGCATCCTGTTTCAGTTATAAAATTGAGATAAATTTTGTGCTCCTTTTTAAAAATCAAGCTTTTGCTATCCATAGAGTGAAATTGGCATCCTGATATCAGACAGAGTCCAAAGACTCTTGGCCTGTTGCTAGCATACCCAGTTGACCAGAGGTAGGATGTGCAAGTTTTCAAGATATGTAGGACTAATGTAAAAAATTGTTCTGCTCCCAGCACTGAGGCTATAGTAAGAGGGTCAGATATAGATTATGTGGGCAACATATGACTGCACTCAGCACATTTTTTCTGTTTCTTCCTCCTGCATATTTGGTAACCTAATCCTTATGCATTATTTTATTTGCTACAAATTGGGAAATAATAAAGTTAAGTCTGTTTAAAAATTGTTTTCTGAATAAAGCTCAGAATAAAGACCTTAAGGTAATATTGGTGGGGTTAGGCCAGGACCTTATAATGGATTATATAAAGAGGCCTTAGCATCCAGGATGAACATATGCTCCAAAGTGTAATTTTTCCAGGTAATTGAGATGCTGCTGTGCTCTTTCATGATCAGCTATACACTGTAATGTATTTATACATTTTTTTTCTTTTTAAGGATTATTTTTATCATTGTTTTGTATAAATTCATGCCTGGACTGAGTCATTCAAAGCTTTTTAGTGCATGATCTTAACCCTGGATTTTAATGACATAATGATGTCCCAAGAGGATTAAGTGGAGTGTGTGTGAGTTGGGGGCGGAGGCTAGAAAAGTCAGGGAAAGGAGCCAGAGGACCGGATATAGCTGATCACACAGACCAATCCCTGAGGTCTTCCAGGTTCAGGGGCTCAGGCTAGATCTCCTAGGTGAAGGGGCCAGGGAACATTCCAAGGAGGTGACTGTCCTTGTAATGTTGGCATATCAAGTGCTCATTCTGCAGACAATAAATCCTTAAGGAAGGACAGTGGAAATAGAGATGGTATATTCCAGGAACAATTAGGAAATAGAACAGATGGAACTGGGTTTAGAGTGAAAAGCATGGATACTGTCTATGTTTTGAAGGACTTGGGGAGATATTATAGTAAAAGTATAAACAACAACGAAAATAACATTGTTGAGCACTTACTATCTATAAGACTGAATGATTTGCCTGAATTCTTAATCATCAAGCTTCATGGCAACCGTCAAATTTGGTACAGTGGCCCTGTTTTATAGATAATAAAACTGAAGTTCAGAATGGTCACAAAGCTCATGACCACATAATCAGATGGGAGCACAGCTGGGTATCTAAGAACAAAAAGAAAAATGAGACTTGCTGTCTTCAGCATGACACTTAAGGAGTCTTCCTATGGATGGCCAGCACTTAGAACACAAAGCACTTTTACATATTTTATTAGAGTTAATCCTCTCCTAACACTGTGTGGTAGTTATAGACAGCATCATCTTATAAATGATGAAACTGAGACCTCAAGAGAGTGAGCCAGTTTTCAGACACCAGATGAGTAACAAATTTGGATCAAATAATAAATCTCAGTACTTTGAAAAATATTGCAATTTCTCCTTTACAAGGACCATTGGTGAGATACTGTCACTGCTTACACTGTTGTGTACTCCATACATGGAAACAGAATGGTGTGGATAAAGTTTTGATCCTGGAATCAGACTGCTTAAGTTAGCATCCCATTTCTGCTATAAGACATTGGATAAGTTACTTAATCTCTTGAATCTGTTTTCTTATGCAAGAAATGGGAATAATAATTTCATCTTTTGCTATTTTCATGGTGCAACAGTCATATTTTTTGCATAGAAGGATTAATTTAATTTTTTAAGTTTTTAAAAAATATTTTATTTTATTGGTACATTTTAGGTATACAATATAATTATATTCATCATTGGAAATTTGCACTGTTACATAATCTCTCTTAGTTCTTATTTTTCTCCCTTCCCCTGCCCTCTTCAACCCCTCCATCCCTCCCTATTTACAAAGACTTTTTTTCCATTTTTTACTTTTCTCATATTAATTCCATTACCTTCTTTCCTTTCCCCTCCCCTCCTATTTCCCCTTCCACTTTGCCCCTTTTCTTCCTATTTCACACTATCTATTATACCTTTTAGTCCTTATTTACACTTTCAGTTTCTCACACTAGAGAACCTATTCGATATTTACACGTGTGTCCTGTTTATTTCACTTAAGGGTATCGCCTCAGTGTGCATCCATTTAGCTACAAATGTGTCTAATTTCTCATTTTTTATGGCTGAGTAGTACTCCATTTTATTAAAAAATCCATTTTCTTTATCCAGTCTCCTGTTGATGGGCATTTGGGCTGCTTCCAAGTTTTAGCTATTACAAGTTGTGCTGCTATGAACATGGGTGCATGTATATCACTGTGGTATGATTCTTTTAATTCTTTGGGGAAGATACCCAGCAGGGGACTAGTTGGGCCAAATGAGATTTCCAGTCCTAGTTCTTTGAGGTATCTCCATATTGATTTCCACAGTGGTTGCACCAGTCTACACTCCCACCAGCAGTGGAGCAGGGTTCCTCTATCCCCACAGCCCCACCAGCATTTGTTATTGGTTGATTTCATAATAGCAGCCATTCTTTTTTTTTTTTTTTTTTTGGTACTGGGGATCGAACTCGGGACCTTGCGCTGGCAAGGCAGGTGCCTGAACCACTGAGCCAAATCCCTGGCCCAGATAGCAGCCATTCTTTCTGGAGTGAGGTGGAATCTCAGCATTGTTTTCATTTGCATCTCTCAAATGACCAGTGATGTTGAGCATGTTTTCATATGTTTATTTCCTATTTCTACTTCTTTGTCTGAGAAATGTCTGTTCATTTCAGATGCCCATTTTTGGATTGGGTCTTTAAATTTGGGAGGTCTGATTTTTTTAAGTTCTTTATAGATTCCAGATAGTAGACCTTGTCTGAGGAACAGCAGGTGAAGATTTTTTCCCACATTGTGGGTTGTCTCTTCACACTGCTGGTGGTTTCTGTAGCTGTGCAGAAGCTTTTTAATAAGAAGAGATCCTACTTGTTCATTGTTTGTGCTAGTTCATGGGCAACTGAGGTTTTGTTCATAAAATCTTTTCCTACACCAATGTCTTCAAGAGCTCTACCTAACCTCTGTTCCAGCCAATTCAGAGTTTCTATTTTAATATTTAGATCTTTAATCCATTTTGATTTTAGTTTAGTGCATAATTTTTAAAAGAAATGTATGCAAAGTGCCTGTCACCTAGTAAAACTCAATAAATGCTAGTAGTAATAGCAGTTGTTCAAAGAAATGGCATGCAATTAGGTGCAGGAATACTAAAATATATAAAATCACATTTTGAGATGAATCATTTCTGAAGGTAGAAGAGAATCAAAATGTGGTTAGGGAGTTAGTTTGATCCTGGAGATTATTTTTACTTAAGCTAACTGTAGGGTTTATATAGGAAAATCAAATTATTGGAAATGTACTTCAAAGAAGGCAAGTAGGCAGTGAAGGCAATTGTCCTGATGAGAGTTAATATGGTCCTGAACAAGAGTAATAGTGGAGAGAATGGAAAGGAGAAGATAGGTAGGTAGGAGGGGTGCAGAACATTTTAGGAAAGCTCTTCCCTTCATGTACAGTTCTTCCTTAATATCACTGGGCGAGTAGATGAGAAGTGTAAACTCATTTTCCAACCAGACTAAGCAAAAAATCTCATCTGAAGGTTTGCTACACTACAAAGACATGCATTCCAGAATCAGATACAAACAATTTGAAAGTTACATGTTGTTCTGATTACCTACACTCTGTTGTTGTCTTTTGGCATAGGAAAGCAGGAGTGTATGAATTCACTTATCTAAATTTGCTATTTTGGCTGCATTCTGAGAGATGTTTATTTTCTGGCTCATGTGCTTATTTACATTTGAGTTCTCAGCTTGAAACATTGTATTTATGGTTTTCTCTTCTTTTCATAATGCAGAAATGATACAAGCTGCAAAAATTTCAATCTCAGTTGACTTTTTCATGGTTGTCTTGCTGGTAAGCTGAATTAACTTTGAGTAAAGCAATTACCTTAAAATTATTGCCAATAGAGCTTCAATTTCTTGTATCCTAGGTTTAATGGAAGTGGTTAGACTCTGTAATGAGCTGAGACTTCATTATATAATGATAGTTTTAAAATGACTGTGATCTGAAACTAGTAAAAATTCTCGAGACTGTGCTCTATCTTAGAGGAAGAAGAGTGAAGTTTGAGTTGTTTCATCTTGTCTGATGTTCCTGCAGCTGGATTGTAGTTTTCAGGTTGTTTATCCAGATTAGGGTAAAGGACTGGCTTGAGTGATCTGGTTGTAGGTGTATCTTTCGGATCTATTCCAGAAAAATCTCAGAGGGTGAAATCAGCTCAGATCCAAGTGAACAAGAACAATGAGGTAAACAGTGACAATTCAGATTTTACATAATATGTTTCCACTTGGCATTTGTTTAAATGCATTCAGTTGGTTGACACTCTCTTGTATATTGGCAGTCAAAAGCTTTTATGTGCTCCTGCCTATGAACATAGCCTGATTGGCCAGAAAAGAATAAAGTATGAGCTGTCATAACAGTTCTCATTGTTATATCTTTTGTTCATAAGCTTCTAAGTTTACTAAGTATAAGGCAGTATAATCTTACTGTGAGCAAGTATTCTAAGGCTCAGTACTCAACTAATATCTCACTCAATGATTACTGCTATCTTCTCTCAATACCTCATTCAGTGATTACTGCCATAAAATCATGGCCCTCTAGATCTTGTTGAGCATTCAATATGCCCTTAAAATGCTAGAAACAAGCAAGTCTCTTTTTAAGCCTACTACTTCATATATGCCACATGTTCCCATAACTTACCTGAATGAATCCCTTAAATGAGCTGTTGATGTCCTATTAGCCATTTTTTTTCCTCCCAAAGAAATTCATGTTCAGCTGCTAGGTAATTTGCTTCGGTGAAATTTACAGATCTGCCAGCTGTAAAAAACATTAATGCATAATACATAAACAAAACGTACACTCTTTTTGCAAAAAAATGGAAAAAGCCAAAAAGAAAGGAATTTTGTCTTTGCTTTCCACAGGAGAAAGCATTAATCTTGCATTTTTATTTTTGATGCCTTTTTGCCTTTAAATATATGAGTTGACTATTAATGCCCATATTCACAGCAGGGGTAGAAGGGAAATGGCAGTAAATTGTAAAGCACATTTACATTATAACAAGGCCCTTGGAAGCATTGTAATTCAAACAGTTATTTCAACAGAGGTTTGGACTCCCTCCAATTTAATTTTCTGAAGTTAGGCTGTGCAGCTGGGTCATTCCTGGTCTAATCTGGGAAATGTATCTCTTAAGGCTGTGGATCAGAATGCCAGCCTCCCAGCTGTCACCAAGGAGCATCATTTATAGTCACTGAGGTCCAAGGACAAGGCATCAGAATCACTTTATGTGGACACAGCAACCTAGCTAGCTTCATATATTCTGTTACAAAGAGAAATAATCAATATTTCATGTTTAATGATGCAGAGCTAAAATTAGTATAGATTTTATGTCTTCTACTTTTCCAAATTATGCAAACATTAGTGACCCCCTTTTTAGTGCCCTTTTACACTTCCATCTGAAAAAAACGGTAGGCGGGGGAATGGTGAGGAAACCTGATGATATTTAATTAAATGATTGAATAGTCAAAAGGATCAAAGGTAATTTTGGCTTTTAACTTTTGTTAAATAGTTACCCTTAAGTTAGCATGGAATTATTCCCAACACACACACAAACTGATTTATGTGAGTGTCACAAGTTTTGTCACCCATAGCTATGCAATGAAATAAACTGCAGATTGTGTACACATTTTAAGTTACCTTAAATGCTCTGCAATATTGCTGGGAATAAAATGGCTAAGTGTAAGTCAGAAAAGTTAAGAGGTTGCATTTAGACATAAGTGCACTTTAGAGAAAAAGCAATTTTGAGAAGATTTCTGATTTTAAACATGTCTAAAGAACATACCCTGCTTGTTTAGATGGCAGAAGGGTAGGGACAAAAAAAAAATAAGAACAGTGTTTTATTATTGAGCAGGTCAATGGCTTGACTATGAAGCAACAGAAAATGAGCTTAGCTAATCTCTTAGCTGTATTCTGCTGTTTCGGAAAGGAGAAAAATCTGTAGAATTAAAATGCAGGAAGCCACAAAAAAGCAGGATCTCATATCTGCCATAATAGTTCATGTTCAAGATATTTCAGAATAGCCCTTACAACACTAAAAAGAATGGAAAATATCAATTGATCTTTCACCATGACAATATAGCCCATGCCCCATTGCCACACATAGCACAGATTTTATTTGGAAGAATTTGGAATGTGGTATGTGTCTGGCTTGTTACTAAATAATTCAACTTGTACAGTGCAAAGTGGCTTAACTTAAATTTTTAAGAAGGCCCCATAGAGTATGATCCTCTTATTTGTTGAGTGAAACTGTGCTGTGAAATTGAACCAGAAACTGAATGCAGGCCTTTGAGTTGGGACAACTTCTCCTATAAGGGATCAGTCATCAAATATCCATGTTCCGTTAATAGTAAATGAACTTGTTGGAATATAGAAAAAGAATTGTAAACATAGGTCAAACAAAAGCAATTAGCCTTCTTGAGACATTTTACCCAGGATCCAGAAAGAAGACAGATAACTCATTTAAGAAGACAACTGAAAAAGGTTAAAGAAGTGACTGTTTGTGTAGGTGTGGGCAAACTGTAAGAGAAATAGGACGGGGTGGCATCTGGGCCCATCATAGTTTGGATGGGGCAAGGGAAGGCAAAAGAGGAGAATAGAATGGAAGCAAAAGAGGGGGAGAAACAAGGGGAAGGAAAGGGAAGAAGGAAAGCAAAGATCTTGGACCAAAGAAAGCAGTTAAGAGAATATGGTAAGAACCACTATGTGGGAGTGGCCACCCTGTAGAAGCTGTGGCCTTCACTTCCTGTCAACCTGTCTCCAGTAAAAGGAAAGAACAAAGAGAAAATGTACTCCAACTTCTCTTTTCTGAAACTTCTGTCTGAGTCCATTGCCTCTTACTGCTGAAATCCTCTGAGAAGCCACAAAAAGGCCTGATTGATAAAGTCCAAACTTATGGGGTTGCCAGAACAAGAGGTGAGTGGAGAAGGGTAAAGAGACTATCTGTAGAGGCAAAGAATAATCAGTAGAGAATGTAAAGCTTCTTGCAATTTGGAGGCCATTAGGCTACTAACATTTCTTTTCATCTTAGCCAGAACAACACATTCAATTCATTTATTCAACAGATGTCTATTAAGCTATCCTTAAAGACTTCATTTATGGAATTGGCATATCAGGTGTATAAGTGAGCATCCTTGACCTTCAGGAGCTTGGAGGGGTAAGCAGGTAGAGGAAATGGTAAAATTGGGATCCCTGTAGGTTACTGAGGAAGCAGGGTAGATTTCCCAACCTTCTTGTTAGGTTGAGAGAAATTGTGTGGAGGAGGGGCATATTAGGGTCTTTCTTTTCTTCATTTGATCAGACTTAGGGAAAGTGGGAGCAGAGGTACAAAAGGTGGACCAAGGAGAGGCAGACTGGATCTTCCTGCACAGGACCTGGGTGAGGAGTTTGGAACCCATCCTAACAGCAACAGGGAGCTATTGGTGGTTTCAGTAGAAAAGTGGTGTTGCCAGACATAGAATCATAAACAAATAAGACTAGTGGGAGAAACCAATGATGGGAGAAACTGATTTGTTTGTATGTGCTTTTAATGATATATTAAAATAAAATTTTCTCAAAGATCAAACTCCCAGTAAAGATATGTTGAGCAAGCTGAATTCTTTATCCATCTCTGAGAAAATGAGGACATGGTTTGGAACTTCCAGACCAATTGAATTGAAGTGTTTTGTATAGTTAGCTTAAATAACCAAATGATGAAATCAATCCTCCAAATTGTCAGAAGAGCAGCTGTTCAGAAAGCTCTTGTTAGTCATTGACCTTATATTTAATATGATTTTCTAGAACGTGGATAGTCAGATTGAATAAAGTACTGCACCAAAACCCTCCTACCCAGCAAGCTCCCTGCAAAAAAGAATCAAGCAGAGTATGGCTGGCTAGTGTGTAAACCCTTTCCTTCCTGATCCCCAAATCACCAGGGAAAAAGAAAAGAAGAAAGCACACCACAGACACAGCATAAAGGAGACAGTACCAGCATTACCAAGAACTAAATATCTGTACTAAGAGGTGTATCAGTAGTACTTTAACACTAAAAGTAGCTCACTATGCTGTAACCATAATGCAATAGGTAAGAAAGAAAAAGTTTATAACCTAAAAATTCACTCCTGGTTTTCAAGAGTAATTAAGATTTCTCATTCAAATTACTTGTTTTCTCTATAAAAGTAGCTTTAAACTGGACCTTTATATAACCCAGATTTATTAAGTATGTCATTGGAGGTAGAATGGACAGGATGAGATATGATGGGGTAGGTAACAGGGTTTATAAGGTAAAGAAATTTTACCTTAAAAGTAAAATGTCATGTGCAAGACTGAAAAGTATATTCTATTTATCATATATATTCTGCCTACACCGTATTTATTTCTACTTACTGTATAAAGCACACATGTATTAAGAGAGTTAAATAAAAACAGAAATATCCACATATCATGTATGAAAGAAGGGGAAAATTATACTAACAGTCTGGAAAGAATAGATATAGCAATTAAATATTTAATTTAACTTAATCTTCTAACAAGCAAGACAAAAATAATGACTTGTGTAAGACTTATGAGTTGTTATTATTGATGAAGAGAAGTACACTATTATACCGAAAGAGGCAAATGTCTCCTATTGCTAAATTCTAAAATGATTTTTATTCTACTATATATAGGCGAGCTTGATACAATAGCATGATGAAGAGTATCTTGTACAGTAGTGTTATAGAGGATGCAGTGATGTTCTTCGTATGAGATATTTTTGACATAAAACAGCATCCTTATAATAAAAAGGGATTGAAGACCTTGACCTCTTTTACACATTAGTCATTGGAATAAGATATTTTGAAATGCCTTTTCAAAAACAAAGCAAGCAAACAACTGTCCAGTTCTGAACTTTTGTAATTCTATGGCTTATGAGAATTTTATACTGTATTCAGTAACTCTAACTTATGAGTTACACTCACTTCTCAGGAATCTTTCAATTGGTAAAAACAACTAAAACATCCAACTGAGAGTGTTTTAAACAAATGAGAAAATCTCTGGCTCATAAAACTGAAGAGTCCATCGATGCATAAGTTTTAAGCTTTGGTTTGTCTATGCAAGTTTGATCTACAAAGTACACAGCATCACCAAACTGTTTTGCTTTGTCTCTTCCACTTTACTGTATTATTTTTTTCTTCAGTTATTGCTTCTTAAAGCAGCAAACATTTTTATCACAGTTCCAGAGTTCTTCACACTTCAAAATCAAAAGGAAAAATCCTAAATGTTCCTGAAAATCTTAAAGATTAAGCAGTTAACATTGGTTGAGCAACTACTATGAGCTGGACACTATTCTAGGAGCTGAAAATATAGTAGTGGATGGGTATGACAAAAATCTGCATCTTTCAGTAGTTTACCATTCAGTAAAGAGTGGTAAATAATAACACAAACATGTATATTAAGAAGTGATAAAACATTAAAGAAAGGAATAAAAACATACAGCATGGTAGTTCCAGAGCAGGACATAGGTGACATATTGTAAAGTTTAGTCAAGAAAGGCTCCTTTGAGAAGGTGATATTTGAGCAGACCCTTGATTGAGTGAGGGAAGAAGCTATGTGAGGAGATGGGCATGAGTGTTTGTGCAGAGTAAACAGCAAAGATAAGTGATTTGAGGAGGGGGCAAGCATGGCCGCTTGTGAAATGCAATGAAAGCAATATGGCAGGAGGGGAGTAAGTTGTGTGGATGGGAATTGGTAAAAGAAGAGATTATGGAGACAGGTAGGGTTTTGTAGTACATACGGCTCTGTAGACCATAGTGACAAGTTTGGATTTTATTCCAAAATCACTGGAAAGCTGTGAACAGAAAAGTATGTCATTTGTCTCTATTTGTCTAACCATGGTGGATTCATAAATGAGGAGATTAATCTTACATGAAAAAAATGTGCAAGTGTTGGCAAATCAGAGTTGAGGCAGATGTTCCATATTTTCATCTGCATCTCGGTTAACTTTTTTTATTTTTAATTCTTTAGTATTTATTTATTTATTTTTTTGAAGTGCTGGGAATCAAACCTGGGACCTTGCACATGTTAGGCAAGTGATCTGTGAATGAGCTACATCTCCAGACCTCTTGGTGCCTTTTATCCTTCTATTTTACTATCTTTAATGTGTGCTTTTCCTCTTTATGTGTACAATGGCTTCTGCATTCTGGATCTCATTATTTCAACTCAAGCAGGAAGAACAGGGAAGTATAAGAGTCAAAAGCCACATGCTAGCTTAATCTATTTCTTTATCAGAAAAATAATAGGTTTTACAGAAGGCCCATTCAGTAGATTTATGTGAATTTTCACATGAAGAGAAAAATGCATCCCAATCTTTACCACCCAAAATACACAAATATTAATTCAAGACTGATCATAGAATTACTGTACATTTAAATAAGCTACTGAACTTCTAGAAGAAATATAGGAAACCATCTTTGCAACATTAGGATAGCCAAATATTTCTTAAGATACTTAAAATACTAAATAACAAAAATAAAACAATAATTCTGTTGCATCCAAATGAAAGTCTTCTGCTTACTGAAAAATAGTTACATGGACTTTTCCAGTGCATTTATCTGACAAAGAAGTTTTATTCCAAAATACATAAAGAACTTCTACAACTCAAATGAAAGATGTATAACCCAATTAAAAACAAATAAAAAGATACTTAGCATCATTAATTATCAAGGAAATGCACATTAAAATCAGAACGAGATACCATACATCCACTAAAATGATTAAAACTAAAAAGACTGACAGTATTAAATGTTGGTGAGCAAGCAGGACAGTATTTCTTGTACATTGCTTATTGGAATATAAAATGTCATAACCACTTTAGAAAACAATTTGGGAGTTTCTTAAAACATTAAACATATATCTGTATTATGGCACCACATTTTTACTTCTAAATATATACTAAAGAGAAATGAAAACATACATCTGCAAAGATATTTACATAAAAATGTTCATACGGCTTTATTCATACTCAGCAATATCTGAAAACAATCAGAATGTTCATCAACAGGAGAATGGACAGATACCTTCTGGTGTATTTATACAATGGCTCACTGTTTAGCAATGAATGGCAATAAACTACTGAGATACAATTGGCACGGGTGAATGTCAAAATATTATTTTGAGTAAATTAAGCTAGATAGAAAAATTTATATGAAATCTGAAAACAGACACAATCTAAAGGGATGGAAATTAGAACAACTATAATTGGGAGAGGGGACTTAATTGTCAAAGGGCACAAAGGAACATATTGGAAAAAGAAGTGTTCTATATATTATTTTGGGCAGTGGTTCTACCAATGTATGGATTGGACAAAACTCTTACTTTTATGTATGCATTTCATGCTTTATAAGTTATACTTAAAGTAAAAAAAAAAATAAAATAAAGCCAAGTTACTGAACCATTATGCTGGCTGAGATAAGGAGAAGTAAATGGAAAGCAGGGAGATAGTTAAGCAGTTGCCACTATTGTCTTAGATGAGACTAGGAAGTGATCAGATCTCAGTTATATATTGAAAGTGGAGCAAATAAAATTAAATAATTGCTTGACTGTGGATAGTGAGAGGAAGGAAGAAGAAAAGGTTGACTAGGAATTTTAGTTCTGCATAACTAGGTGAATAGGAATGCCATTTCCTTAAATAAGGAAGAAGTAGTGAAGTTTTGGTTAGGAGGTTATGGCAGAGAAATCAACACTTGAATTTTGAATTTGTGATGCTTGTCAGACCTGTGAATAAAATGTCAGGTAGGTAGGTGGATGCAGAAAAGTGGAATGGGGAAAGATCAAGTACAAATATGAATTTAGAGCAATGAGGCTGAATGCGATTCCCCAGAGAAGTGCGGATAGCTAGAGAAGAGGACAGAGGCACAGGACAAATGGTGGAATGTTTGCAGAGAAAATGAGGTTCTTTTATTAGTGGGGAGGATCAAGAAGTAACCATGAAGATCAAAGAGGGCCCCATCCTCCTCTAGACTATGTAGTATGTAGCATGCGGAAAACACCTGCCTCCCTCTTAAGAGGACTGCAGGAAAGAAGCTGAGGTCAGTGATTTGGCCATATTTGTCAATGGCAAAATTCTCTGTTCCCTACAATGGATACAACTCTACAACCCTTCTCAACATTTCCTTCATCTTCTTGATCTAACAAAAACTTAGCCTTGTACAGAACAGCAAGGCACAGTTCAGCTTGCACAAGATTAATTAAGAGAGTATTTAAAGAAGTTTAAGAGAGACAATTTTGCTAATGGTAGACTGTTAGTTGTGAAGAGCTGTATGGAAAAGTTGGAGGGACTGAGGAGAGGTGGGTGATTGGGTTAAGTTCTGGAATGTGTGGTTCAGTATAAGATGAAAGAGATCATGTCAAAGAGGATGAGAGTATATGAGAGGAGGTGTGTGTAGGGTGCCCACAAATACTATACTGTCTTACAGAAGGGACTTGAGCATCTGTAGATTTTGGTATCCACTGGGATCCTGGAACCATTCCCTCCAAAATAGCATGACTATAGTTCCAACTGTAGCTTCCTCTTGGGATTGGTTACTTTAGCAGTTTTTAGGACTGAGGAAAGAAGTGCGGCTTCAGGAGATGGTGGTCTTCCCAGGAACAGAGTTGTATGAGCCTTCAAATCTTCTGTGGTTGATAAGCTTAAGGACAAGCAGTCTCACTGGGAAGCTGAGCCAACTTCTATCACATTCCTAAAGGCAGAAAAGTGAGATTACAGAATCTAAGGCTAGATGCCTGAAAGAAACACAAAGTGTGTGTGTGTGTGTGTGTGTGTGTGTGTGTGTACATGGACCATAGGGAGGTAACCGAGAGGATGGTTGTAGAATGACCAAGCCTAGAGCACATTTATTAGAGTCTCTTTTTCAGCAATCAGCAGACAAATTTACTGTTGACAGTAAATTGGGAAAGAGGACATGTAGATTCATATAAACATATCTGCATTCTAGAAAAATAACAGGAAGCATTATCTTTAGTAATGAAAAAACACAATTTAAGTGACAGTATTATATTTCGATTAAATCATGGATTAAACTGTATTGTGTGTTTAAATACATAACAGTTGCAAACTCCAGACCTCTTGGTGGTGTGTATTCTTGATTTTGCTAAACAATTACCCTCAAATAATATTGTCAGAAGTACATGATTTCAATTTGTAAGATACTTCTTTTCTTTTTCACAGGAAGAACTGAAAAGATTGCAGAATCCTTTAGAACACGTTAATGATGGGAAATATTTTCTTGAAAAGTAAGTAAAAAATACTAAAGGAAGTGAAATAACTTTCTAGGTTGAAAAGCTCACATAAAAAAGGACTTGGCAAGGCAAAATGAAGTACATGGTATCTTTGTGATCAGGGCCAAGAAATGTGGCTCATTTAAAATATAGCTATACAGGCTTGACGCTAGTTAAATAATGATACACAAGCTCTACTGATTATCAGATTAATATGACACTTAGATATTTCCCATGGCTTGAAATATGAAGGCTTGAAAATTAACCCTGTCCTATCTTTGGCTTTTAAACAGGAACATTTATAGAAGGAAGCATAAAAATTGCAAGAAATGCAAGGCTAACCCCAAACTAATAGAATAAACATTCAGAATAACACTGCAAAATGAAAGAAAACTAAGCTTTAAAAAAAGTGAGGAAGAGATGAAATTGAACAGAGGTAAAAGTACAGTAGTGTCTTTCACTTGGGTTTTTAAGCAAGAATGTCCCATTTGATGCCCGAGGGTTGGATATGCCTATGTTACAATAAAAATATTTTAAAAGGAAGTTTTGTTATTTATATAAATTAACTATATTATGTATTTTATATACATCCCAAGAAAACAACTATTCACTCAGTGCAGCCAAGGTAAGCCAGTTGTGTCCCACCCATGGGCCACAGGTTGGACCCACCTGGATTAAAACACATGAGAAATATGTCCTGATTTCAGTTTGTGGATAAATGCTTGGAGGTTTACTTGCCATCAGCCTAGCTCATAATTGTTAGGGCTTCTAAAATATTAGCATGGTATTAGACTGAGTAATAGGTGTGCATTTTCAATATAAGGGAAGAAAAGTGGAGCTATCATTTATTGAGGATTTAGAAAGTACTCTGTACTGTTAATCCTGAAAGACATTTCCTCACCAAATTCTGATTATGGCCTTTTCATACGGGCATTATTGTTTCCACTTTATAGATGAAGAAAGAGGGTCAGAGAGTTTTCAGCAACTTGTCCAAGTCTATGCAGCTCATGAGTGATAAGAATGGGAATCAAACCCATGTTTGGATGCTTCCAGAGCCCTTGCTCTCAGCTCTTGGCAAAGTTCCAATGTATTCTGGACCAGTGAAATCTATATGGCTGTCATGCTCAGTTCTGACAGGTGCTAGGAGTATCCAAGAAGAGTGTAAAGGAAAACCTTAATGTTGTTACAACACTTGTGAAAATGGAAAAATTTGAGTTTTACTCCTCTCTCTGCCTTTCCCTAGCTTTGTAAGTTTTGACAAATTATTTAACCACCTAGAGGCCCAGATTCCTCATCTTCAAAAGATGATAGTACTGATGTGGCAATCTTCCTGAGGGCATCAAACGAGACAAGACATGATGACATGGTGCTCTCAGTGCTGGCTCCCTTCCTTTTCCATCTGGGTGTGGTTGGACCAGACAGCTTCCTAGAAAGGCAGGTCCAAACCTTTGATCAAACAAAGTTTCTAGGTTACCTATTGATTCAATTTATCCTTGCTATGCCTATTCTCATTAATATGAATAAACAACAAGGTCATAGTCCAGCCATTATGGAGCACGTTGTAGAAGTTACTCAAAAATTAAAAATGAAACTACCATATGATCCAGCAATCCCAATCCTGGGTATATTCAAAGAAAATAAAATAAGTATGTCAGAGACATCCCACATGCATTGTAGTACTATTCACAATAACCAAGAAATGGAATAAATCAAAGTTTTGATGAATAGATAAAGAAAATGTGGTACATACATACAATGGAACATTATGCCGTCATAAAAAGAATGAAATTCTGTCACTTGCCACAGCATGAACAAAACTAGAGTATGTTACATTAAGTAAAATAAGCCAGACACAGAAAGACAAATTCTGTATGAATTTACTAATTTGTTGAATCCACTAATCTGTTGAATCCAGAAAAGTTAATCTCATAGAACTTGAAGGTAGAATGGTAGTCACTAGAAGTCAGGGAGGCAGTAGTGGGTAGGAATGGGGTTTCAATTACATTTAGGAGCAAGAAGTGCTAGTGTGTTACTGCACAGTAAGTGACTTCAGATAGCAGAAATTAAAGCACATTTAAAAAGGCTAGAGGAAGATATATTGAAAGTGTTCATCACGTGAAAGTGACAAATGAGAAGATAAATATGTTTAACTTGATTTAAATAAATATTGAAATATCACATATCACCCCATTAATATGTACAATGCTTTTATGTAAAGACATAAATTTATTCTAAAGTAAATTGAATTTAAATTTTAAAAAGAAAAAATAGTTTAGTTCTTCCCAATCACCCTTGTCACTATCTGTGAACAGTAATAGCTGAAGAGATTTTAGCTGACACCGGCAAGATTTTTCTTCTATAGAGACTTATGTTTTAATGATATTAGGTCCAGATCAGTGGTTCTTCACCCTGGATGCACTTAGAATCATCTAGAGGGCTTAACAAAAATGCTTTGGCTTAAGCCCCACCCCAGAAAAATTGAATCTGAATCTCTGGGCAGCAGCCTTGGAACCAGTGTTTCTTAACAGCTCCCCTTGGGTGCTTATAATGAGGATCCGGGGTTAAAAACTGTGGTGCAGATGCATTTTAGATTCCTCTCAGTTATTCAATAATCTCCTCATGTAGCTTAATTCTCTGAGGACACACTGTCTCTGTGATGTTCAGCCCATTTATTTATTAGGCCTGGCTGTGTCAGTTTTTCATTATTGATTTTAATGTAGGAAATGAAATCCAAAAGGTTTTTTTTTCCTGCTAATTGACCAGAACTCTATGTTAAACCTTTCACTACTAGCAATGTGCATCTTTGCCAGCAATCTGCTCTAAGGAAGCTACGTGAAAATTAATGGCTTATGTGTGGGCTTCTGCCTCTACCGGCCTGCTCTTTCCCCTTCATTGTCCAGAGACCTGAGAAAGCTAAAAGCTTGTGGAAATGACCAGTCTATTTTGTGTGGTTATTTTTTTCTGATTATGACTGAGGAATTCCAGGTATGGGAATTGTCTCCCCTCAAAGCACCCAGGTATGTAGAGAAGCCTTCTCCTTCATGCTTGTGTAGGACAGAAGATAAGCAGGGGCCATCAGCCCTAACAACTATTCCCATTTGCATAGATTTCTGGGGATTTTTTTGGTCTGCTTCCAGGCAGGACTATGTCCTTGAAAACTGTCAGTTTTGATTGAAAAATTGGTGTACTCTGAGTGAGTAGATTAGGCATTATTATAGCTGTAGCTGACTTAGGTGCTGATGTAAATCATCTCAGCTACTCAAAATGACCATAAGTTAAGTGATAGTGGTGTCATAGCAGTTGATCAGTTACTCCCCCTTGGAATATTACACTTATTCTGAATGCTCAACGGGGTTTTGTGGTAGACACTGTGAAGAGAGGGGAACCTCCAACTCTATACTATTGGACACCATATGTAGGGTCACTTGAGGGTATTGAAATACACACACACACATATACACACACACACACATACACACACAGGCACAAACACTCAGTAAAGCTTGGCATATGCCCAGAAACAGAGAAGAGTGATTGGTAAGGAGTCTGCTTACCAATTAGGAAGCTGCTTGTGACTCTATTATTTATGATAATCACTTATTAATTTAAGTATGACCTTAAGCTCACTGACATTTTTTATAATTATTGAATCATGCTAGATCTCTGGTAAGAAATGTATGCTTGAAAGTCAGACATTCTACTGATTTTTAATCACTTTGTTAACCACAGGAAATTATTAATGGAATGGACTAATGCTAGCCAATTTAAACCAATAGGTATTTGTAGTTTATAGCTTGAGGCTGTATAAATTACATCCCTAAATTAGCAAATTTGTTAATATAGCTCTTTTCTTCTCTTTTTGAAAATATCACCTTTGTAATTGCATAGCTACTGACCACACAACACACTAACATATATTTCTATTGCCTAATTTGCTAATGTGTAGTTAATAGGATGGTTAACAGAACCTTAAGGTATCCTTGTTATAAGGCTGTTGGCTCTACAAGACCACAGAATTATAAAACTGAGACTTCCCATACACACCTAGCCTGGATTAGGTCCCCATGTTGTTTCTTTCTCAAAATATATCCATCACACTTGTCATTACCATTGGAGTCCATCTATATTGTCAGACTATAAGAACAAAGACTGTCTATTGTTCTCACCATTTTAGCCCTCATGCTTTGTATTATTCCTGCCACTCAGATGATGTTAAATTTTTTTAAAAAGTAAATAATGAAGAATTAATAATAACTCTGAATATACATGGTCTAGACTAAGTGGTGAAATTTTTCCTTTCCCTTCAACAATCAGGCTGAGAGCAACCACAAGCTTTATTGAGTTCATGGCCCCATCTAGCGGCTGATAGGAATTTATCTGGTCTTCCATGCTTTCCCTACCTGGCTATTCCTTGCTAAAGAGAGTATATTTTTGATCCTGAAGGATAGTTTCAGGACAGTTGTTTTCTTATCTTTTGCTTTTCTTTACTGCCATAACAATCCTTGTTCTCATTACTTGGCTTATTTACATAGCTTCCCTTCATTTTTCCTGCTCACTTCCCTTGCAAACCACCTTTAAATATCCTTTTCATTGTTTTCCTGTGCAGAAATGTTTCTTTCATATTGAATGTCACAATCCTTTAATAGTTTGTTAAGTCAATTTGGTAAGTCACTACAGGCCCTAAGAAGCCTTGAAAATTAAAAAATCAAATTATGTCATATGTAATTAGGGACATAATATTTCTTAAAACTTTTGCTTCAGACACACATACACACACCTTATCACATGTATGTGTATTGGATATATGGCCTCTGAAAACTGAAATTAATAGGATTAAATATCATGAGCCTGATACCAACAGCTTCCAACTAGTATCTTACAGTGAGAGAGAGCAAGACATGAGTTTCAATATGGTTTATTCTATACAGTGAGTTCAATTTCACTGAGCTTCCTATTTCTTAGGTGTACAATGGGGAACTGGTACTTAATTTGTGGGTATTTCTGTGAGAGTTAAATAAAATATAAAATGCCTAATCAAGCCAGGCATGGTGGCCCATGCCTGTAATCCCAGCTACTTAGAAGGTTGAGGGAGGCATGCCACAAGTTTGAGACCAGCTGGGGAAACTCAGCAAGACCCTATCTCAAAATTAAAAAACAGAAAGGGCTGGGAGGTAGCCCACTATAGAGTGCTCTTAGGTTCAATCCTCAGTACCAAAAAAAATCTATGAAAATTTGTGTACACATTATGTAACCAATAACTATTAATTTTCTGTTTTTTCAAACTCATTTCCTTTTATATTCTCATTTTGTGTTAAATTGCTTGATTTATTTTCTAAAAATAGCCTTTGAATTTTTGCACTTATACTGTTTATTTTACTCAATATCTCAACGTCTCTTCCTCATACATATTACTTTTCACTCTCAATTTACCTACCTCTTGTCTATTCTCCAAAACTCAGCCAAAGGCTTCCTTCACCTTGACCACTGCAGCACCCAGTGAGAGTCCAAGAAGCTCATTGGAATCAGTGACCATCTCTGTAGAGTTAATGTTTTGTTTACAGTGGGAACTTGGAAGCAACACACAGGTAAAAGGAGGAAAGGTTCCATGGCAGTGACACTATGAAGATGAAGGAAGCCTTCTCTCTTGACTTACTAATTGGTCAGTATCATGGAGTGTGTAACAATGTCCTTATGTTTTATCTCTCCCTGAAATGATCCATTATTTTACTTTCCTTTTCTTTCTCTAAAGGAAATGATTTTCATGCTTTTGCTTTGAGTATTAATGTGTGTGGTAAAGGTTAAAAGTCTACCAAAAGGAAAAGAAAAAGCAGCCTTTTCTCCCTAGAGTATAGTAATATATCTATCACCCATTTTTAGGATTCTTTTGATTATTCAGATGAACAAAATTGAATTTACTTTGCCTTTTCCAAAACATGGAAATTAATAGTAGTATTGATATGAATGTTAACTTCCTAGGCTGACCTTTATTGAGACATTCTTTCTGTTTCTAGTCACCAGCTGGCCATGGATGTGGAGAATAATATTGCAAAATATCCCCTTAATCTACAGCCCTTGGAATCAAAGGTGAAAATGTAAGTTCTCATTTTGTGAACTTCTGAACAAATCTGAATTTTTAAGTACAGAATTGTACATTTCTTTAGTTTATATTTATAAGCTGCACATTATTTCCTCCTTGTTTTAAGCAGCAACAAATCTGTCTTGGGCTTACAGAACCATCAACTGGATAATATCGGGAGTTTTTTGATTGCCGTTTCTTCTGCATGTCTTAGTTTTTCCTTTTTGGGCAAGTACAGTACGATTCTGCAGCTTCCACTGTCTTTCATCTTAGTAACTTGGTTAATTCTACCTCAGAACAATTTGGCTACTTCCACCTCATGCCATCTCTTTATTACACACACACACACACACACACTTTTTACATCCCTCTTCTGTCTTCTCATTTCCATTCCAATTCCAACTCTTGTCCAATTACTATGGGACAAAATGTCTAAGATAAGCCCAAACAAGGATTCTGAGCTAGCTAGTCTCCTGCTAGGAAGGTCTGTGCCACACTTACTAATCAGAATGAATCCAGCTATCAAATATCCATACGTATGTGTGTGTCAGCTTTACTACACAAGACATTAGTGTGCAAAAATAGGGGACTCTATCATCAGGAATTTTCTCATTAAGATAAGGTCTTGTTAAATAAAAAAGTTCTGGAAAAGAAAGTTGGCTATGAAAAATTAGTGTTCAATTTGAATGCTGAAATTAACTTAGGAGAACTTCTTGGTCTTTTTTTCACTTCCTTCATCTCCAGTATATAGAGGCAGAGGGACAGGTGCCAGCAGAAAGAGGAGGCAAAGAAAAACTCCTTTATTTCTGGTCAGCTCAGAGAATCTCGGGTTTTATGATTTTATGTTTGCTGGTTTGATGGAGGAGTCTCAGCTTAGTGAGGTACACATAAGTGGCTTTCATCTCGTCTAATAAATCTGCACCCCATTTCCACTCACTGGAGGGGAGGAGGGAGAGAAAACTTAATCTTGCCCAATAATGGAATTGTAGTCTCATCAGAGAATTTACTCTAGTTCAGTGACTTTTATCTAATCTGGTTGTTAAATTCTCAACTCCCTCAGCAGGTTGAACATTTCACCTCCACACACACACACACAAGGCCTTTCCTGTAGCCATTAGCCTGCCCCGCTCCTCTCCCTTCCTTTCCTCTCCCCTTCCCTTCCCTCTTCTCTCCTCTATGTGTTTGCCTTTCTTTCTTCCTTCCTCTGCTAGAGTCTACTCTCCCACTTCTCATGTGCTATACACCAAGACTGCCCAGGGCCTATCAATGGCAATACTTAGGCTTTTAGGCAGTTCCTTTTAAATGGCTCTAAGTCTTGTGACTCTAGAGGAAGAGGTCATTCAATTTCCCTGAAGCCCCAACCAATATAAGCTGGACCCCTCCATTGTTTGGGCTCTGTCCTATGACCCCCTAGTAGTACCTTTCCCTGGCAGAGTCTGGCATCCTCAGTAGGTGAGGCTACTCCCAACTATGCTTCCCTAGAGAAGTTCTTCAGAGTCACAGGACATTGAAATGAATGATGGGCCTTTGTCCCATGTCCCAAAGTCACTCTCCAATGTCACAGACTTTATTTTAGGACTTTCTGATATATGTTGGTGGATGCAGAGGAAAGTGAGGGTAACTAGACCATAAAATCTGTGCTCCTGAAGTCTCCTGTTCCTTCACTGATGAAGAGAGGACAGTGGGTTTCAGTGCAGGGCCTCACAGCCCAGGTCTTCAATCCCTGAGTAGGGATGGTGGGGACCTAGGTGGGCCCAGCTCTGAATGTAAAAGGTAAGGGAAGATAAGAACAGTTCTCAAGTGTGGGCTGTTGCATTGTAGCTGCATGAGTGGGAACCCCAGAATGGAGTGGGGTGGGCAGGAAAGGCTCTCAGTTCTTCATACTCACACAACATGAAAAAGACTTGATAAGAAAGTGTAAGCCTGTATGTGACAGTGAGAAATACCAGTATCAGAAAGGGCATGTTACCTGGCTCATGAATATGACTGTTAAGAAGAAATTTTGAGTTTTAGTCTTGGAGGATCAAAGGATTATGTCAAAAGGTCAAAAGTAATCAAGATTACACAGTTATTAAAGAAAAGGGATCGTGGAAAGGTAAAAGGCAGGCTATCTGAAAATCAGACAAAGTCAAACCACACAAGTTAGAAAGTGTAGTGAAAGCAAAACTAACAGTGAAAGCACCCAAATAAGGGCTCTTCACACAGCTCTGAGACTAAAGGGAAGTGTGTCCTTAAGAACCAAGGCTGAAGCAAGTTTGGGGATGAAGGTGCATGACATATGAGGGGGTGGGGTGCAGCTCGGGAGAAGGAGCAGTCACCAGTCCCATCAGGCCTCTGCCTTGCTTATGAGGGCCAGGATCTGCATGTTGTAGCAAGATCTCAAACACATCTTCACTATCCATCACTTAGACATCATCCATCACTGTGTGCAATCTTTTTCCTTATGTTTTAACAATATACTCATTTTGTGATGGAACAAGAGACATATACAGTAAGTCCTCAACTTATGAACATTCCAGTTGCAAACTTTCATGGATACGGACCTCACATTATGAACATCCACAGATTCGAACAAACTGAGAAAATAGCTCATGTATCTGGCAGACACTGTCACAGTTATACTTCTGTGTGTTTACTGTACAGTGTGATAGTGTACAATATTTGTGTGTGTGTTTGGTTTTTTAATGCTTCACATTGGTATATTTGTGACAAAGGTGTATAAGACTTACTTTGTCATACTTATGAACAATCTGACTTAGAGTATTCTCCCAGAATGGAACTTGTTCATAAGTCATGGACTTTCTATATTGAATACAAATCATCTTTTGAAAGTCTCTCATTAAACATTTCAATTCATTCCCTGATTTTTTTATTAATGTGTTTGATTTTGTGATAAAACAATACTTAGATTCTATAACAGAGAGAGAGACAGACTTTGGAGAAGGAAGACAATCCCTCAAACAATGTTGACCGTTCAGTATTTCTCAATGAAGCCTTGTTAAATTGCATCTGTTTGAACATAATGTGTATGTGCTTTACTAAAAAATTTAATTAGAAGAAGAGTAGTTGACAGCAGACTTTGAAATTTGAGGAATCTAGGTACAAATCCCAGCTCTGCTCATTACTGCATAACATTGAATATGCTGGCAAACTCTCGGGGCCTCAGTATCCCTCTGTAAAATGACATCAGTAACTGTGTCATAGGAGATTAAAGTGAGCCTTCAAGGAGAAAATTCAAGAAAAACATTTAGCCTAGTGACTTTTTTTCCACTTGAAAGTATCTTTTCCAAATACAGTATATTTTTATATCAACTTGGTCTAACAAAATAATACCATTAAGTATTCTCAAAAATCCAGAATATCATGTCAATGTATATGATTTTCACATATTAACTTAAACTACTTGGCGGTATTTGCTAAGTCTTTTTCTTAAGCAAGTATAATCATTTCTCTAGGACCTCTGTCAAGTTTGGAGCTAAGTGACTTCTATACATTCTCTTTGACTTCTTGCAAGAATTATAAAGAAATTACTGTTATTCTCATTTTATGGATAAGCAAAATGTAGGCCAGTGTGTTTCGCATTTTGCTTAAGGGTACAGCTAATGAGAATTAGAACCAAGCAAGAATCTCTATCACTTTAAACACATTTCCACATGAAGCAAAATTTTTCTTTAATCTATTTCTGAAACACAGTGTTAGAAGAATACATTTGCTAATCAGCTACTTACTATATTCCTCGCACTGTAGAAACAATGATACATACATGTGGGCACTGCCCTTGGGGCTTACAATCAGGAGGATGGGGTAGACTTGCTGGGAAAGAGTTGTATGGTCTGGCCTAATCTGATATTCTTCTTTTTGAGAGTTTAATATAATCTCATGAATGTTGTTATCTTTCTTGAACTCATTAACCTCATATGTGTCTTATTTCTGAAATATCTTCCCACTAAAGAAAAGAGTGTTAAATATCCAGGACCCAACTTGTCCAAATTTTCATCCGTGAGGGTGCTAGTGTTGGTAAAGAAATCTGCAGAAAGACCAGAAGAGCATACTCTGATGAGGAATTGGAAGTATGATCAATTAAAGTAGGGTGTGAAGAGTTCCAAACTTGGAAGACACTAAGGTAGATGAGTTGAAGGCAGGAGATGCTGTGGAAACCAGTAGCTCTTTACTGGCATTCACACAAGTTTGTATCAGGATACTGTGTGGGGGTAAACACCAAATAAATAAAACTTGACCTATCTATTAGGATAACTTTTAATTGCATATAGAGTATTCAACAAACAGGCTTAGATGGCTTAGATGAATAGGGGTTCCATTTATCCACTCAAAATCAGTATGTAATAAGCCAAACACATGGTCTTACTTTTTTATTTGTACCTTTTAAAACATTTTTTAATACATGTTTGGAATACTTAATGATTAAATTCACCATGGGAAGTTGGGTACATATACATAACACATCTTAATTCTTTTTTCATCCCTTTCTCCTCCCTACTTCTTCTCTCTTGGTCCTTTTCCCTTTTCCCTATCTCTCTGTTTCTTATTATCCATCTTTTATTTTGCTCTTTTTTTTGGTACTGGGGATTGAACTCTGGTCCTTGTGCTTATGCAGCAGACGGGGAAATCACTGAGCTAAATCTCCAGCCCCTTATTTTGCTCTTTAACTGATTTATATTTTGGGTTTCTCATATGAGAAAAATCATGTGATATTAAAGCTTTTGTGCTGGTCTATTTTACCTGACATTATGGTTTCAAAATGCATCTATTTTCCTACAAATGACTCAAATTTATCCCTTTTTATGTCAAATAGTACTCCATTGTGTATGAACACTACGTTTTCTTTATCCTTCATCTGTTTATGTACTTACTTAAATATACAGCTTCTTCCAAGATTTGGCTGTTATGAGTTGTGATGTTATAAACATGGGTGTGCAAGTATCTCTGCAATATGATGTCTTTAACTCTTTCTGGAAGATACCTAGAAGGGGAATAACTGAGTCAAATGGAATTTGTATTTTTAGTGTTTTGAGGAATCTCCATACTGATTTCCATAGTGGTTGTACTTATTTACATTTCTACTAACAATGTAGAAGTGTTCCCTTTTCCCTGAAGCCTTGGCAGCATTTGTCATTATTTGATTTTTCTTTCTGGAGTAAGATGGAATCTCAATGTTAAATAGTAAGGAAGAAACAAAATGTAATGGGGAGAGTGAAGATCTGGCCCAAGTGTTACGTCTAATGATTAGTTCCCTTCTTGTTCCCTGAAACTTGGTAAGGATTCCTGGTTGTGACAGAAACATAATTCAAACTAATTTACATATAAAAAGGACTATATTGGATCATCTAACAGAAACACCCATGGGCAAATGTTTTTCAAATACAGCTAGATTTAAGTGGTGAAGTAAGGTTATCAGGCATCTGTTTTTCTCATCATGTAAGCTCTGTTCTTTATAGAACTGCTTCACTATCACATGGACTCTCCCAGTATTGTGACAAAGTGCCACTGACAACTTTCATTTACATCCTACCTACTTAAACTCTTAAGGGGAAAGGGAGGACCTCTTTCTCAGAAGTCTCTGTAATAAGTCCCACAACAATCTTTCACTGGCCTAGCTTGAAGTATGTGCACTTTTGTATTGGTCAGCTTTCTATCATTGTAACAAAATACTCAAGACAATTAATTTTAAAGAGAAAACGATTATTTTAACTTACAGCTTTGGAGGTTCTATACATGATCAACTGGCCTTGTTGCTTGGGGCCTGTGTCAGGGCGGCACTTCATTCTGGACGTACATAGCAGAGCAGAACCACTTACATTACAAGCCAGGGAGTAAAGTGGAAGAGGAAAAGACTAGGGTACATAATCCCTTCAAGAACATGACCCCAGTGACTTAAGGACCTCCCATTAGGCCCTACCTCTTGAAGTCCCTTCCACCCTTGGACCAAACCTTCAACACATGGGCCTACAGAAGACATTTAGCATCTAAACTATAGCAGTATTCCTGAATCAATCACTGTTCTCTGGTTGGTCATCCCAGGCACATGGGCCACCCTCTGCAGTGGTGGGTAGGATCTGCCTCTTCCATAGCTCACAGACTGAAGGTGGTCTCCAAAGGAAAATTGGTGCCAAAGGAAGGAGAATGTAATATTGGGCAGAGAAAAACCTACCACTGCAGTAATAGTACCATTCTCACAACTCACTCATGGTAAAGAATGACCGGAAAGTTGGAGAGGAAAAAAAAGTTATGTGTATACTAAATATTGTTTTCCTAAATATTTAGATTTCATACTTGAGGGCCTCCTCCTTTTCTGGTCTTTCTTTCTTTCTTTCCTTCTTTCTTTTCTTTCTTTCTTTCTCTTTCTTTCTTTCCCTCTTTCTTTCTTTTTTTCTTTCCTTCTTTCTTTCTTTTTGGAGAAAAAGTCTTGCTATGTATCCCTGTCTGACCTCAAACTCATAGTAATCCTGCTGCCTCAGTCTCCTGAGTGCTGAGATTACAGAGTGCACCACCATGTACACATAACCATAATATCATGGCTCTACCATTAAAAAATGTAGTAATTTAGGGTTATAGCATAATATGATGCAAAGAACTTGTTATTTTAACCTCTGATACCCACTTAAAGACATCATCCAGCTTATTTATCAATCTTTAGCACTGTGATTATGAAGGACATATAATGCATGGGAAATATTTATTATATTAAATTAAGTTTAAAAAAGAATAAGATATATAATGTGCTTTCTATGAAGTAAAATTGTTTCCATATATATGAGCAATGTCTATAAGTTAAATATTAAAAAATAAAATACCTCTTGCATTATGAAAATCAGTGGGCATAGAAATGTTTTTAACATACATTTAAAAAGTATTAAATATTCTTATCAATATTCTCTTTTCTGCTAAATGAAAAAAATGTTGTTTTCTGAATCTCTGATTTAAGGAAAATTGTTATGTCACTTTCCAGATTCCATAAAATTAGGAGAGAAATGAGGATGTTTAAGAAAATTCTTTGAAAAACTTTTAACCTCAGGTTTGCTTAGCATTGCTTGGTTCTTTAAAGGTATAACACCGCCCCCTGCTGTTCAACAAGCTAAATGTAATACTACTACAAATGTCCACTGTGTGTTCCTTATTTTCTCGATAATTACGGTGATTCTTTTGTTTTTAAAAGAAAAAAGATGAGTAGAGTGCCTTGAAATTTTGAAAACATGCTTGTATTATATAGACTGTCAATATTCTCAAATTCTTAACTGTCTTTCAAATGTTACACCTTTTGAGACCTTGATGGACAAATTTACTGATTTAGATGCCCTCAAGGGGCAGAACTTTTTAGTTGGACAATAGGAGACCTCAAAAACTGCAGATAGTGTGGAATCACTAGTAACTTCCAAAAGTTTGCTACTTTTCAATAAAATAGGTCCTGGAAGAAACAATGACTCTACAAACTTTAGACAGGCACTCTTACATGATTCTCTTTGAGAGTCTGTTTAAATATTGAGAAAGAGAGAGAGGGAGAGGAAGAGACAGAGAGAAAGAGACAAAGAGACAGAGAGACAGAGACAAAGACACAGAGAGAGAGGCAGAGAGGAAGGAGAAGAGGAGGAGGAGGAAGAAAAGAGAAGAGAAGGGAAGAGAGATTGATTTTGACCAAGCATTGTATCATAAAACAGTGACCAAATATAATTCAGTTCAAAGCACGATGACAGCCTGCTTTAGTGGAGCTTGAAGTATATATATAATTTGGAGGACACTTAAAGTAATTTTACTTTTGCAATGCTATGCAAACCATTAAGAGCTATTCATAGGGTCTCAGAAGAGGCCCCAAGTAAAAACCTTAGGAGCTGAGGTTTCATAGCTTCAAGGAAGATAACCCTGACCCCAAGGCATGGTTTTCACTGCAGCTTCTGGGTTCTTCCTTGAGTACTATAATTCATGAAGCCTTAATTAATTGGGAGAAACCATACAGCCTTAATATGTGACAGCATTTTTGTGTTCTTTCTGTCCTCTGACTTTTGAGAATTGATGGTCTCTTAGTCATCCTAGCCAAATGAAAATATATCATTTGTTTATACAGAAATAGCTATAGTGACTTAGATTGTTTGTGGAAGAATTATATAATGGCATATATTTCCAAGAGTCTAGAAGAGATAGTGATGGAATTAATGTAACTGTTTCAAATTATTTTAAAAGGGCTGATCTTGACAGTTGGGCTACTTGTCCAACTAAGCCTTAGGAAAGGTTAGATTATGTTTAGTGACCATCTGTAAAGACCTAGTTGTCTATCTCAAGGGCTAAGAGCTAATCAATGGGGGAAAAGTCTCTTAGCTTTCACACACCGGAGGTTTCTATCAAAGTAGAAAAACACTTTTTCTGATACTAACCATAGGAAATAAAGCATTTCCTTGAATGGAATCTTACATATTCACCTAAAATATGTTACTTTAATTTTTTAATAGTATATAATATTTTCAGATTCTTTCTTTCTTATACATTGCCTATTTCCTCCCATAATATGTAAAACCTATGACTGCAGTGCTCTTGTCTGTCTTGTCCTGAGAACAGGGCCAGCAATGTGACCACACAGATTTCACTACACAATGTCATGAGCTCCACCTTTCACCTTGAGGTCTGTGCAAATAGCACCCCTTTGCTGTGTCTACCACAGAGCCCCTGACCAGAGCCTAGGGCTGACCCTGGTGCAGAGCGGACCCTTAACAATGATACTGACTGAATGAACATATGATAGTCAACCTGTTTATTATTCTCATTTGAAATATAAGATGAAAAATGGAAAGATTTTGTGCCTTGTAAAACAATGTACCTTTATGTGTGCAAACTGGTTTGATTTTGACGAATGACTTTTTCCAAGTTGGCTTATGCTGAGTTAGCCCAGTCAGGTCTGTGAAAATCAACCCAGGAAAACAAAGTGAAACTCAGTGGCCCAAATAGAGTTAGATCTCATGTCTTCAGATTTCCTGAGGCATGTTCTCTGTGTTACATTTTCTTTGTCTCGAGTGACCTGGGAGTGACAGAGTATGTGCTGGTTTTTTTCACAGCATTCAGCGAGCATGGCGTGAGTACCTGCAGCGGCATGATCCCCTGGAGAAGAGGAGCCCTTCCCCACCCTCTGTCTCCTCTGACAAGCTGAGCAGCTCCATGAGCATGAACACCTTTTCCGATAGCAGCACACCTGTGAGTGTCATGGTTCTACTTTCTTGGCCTGACTTGCTACCACTTCTCCATAGCCTGATCTCTGGCTCAAAGAGAGAAATCTTAGGATGTGAGCAGGTGGTTTGTGACTCTGAGGAACTATGTTACTCATTTGCTACATGGGAAGAGTTTTGTGACCTCAAAACAAAGAAAAACATATATAAATACAAGTAAACTTTATTAAGTTGGAAAAAATAGATTACATTTGAAATCAACCAAAATGTCTCACTTGTGAGTTCTCATTTCTTTATTACTAAAGTGAGGTTTTTGTTCGCTTTTTTTATAAAGGCATGTGTCTTTCAGTATGTGCCTCTGGTAGCATTGTGTTATGCTGATATGATAGAAGCTTAGCTTGGTTATTAGGATTAGAGCAAAAACTTTTACGGAATAATTAAAAACAGTCATGACTCAGTGGCCAGATAAACAACCCATGTGAGCTCAGTGTACCTGTGGCTAAATAGAGTGCATAGGTCCACCCCAAAGGGGCAGCCCATTCAGCCCTGGAAAGATGCTATGTGGGGATAGAGGGCGATGTTGCCAAAGACAATCCTTTCTCCAGAAAGAAATTCAGAGTTTTAAATGTTGGCAATTATTAAGAAAATTTAAAAATTAAACAATCCTGGCCTGCAGACCACAGTCTGTCAATTTAAGAACCTCTGCGTACAGGATTAAGGAATGAAGGAATCTCCTGAGTCTGTATTTAAAGAAAAACACCAAATGTTGGAGGAAGTCAATTATCAGGCACTTAGAAACTAGTTTTTTTGGATTTAGCCATTGTGGTAATTTATAACCAGTCCAGTCACCGAAATGCTGAAATGTTAGAAGGGAAATGAACTAATTATATAAAATGTATTTACATAAAATAATTATATAAAATATATTTATTTACGATTTTGATGTAATGTTTATTAAGTTGTAAGAAAAGTTTCTCAACTCTCAAAACAGTATATTCATATCAGGATCAAGCAATGGTTAATTTATGTGACCATGTTCAGATGACCTCATTGCATCTTCTTTAATAGTTTTATCTATATATGGATTCTTAACAAGAGGGACTAAGGTGAGTTTATAGCTGTGAAAATAAAAGTGGCAGATCTCTCTTTAACTGACAGCAAAATTGAATATTTAGTGAATCCTTACATTTGAAGACAGTTTCTTGGAAAAATGGTTTGTGTTCACTGACCTCATGGTCACTAGAGGGCGTATGTGAACAACATTGGAAAATGCCTGGGCTTCAAGTTTGTGTAGACCTTGGGCTTTTTTTTTTTTTTTTTTTTTAAATTTTATTTTATTGGTATAATTTAGGTGTACAACATAATGACATTCATCATTGGAAATTTGCACCTTTACATAATCTCTCTTGTTTCTTGTTTTTCCCCCTTCCCCTGCCCTCCCTTCAACCCCTCCATCCCTCCCTATTTACAAAGACTTTGTTTCCATTTTTTCATTTTCTCATATTAATTCCATTCCTGGGGATTTGTTAGTAAAATATTCAGTACAAGTTGAATGTTCAAGATGCTTTCCCTGTAAATGCTGATAGAAAGTGTAAATTAAATAACTTTGAAGATTTGATCTGAATGAGGGGAACTCAGTATTAGGAATCATTTCGTCTATATGGTAAAGATTTTAATTTACTCCTTTATATCTTTTCAGACTCCAATTCAGAACAGTTGCCAACTGTAGCTGAGTCCAATTATCTAGTAGTTTTAATGCTGTTTTAGGATGCTTAACCTTTTTGTTTTATTGAAATCCTAGAAGAAAATGTTCCTGTGTTATATTGACACTACTGTGCCACTTTGATGCTAGCACCTCAGGTGTTTTGTGCATAAATGCATGTTCTTTACCTCTCAGGGGTCATCATGTGTACTTATATCTCTGCATTCCTTTGTTAATAGTTCTACCTTCTTTAATTTAGTTGAGCTTCACAATCCCCTGATGCTTTTTAATAGCTATATTGCCTCCCTCAAATGTTCCTAGCAATTGGGTTTTTCATAAGGTGTATCAGACTAATGTGGGGAGACATACTGCTGTCTACTATTTCATCATCATTTAGCTCTGAGGTCATAGAGCAAAGATGGCTCTATAGTGTGTGGAAGTCTGGCTCACTCTTGATTGCCTACACACAGTAAGAGTCAAAGCAGATTTTCAAAAAGCATTATTGGAATCCACAATCAAAAACAACCAGGCCCTGTCTAGAATTCTGATAGAGGTTATTGATGATAATAATGACTTTAGTATTAGTGGTGTGACATTAAGTGTACAAAATATAAGATAAAAATATAAGATGTTGGGATGTTTCTTAGTCTCTAGTTTGTCTGGCAGGTAAAATATCCAAGACATAATTTTTTAAAATACTATGCTAATTGTTTGGAATTGATAGATCTAGCTAAGCTTTTTATTAATTTGTCATGATCATCACTTTGCCAAGGTTGCTTTCAGGAAGATTCAACCTTTCATCTTTTGGGGCTTGCAGCCCATTTGGGGAAAAAGTACCCAAAGAAAGGAAGATGATTCTGCTTTACCTTGATCAGACTGCTGGATCCCCTGGGCTCATAAGCTTTCTCAGGGATCCCTAGGTAGGAAGACTTGGTTTTACAGCCCACTAGTGAGTATCTCTCAAGTTTATGGAGGAATAAGATGACCTCAGGTATGTACTGACTAAGCGGGTCATACAGGCACAACCAGAAAGTTTGCTTGGAACTTTGGGGTTAAAAGTCATCAGTTCTTCAAAACATGATGTTGTGTGTAATAAAATCATACAATGTTGTTTGTTAATTTATAAAAAAATCTTTGTTTTAAGTCAAATGATATGTGTCAGTGAGGGGCTT
Organism: Heterocephalus glaber; assembly: GCF_000247695.1. The sequence goes on from NW_004624730.1 coordinate 37,044,573, forward strand.
CCTGTGGAGTTTTCCAGGCCCTGACTCCTGTTTGATGTCATCCAGCTTGTTAAACCTCAGCCTTCACTCTCTGGGTTTGAGCTATTGCTGTTTTGCTTAGACCATTGATAATCGTCTCAAATTTGACCAGCTGCCTGTTTTGTCTCAAATCCCTCCGTTCCTTTTATTAACCTCTAGTGCAGCCTCAACTGGAAGCCAACTGCCCTTGCCTAACTCCTGAGCCTTGCCAGCTGCTCCTCAACCCCCCATACCCATACCAACTGCAATTCCTTCCTGTCCTCGCTGTCTGCCCCAGGCATGCACCATATGGGAAACCAGATCCCTGATCTGACTGAATCCCTGTGCTGAGCTTAGAATGACACTTCTGCATGCTTCTGCTCTGATTGTTTTGGCTAAGCACAATGGTTAATATAGCTCTCAGAATATTTCTGCTTTAAAATATGGAGCAACAGTAATTTTTAAATATGAGCTCTCAAATTCATCATCTAAATAAGAGCTGAGCACTTGTTACGTGCCAGGCACTTTGCTAATACTTTTCTCGGATTATCTCGTTAATCCTCTCAATGATCATATGAAAGAGACACTATTATTATCTCCATTTTACAGATGATAAAAATGAGACATAAGGAGGTGACTAACTTGCCTCAGGTTGCACATTGGTCTGGAGCATGATGTTTTACTTTTCCTTTGTGCTGTACCACTTAATAATTAAACCCTGCATTTACGCAGGGTCAATCTGTAGGGGCAGCAATCAGTTAATACATTTTTAAGACTATTTTACAATTTGATAGCTATACACGGAGTAAAACAATTGAAAAACTCCATTTGATTTTATAAATTGCCTCATTCAGTGCTCTTTGATTAAAAATCTCATACCTCAGCTGTTCAATGGCAAATTAAAGAGCAACAGGAGGGAAGATGATATTAAGTTATGTTAGCAATTTGCATATTAAGTGCACTTATACCACAGTGTATTATGGGGTAACTGAAAATTTTATTTCAAAAGTAGGAATTTTGAATAACAATTGTTATAGTGGAATGGAAAATGTGGGTATCAAATTGAGAAGTAAAGAGTTAACTTTTTAGCCTTAAAATATTATTTATAGCACAGATGACAACAATGGAAATGCTTTATGTATTTTAATAGTCAATTTCACATGATAAAATACTTACACTTCTAGTTTTCAGTCTGAGAAATCTGTAATTTGCCTTATAGAATAAAATAGAAACTATGGGATATGTATTGTAAACTCTGAGACTGATAATCTTTTTGGAAAGCATTAGCATATATTCTTTCAGATAAAACCAGAAAATTATTTTAAATTGGTTGGAGACATTCTAGTCTCATTTAGTTTGAATTAGCTCCATGAGCCTACCTTGACGGTTATGCCCCTTCTTCCTATTGATTTCAGAATTGTTATGGCCAGGGCTGTAGGGGGCAGTGTGGTTCATGAACTAAAGTTCTGGCTTGGGGAAAGGACACTTAAAATAGCAGCCCTTCCTTTGTATGTTCAATATATTAGTCTTCTATCAGAAGAGTAGCTGGCAAAACCTTTTTTTTCCCATTCTATAGGCTGTCTCTCCACTTTGTTGTTTCCTTTTCTGTGCAGAAGCTTTTTAGTTTGATGTAGTCCCATTTGTTGATTCTTGATATTATTTCCAGTGCTATTGGAGTTCGTTCAGGAAGTTCTTGCATGTGCCTATGGCTTCAAATGTTTCCCTATGCTATCTTCTAATAGTTTCATAGTTTCTGGTTTTATATGTAGGTCTTTGATCCATTTTGATTTGATTTTAGTACAAGGTGAAAGATCTGGGTCTAGTTTCATTCTTCTGCACTCTAAACAGACTAGATGTCCATCACTAGATGAACTGATAAAGAAAATGTGGAATATATATACAATGAATTATTACTCAGCCAGAAAAGAGAATCAAATCATGTCATTTGCAGGAAAATACATGGAACTAGAGACCATATCATATATTAAGTGAAATAAGTTAGACACAGAAAGTGAAATATTACATGGTTTCTCTTATATGAAAAACTTAAAATACAAAAGACTCAAAGAATAAAGTAAAAGAAAAATGATAGTAAACAGGGAGGAAAACTTTTTGGACATGAGGAAAGGGATCAGGGGAAGGGCAGTGGGGTAAAGGGATCAAAAATGATCAAAAATGATATATATATGTGTGCATATATATGTGTGTATGTTCTCAAAGTAAATGTAACTATTATGCATTGCAAACATACACTAATTTTAAAAAAGAAGCTTTGCCACAATTTCTGAGTCTAAGACATATCACTTAAGTAGTTTTATTTTATCCTGCAACTGGAAATAATACCTACTTCAGAGATGGATAGATACTGTGAAGATTAAGTGGCACATGTATTTTAGAAAAACACCATAGAGCCTATGATCCTGAAAGCTTGCAATAAATGTTAGTTGAATCTGGTCTTCATAATATCCAATACTCAAAATACTGTGGGAAGCATGGGGAGAGTAGAGTCAGAACTTTTAACTTGAAACTGAATGGGAGTTAAAGTGCTTGTTTGTGATATTTCAGATGAATCCGTGAGAAACAGCTTGCATCCCAGAATGAATATTTATATTCTGAGATTGGAGCTGCATGCTACAAAAAGAATACAATAAGCATTTATTTTAGCTTTGGTCTTTAAATACTACTTTTCAAATTCTAAAGGTGAAACCAGGTTTAAATCCTTTGGCTCTAAATGGGCCACCTGAAGATGCCCTTACCTCATTTGTCCTAGAGAGGAAGCTGTGGAACCCTCAGATTAATCGCATTTTTTCAGTGGTCTTGGATTTAGCAATAATGACTGGATATTCACTGATTAATGATAATATAACTGACCAAGCCTTTCCAAATATACCATTTGAACTCTGTACTACCCTGGGGTCAATCCTGACATATGCACCTATATGCAGATGGTTTCATTGCCTCCAAATTTGATTGTTCTTTTTACCTTCCCAACTTTTAAATATGTCAGGAAACATCTGGTAACTAATGGGAGAGAGTCTTGTTACAAAGCCAGGCTCATTTTTGGGGAAAACTAGACCCTACTAGAGGATTTTCAAGGGCCCTTTCCAATATTATCTTGCGAGTTGTGCAGTTACAGAGAACATAAGCCTTGTACTGCTTAATAATTTAGTAACCTGGATTTTTCTGGTCAAGGGCAAGTTTTAGTCTTATACCCAGCTGTTATAAATTTAGGTCCCATGAGTTTTAATGTTTCAGCACCCAAACTCTATCTTCTATCCTGTCTCTCAGACCATGAGTAGCACAATTTCTCTGTCAGTCTATTTATCCCAAAATTTAGTTCAGAGAATATAGTAACTTACGTAAAAAGACTTTTTGACATGTATAGAGACATATATATGTTATATTATTATATTATATATATATTTCTCTTTTATTCAACCTGAATCTTAGAAAATAAATGTTTTCTTTCCCAAAGTTTCAGAAATTATATTAATAATGTACAACCAAGGACTTCTAATATTAAAGTCTGAATAATATGCAAAATTGATAATTCATTGATTACTGACTCATTTGTCCCTGGTAACAAGATAATAAAGCTTCTTGAGTGACCTCAGAACTTACAGACATATATAGATGGAAAATTCAAAAGTAGCTCACTTTTGATAAAGATAGTTGAGGAAAAATAATTTTTTGTAGACAGATTTGGCATTTGTCCTCTCAGAAATTTTGTCTTTGTTCTACAGTTTAGGTGAGATAAAGTGTTGGAACACCAATTTAGACTTAAAGTACATGATCTTTTACAAATTACATTTTCACCATTATAAATGAACATTTCACTTATTGGATGAGTATAAAAGATGCATTAAGATGCAAGGAGAAATTGGATGATGTAGAACTGGAGTGTGATCTACTGTCACATCCATTTTTATCTGGAAATCTCATTGTCTTGAGCTCTTTTCAGACTTTCCTTTTACAAATAAGAATGATTTCACAAGGACAGGCAGTTGTTTATATCTTGGTTTAGGACTACATCACTTGTTTACTCATTCAATAAATATTTGAGTGTCCATGGTGTACCAAGCCTTTGTCAAACTGGAGATACAATGATCACCAAAAACATAAAGAAAAGAAACAAATACAACTTCTGTCTCTACAAAATTTACATACCCAGTCATGACTGGAAACTCTTGTAACAAGATAACTTATAAGAGACATTCAATAACTATTCATTGATTAATTGTATAGAAGCTTTGAGTATTATTAGTAACAAATATTTGACTGCTGAATATCTTCTAGAGCAGAATTTCCCAGAATGTGGTGCCTAGAATGTAATTTTGTAGAACATTAATAGATAATTGGAAGAGAGGTGAAATAAACCAATTTGTTTGCTCCATGGCTTCTTAGAGCTTTATTAAGTTTATAGAAATTTTGAACCTGCAGAAAGAGGGTACTGTTTTCACATCCCCAAGCTTCTTTGACCATGAAACCCAATATGATCCACATCTTTTTAAACTATTGATTTATGGATCATGCTTGGGGGAACACTATTCTAGAGTTGGTAATTAAAGCAAGATTGCAAGTCTAGAATTTCTGAAAGTCAACAATAAAATTAGTATAAACTGAGCAATGCATTGTGTAAAACTTCCAGGTAAAGTTTTACACATAACATCTCCTTTTTTTGTAGGTCTTTACCAAATACAGCTGTAATATGCAAATGAAAATTTTGTTAAGTTAGTTCACATATAAAACTTGTTACATTAACTGGCTAGTAAGATTTAGATTTTAAAAATTCAGTCAGTGAAACAACAGTACTATTGGAAAATGGGGTTTTAGGAAGTCTATAAATAATTCCTTTTCCCTTCTTGATTTAGGAACTTCTTTCGAAAGGTAAGACATGTAGGCAGAGGGAGATCAAAATCTCAGCTGTATTTCCTATCACAGATTTGTGGTTGTAACTCTGACTGGGGCAACATTGGGTCTTCTGCTACTGGACTTTGGTATTATGGAAACTTATCAGTCACGGACTGTATTAAAAATTGCTGGCCTCACCTGCAGTGCAAGGCCAAGTGGATCCTGAGCAGGGAAGCAGATCCTGGGCCACAGAGGTCTCATTCCTTTCCTACTCCTCCAATCTGGGTAATTACTTCGGGCTATGTGAAGAGGAAGAAGGGAAGAAAATAACAGTCACTGGAACCCAACAAAGTGGGAAGAGGGTACCCCAACACTGAACACTTAATGTAACAACAGTTTGTCTTTTTATCATGATAAGTATCATGAGTATTTTTTCCTTACTTGGATTTTATATAATTCTATACATTGATATATATGAATTATCGCACTATTTACTAAATAAGAATTACTTGGGGGATTTAAAAAATGCGTATTCCAGAACCACAGCAGACCTATTCTATCAGAAAATATCTGAGAGAAGGGACCTGAGATTTTGTATTTTTAAAAATTTCCACATAATATTCCTCATTGTAAAAGTAATAGAAAGTATTTGCTGGAGACATAGCTAGTATTCAAGAACTTGTTTAGTATTCATGAAGCCTTGGGTTCAATCTCCAGTGCCTTTCTCCCTCTAAAAGGAAAAAGTACCGAGTTGTGGAAATAGAAAAAAATCAGTTTTATTTGGGAAACTTATCTGACCTAAAACATACAAATATTCAGTTTTCTCCTCAGTTTCTTTTGGATGTTTTAGTACTGTGCAGATATGCCTCAAGGAGGTGTTGAAGCAAGTTTCTCCTGATTTGATGCAAAAACAATCACCATTGTTTTAGTAGATTTGCCTAGAAGCACTAGTTGTGCAGTTTTCTTTTCCTCAGACTTAAGGTTCTTTTTCAAAGTATGACAGAATACTGTGTTCTCCAGAAAAGTTCCTAGTGTTTGATCTATTTTGGTTTTATAGTGTTTAAAAGAGGAAATACAATGTATGGTCAAATAATACAGTGAATGTTTAAATTAAAAAGTTATTACAGTAAAAGACATTGCCATTAATCTCCCTCAAGATACTCCCCATCAGCTCAAGCACACTTATCCCATCTTTCTTGACACTTTCTAATGAGTTCTGGAAGTCCTCTTGTGTTTTCAATTGGCACTGTTGTGGCTGCCTAGATGTTCTGAATTGATTCAAAATATTTGTGGCAATTTCTTCAATTAAAAACATTACAATGTATCCTCATCTATTTTTTTTCCACTGGATCAGGCACTATGAAACTTCTAGCTCTTCACCAAAGTCAAAATGACCATAAAAATTAAACATTTTGAATCAATCCAGGACATGGAGGTAGCTACAACAGTGTAATTAAAGATACTCAGGAAAGAAAACCTTCATAACTGCTTTAGAAAATGGCAACTATGTTGAGATAAGTGTGTTTGAAGTAAGCGGAAGTATTTTGACAGAGGTTAATGTCAATCTGTGTTTTACTATAATTTTTAAAAAATTAAACATTCATTATTTTAAAAATTAATTTTATTGGTACATTTTAGGTATACAATATAATGACATTCATCTTTGGAAATTTGTACCTTAATGTAATCTGTCTTGGTTTTTATTTTTTTCCCCACTCTGTACATTCAGTAATTACTAATCTGATTAGTTTCAAATGATTCTTCCCTTTGGCTGTGAGAATTATTTTTTTGCCATAAAAGGGGATTGAATAACTATTTACTGTCAATTATGATTAAAAATCTCAAATTATAACATGTAACTAAACAAAGCAAAGAAACACATTATACAGAAAGGAAACAAGCTTTTCTCATCACATATTTCTCTCTCTTCCTTTCTTTCTTTTTTTCTTTCTTTCTTTCTTTCATTAAATGAAATGTTAAGAATTGAAGACATTTGCCTTAATTTTTATTTTTTAGAAGACTGAAAGTTCTAAGAGGTTCTTTAAAAGTAGACTCTGTATCTTTAAAGAACCTTTGTTTCCTGCAGCTCCTTGAGAGTAATGCCCTTCTTCACTATTTATCCATAAGTTAATTACAATTATCCATTTTTGAAGGTAGCACCAGAAGCTGATCCTAGCTTAAAAAGAGATTCTCCTTCACATGTGAGTGGCAAATTGATTTTCCTTTTCACAGCACTGTATCAATAGGGTTAAAAATATTGGTAGAAGACTATACCATTTAATGAAAATAGATTTTCATGAAAAACACTATGCTAGATACTTAATAGAAGAACTACATATACACACAGCAGTAACTGTGACCTGCTTTAGAGATGACATCATTTGGTGTCATGTGGCTCTTTATACATCTCAGGCTCAGAAAGAGATAATCTGTGAAAGGCACAAGAGCCTGATTTCTGCTGTGATAATCTTCAGCAGATAGAGGCTGGGGCTAGAGAGACACAGATCTGTTTACACAGTGTGTGCAGTGCTCTGAAGCTGTCTCAGCTTTATTTTATTTTATTTTATTTTACATTAAAAAGTAGATGTATTGATAACATGATGTGCATTGGCTGCTTTGGATTACTGGGAGCTTGTTTTCTGCACTAAGATCAAGAACTTTTCTAAAATCCTCTGTTCTCTGAATAGCTTGTCCTCTTTATATGTTTTTTTCAATTTGAAGAACACAGGCAAAAATCAGCAAACTTCGTCTTCCAAAGAGCTCATCCTTTTTCATAGACATGTGAAAATTTCTGCTTCAAAAAATACTTTGAGTTTCCTGAGCTTGGTTGATAGCTGAAGGAAAAAGCAGTAGTAGGTGTTGCAGAAATTCTGTAGGTAACTTTACTTGCTAACATAGGTGGCTGTTTGTGGATTTATTTCAAAGCCAGTTTGAATAAATAACTCTTCCCTCTCAAATGGATGAATAACTCTTCAGCACCATGGAGAAGTCTAAGCAACGCATGACAACGTGGGACTGTGACCAGGGCAAACAATCTAACAGTGTAAGTTTTCTGAATGCTTACTATTTATTTTAAGTACCTCATATTTCACACATATGGAAAAAAGAAACTCCAAAGTCTAACTGAGTCAGGATAAATTTAAGCTATAAGAAGTGGGGCTTTCATTTCATTTTATAGTCAGGATTAGCCAATTAAAATATTATTTGAGATTGTTAATATATTAATTTTTAAATTGTTTCATTATTGCATTAGTTGGTATATAAATGTTGGGTGCTTTCAATTTTGAGAATCTAAATTTTTAAATCCACCACCAATTAATTGCATTGCAATTGAACAAAACAGTTGGAGATAGCATTAAATAGCTTTGGAAATAGCATTAAATTTTTTATTATTACATATTTGCAGTACATGATGTTTACATTCCTTGTATGGAGTTGGTACATGTACATTTAATTACCTTTTTGCATTTTCATAAGCACATGCAAATAGTTCCAAATGTACAGTTTGTTGCCCTTTTAAATACAAGCTTCTCTTTGAAGTATAGTTTCTGATTTGTACTCATTTGGAAGTACAGTTAAACTTTTTCAGTGTAGATTGCACTTTTAATAATGTAAAAAGAAAATGTCTAGGTATTCTAATGTTGAGACATATGGGGGATACTTCATAGCATAAAATTTTAAACTTATTTGTATTGAATATATACAATGAAAGCCAACAAGAGGTGTAAGAAATACCCTTTTATAAAATGAATAATATAGGCCACTGAGGCAGTATTTTTAGCATCATTAGAAATATTCAATTAGTTTCAAAATTCAATTTAATTGTTCAAGCCAAAAATATAAAAATGTGTTTTTTCAAAAACATTTTAGCCCCTTCATTAAAAGTATCCAAAGTTCTGTAATATTATATACAGACTCAATGAGTAAATGTTATTTTGATTTACTACCAAGAATGACCCCAGCAGATATTTTGATTAATTATTCAAACTTGTTATGAGAATACAGTCTCATAAAAAGTAAGTTAACAAATAATTATCTTAGACCAGTTAAGTGTAATTTAGAACATTTACTTATACGGAACCATTTATTTTAAAGTCTATTAAAGATCTTTCATATTATTGTAATATAAAATTTATTTCCCCCAATAGTTCTATTCACATTTAAAAACTGGTATTTAATTCATCTTATTTAGCTAAACTCTCAATTCAAATGTAAATAATTCTTTCAGTTATGGGTAATTTTTGAGTGAATTTCTGTTCCTTCTTAACCTATCAGTAATTAGATTTTAGGATAAATGAGTTTCATTTCCCTTAGTTTTATAATTCTGCTTGAATTCTGCTTGGAGTCTACATTTTTATAATTCTTCTTGAATTAAAAATAAAATACCGAGTGCACCTGCGTGATTTTAAACTTTAATTGTTCCCTTTTTATGAGCTCTATCCATTTCCTACTGGTAGTGGACTTTGGACAAATTATTTTGTCTGACTGGATTGCAAACTCTATTCCAGAGGACTCAAGACTCATGACATACACTGCCTTTTATGCTCTGAAATGAGAGTAGAGGAGGGAATTTCAGATTCAGAAATTTATTTTCTATCAAACTTTATTTCTGTCTCCCTCTCTCAATAATGCGATTCATATACGATACTGTCAGAAGTATCAAATTTTATATTTGTTGTGGTTTTGCAAACATTTTAGTATGTATTTATAACTACAGCTATCTTTTGTAGTTGAGATATGGTTATCTATATATATTTAACCAGAAATTTTTGCTACATGACATCCCACAAAGTTACGATGCCATCTGTTTTGCTAGCTTTTCAAGCATTATTGAGTGTAAGTCACCTGAACAGTAGAAGAATATCAAATGATACTTAGACTGTGAACTATCTTCCTTCCTTCCTTCCTTCCTTCCTTCCTTCCTTCCTTCCTTCCTTCCTTCCTTCCTCTCTTCTCTCTCTTTTCTCTCTCTCTCTCTCTCTCTCTCTCTCTCTCTCTCTCTAACAGCCTTCTGGTGGCAGCAGGTGTGTGTGAACAATCTTAAATTTAGTTGACTGACATTTTGCTTTTCTTGTCAATGTGAAAATATGCTCATGGATTTTCTTTTTGTTGTCTATTCACTCTTTTATGGCTTTACAACCTTTGGCTACACAGGATTTAGGGGAATTTTGGTTAATACAGACCACTTTAGTTAAGATTCTTTTCAGGGTGGCTGAACATAGAAGGCAATGATAGGTAGGTGTTACTAATGATTTCAACACTTTTTGGCACCTAGAGAGAAGTTGATCTTGGGAATTGTTCTTACATCCTTGGTATTCATAGACTTGTCTCTGCTGCATCATTCTCCATCACAGCTTCCTAGAAGAAGCAGTTCTAGATACAGCTTCAGTAGAACCACTGCAGATGGGGGAGATCTTCAGAGCAGGGTATATTACAAGAAGGTCTCAGGGGGTGTGCTTGTTAGAGGGCTATGGGGTTTCTGGGATTGTTTTATTCATCACTATGTTGCTTGATTTCAAGCGAGTTCTAGGCTTGTTTTTTAATATTTGCAACATTATGCACATCTCAGTGGACACTAGGGGCCCAAGGGAAGTATTCCAGCTTTACAGATAAACTTCCTGCATTGATACTTTTGCATAGAGCTTTCTACAAATTGAGTATGCATTATCTGAAATACTTGTGATGTGAAGTATTTTTGAATTTTGGCATTTTCTGATTTTTTGAATATTTGCATATGCAGTGTATATAATGAGATAGAGGAGGTGGGATGCAACTCTAAACACAAAATTTATTTATGCCCCATATACATTTGTACATATAGCCTGAGGTTAATTTCATAGAATATTTTAGTAATTTTTTACATGGAACAGAATGTTGTATGAAATTTTCTTCTTGTAGAATTTTGTCAGCATCCAAAAAGTTTCATACTTTGGAGCTTTTTAGATTTGGGGATTTTGGATTACAGATGCTCAAGCTATATCAAGTGATCTTTGTCCTCTATTACTGTCCTCAATTTATTGTTGGTTGTTCTTTTCATGTCCCAATTACACTCAGAAGAGACATTTCTACTTTTTATTATGTGATGGCTTTAAATATGACTGGACCAATTTGAGATTTATATTAAATAATATTAGAAAAGAACTTAAGAACTTTCCACAGGAACTGTCTACATAACTGAAAGACCAAGAATATCCTCCAGAAAAATAAGTCTGGATATTATATTTTTCTCGCTTTAATTTGTCTCTCAGATCCCATACCCTCTAAACAAATGTGGCTCTCCTCTTATAAATAATCTCAAACCAAAAAATCTCAAGCCCTCTTGCAAATAATCTCACATAATGCTCAGGCACACACCCAGGCAGCCAGTCACTGGGATGAATGCAGGCCAATTTTATTTACCTCATTTGTTCTGTGCTCTGCACTTTCACCTTATTTGGATTTTGGCATCATCTCATCTGCACTTCTAAACTTGACACACTGTGTCACACAATATCTGACTCCATTTATAAGAGCCATCTTGGTGCAACACTCATTTGGAGTCAACAATTTGCAGTGACCTCAGAAGCTTCCTTTTCCACATAGCTTAGTCTCTTACCTCTATTTACTACAATGGCAGGGAAGAAACACCTCTTCACTTCCCTTTCACTTTGTGTGCATTGGCACTGATGGAATGTGCTGGGCAGAACAAGGTGTTGGTATAGAAAACATAGCCATTGACTATCCATGATATATTAAATATCTGTATGTTTTTAACCCCTTTATGCCAAAGATTGCAATTTTTTGAATTTTTGCATGGAATCCATATATGTTATCTGGAAATAGTCAATGAACAAGAATTTGAAAAGAAACAATTTTATTATGTTGCATTGTATGGGCATTCCAAAAATGGGACACTAGGCTTTGAAGGGTTAAAACTGATCAAAGACAGATTCAATCTAATGATTTGAGAGTACATAAGGATACCAGGCTTCAGTGTCTTAGAACAAGTCATATAAATTTATATGCGCTTGACTTTTTTTGGAACTAGTAGGTATAGAAATAGAGGAATTGTATCTGGACTTCAGGACAGCTTTGATGATTTTTTTTCTATCTTTGTGAATGGAGTTGCAATACAAATTAATATATTTTGGCTGGTTTTAAATAACTTCACCAAAGCAATATTAGTTAATGAATCTGAGTTATCTTAGAGTGAAATCTCCATAGTATGGAATAGGTTTCATTATAACATTTTTGTCACTAATCTTAAATAGAATCTTATTCCTATTTCTCATTTTATAGTTGAGGAAACTTAATTCAGGGGGAGGGAAGAGAAGGAGGGAGGAGGTAAAAGAAATTAAGATGTGCTGTGTACATGTACCAACTCCCCAGGAAGAATGGATGAATGAAATCATTATGTACCTCAAACATGTACTAACGAAGATTTAAAAAATTAAAAAGAAACGGAGGAACAATTCGCCTAAGATCAGATAGCTTGTCAGCTTCAAAGTGGAGCTGGAAACTCATTTATTGACTCCCAGGCAAGGAAATTTTTACTGGGATATGTGATCATTAAGGGACACCTGTGTTGGGTTTTATAGAAATTTTTAATAAAGAGTAAGTATAGCTTTTTAATCTTGAGGACTGCCTTTTAATGGCATAAGTTTTCTCATAAGGCAGTGAGCTATTTATCACAAGAAATACGCATGCACACTGTGACCCATATCATAGATGCTGTAGAATGGGATTCCCTATTGGGGTGTGTGTGTGTGTGTGTGTGTAGCAGTTGAAATAAATGAGCACTAAAGTCTCTTCCAACTTGAACATGGAGAGGAGACATTAATACAATGTTGTCTCCTTAAAAGGAAAAACCAAACTTTCATTCAACAAACCATTATTAAGTAAATGCTCAAAGCTCTTTTTTAATCTAACAAGTGATACACGATTACCCATACCTTCTTGAGTCCTCCCCAAAGAAACCACTCATATGAAAAAGAGTGAGAAAGTGGTAGGTTGGGAAAAGAGTTAAACTGAGTTTTATTTTAAACTTCAGGAGTAAGAAAAAAATACAGGGGGAGAGAGAGAAAGATTGGAGCTGTTTAAGATGAAAAACTGTACATTAAAGAGGGAAAGAAAGAACAAGAGTTGCTATTTCTTTATTATATCTAGCGATGGCTATGTTAGAATGCATAACAAAGACAGAATCAGAATGTATTGATTCACAAGCAATTCTGTCATTGTATTCCATATTGTGAAATCTCCATTTAGTTTTTTTTGTCTTTCCTGTATCTTTCCAACTGGTGTATCTATAGCTAAATGATGCATCTTTAGAGATCCTGTCCTAATTACCATCTGTTCTTTTTTCTAATTGAGAGGAACTCTGAAGGTTGAGACCATCAACCCAAGGGCTTAACATAACGTCAGCCTTGTTCTGAATTTGAATTTTTGCTTGGTCTTTTAAAAACATACATGGTATATTTAGATTTTTCTGTAACAAATAGATCCCAAGAAGTATAAGAGCTGAAGCACAACAAAGTTTATAGATTGGCAAAGTGTAAGAACTGGATGGGTGAACAATTAGAGCCATGCTTCTTTGAGAGACCACAGGTTTGCAGAGGCTCTGTTATATTCAGCATGTGACTTTTAGAGATACCCTAGACCTCTGTCCCTTCCAGAAAACTAGAAGAGAAAAAGAACTTGAGCAGCATGTGCAGTAGGTCTTAGTGGGGTGCATGTGGAAGAGGCACACACTATTCCATTCACATTCTTTTGACTGAACACAATCACATGTCACACCTAACTGCAAGAGAAGACTGGGAAATACATTTCTTATTTCCATAGAAATAAGAAAAGAAAATGGAATTTAGAGCATGTAGTACTTCCTGCCATAAACTCTGTTGTTCTATGGGAGGAATTCTTCCTCCAAACCTACAGTTCCTGCTGCTACAAACCTAGTACCTCCTAGATCTGCTTGATGTTAACTTCTCTGCAGCCTTGGCCACTATTATTTCAATCTTCCACTTTGCAAACTACAGAATGTGAATCTAGTTAATTTTAGATGAAAATAAGTTATTAGAAACATATGAAATAGCTCACTGAATTGAAAAGAAGCCTGGAGAGTCACCCTGAGACACTAAGGAAGAAGTAAGAAAAATTGGTTGACAGAATTCCAGGCAACATTGTTGGAGTGCCACTGCCACACTGAACATTGGATACAGTTGCCACAGGCTTGTCAATGTCCCTTGCTTCTTTTTTTGAGACATTTCCTCCAGATTAGAGATTTGGCAATGGACCATCCCATTAACTGGGTTAGATCATGTGTTCAAGCCAGATTGCTAGGATTCAGGGAAGAGGATGTTCTTCTGTAGTCAAGGGGTAAATTCCTGTCCCTCACTATACTTTCCATAATAGTGGGTTCTAGTAATTATGAGAAAAGGGACACACACACACACACACACACACCTCAAACATCAGACCACTCTGCTTACTGCTTTAAGATTCCCTTGCTGCCCCATTAGATCTAGTGATGGCCCATGCTGGTTCTCACTGATTCCAATTGGCCACATGCCCAAACTGTGCTTTATTGCTAAGCCTTGTTCCCTCTCCTGGGATTGTTTTGATCACTTACACCAGTTTATTACCCTAATCCATCTAACATCCTGTATGAGTCTTGTTCTGGCTGTTTTTGATGCTAGATGAGCTTTTCAGGCCCTTTTATATATAACACTTGGCCCTTGTTTGAGAACTTAATTCAAATCTCAGACCTATGTGATAAGTCTGGTTGGCCATTGCCCAGACATTTGACCCATTTCCTGTGGGGTTTTCTCATCTGTAAAATTAACAAGTCAGCTCTATTCCCATTAGTCTCAAAGGGCCACCGAGGCTTAACAAGATGGTACTTCGAGATATTTGGAACACAGGGTGGCATTATCACATTATTATTTTCACAAGCTGTTAACCTGAAGGGGGAAAATAAAGAGTGAAAACTTAATGCCAGAGAGGTTTTTGGCACTTTATCAATTCGACATTAGCTTTGAGGGCTTTTGGAATTTTGCCTGAAATTTTCAGCACCAAGCAGCTAAAAGCTGTGTTATTCTGGGCTTGTGATATTCCTGTCCCCAGGGACGGCATTAAGCATTTGTAAGGGATGATCTGTCAGGCCACCTTCCAGTGTCATACCAGCAGTCACAGAAAAGCAACACACACTCTGTAAATTGCTGCTAGTACCCACATTTTACACTTGGAACAGCACCTCTGACTTGTGCCAGTAGAAAGAGGATAAGGAAGCAGTGATCCACACATTCCTGTGTCAAGTAAATTTCTTGTGGCATAAGGGCCATTTGTGGCTGGATGGCTTCTGTTTGGATCCTACTAATAGGCACTGGACCTTTTAAGAACTTTCAAATGTCACCTTGACAATGAAACCAAAGAATGGGCCAATTAGAAAATCAAAAAAAGATATGTACTCTTGTAACTTCAGTTTTATGATTTTGGAAGACAGAAAAAGGGAGGAAATCTCCATGGAATCCAGGGCAACTTTACTCTTATAATGATTCTAAATAACTTTCCTTATTTGGACAAGAATGATTCCAGACACTAAATTACCATATTTGTGTCAAAAGTACATCCTTATATATATTTAGAAAATAATATGCCACTTCATTGGACATTTCAGTGTATAAAATGAAAAGAATTAATAGTCTTATTTTATTTTAACAGCCCATTACCTGAGCACCATTTGCTACCTAGTTCTTTACTGTCCGTTAGTTTGTGACATGTCAGAAATCTATTAGAACTTCATTTTTCCTTTCACATGTCACTTCTAGCCACTGTATCTCATTGACTTAAAGTTTACATTTTATGATTGGTTTTAATAGCAAGTAGGGAAATTGTCCACTTCATATCTTTTCATGTTCTTGGTTAGTCATACTCATTTTATATAAAATTTAAAACTGTGTAGTTAAGTTTCAAAAGAAATATTTTGAAGAATTTAACTGGAATTATAACCAGATCTATAAACTGAGAGTTCAAATATTATAATATTT
>NW_004624730.1:37076038-37125277 GCF_000247695.1 Heterocephalus glaber
CATTGTTTCATGTATTTATTTGCTATTTCTACTTCTTTGTGTGAGAAATGTCTGTTCATTTCAGATGCCCATTTTTGGATTGGGTCTTTAAATTTTTCCTTTTTCCTTTTTATGTGATTTGTTTCTTTTCCCTATCTGCTTGTAGTATTTTGTTCTTCTGTTGAGTTTCTGGAATTTTGACTAATTTATGGCTAGGTATAGATTTTTTTTTATCATGGGTAGTTGGAGTCCTATATACCTCTCTTATCTGTATGTCAAATTCTTTTCCCCTACTTGGGAAGTTTTCCATCATTACTTCTGTAAAGAGTTATTTAATGTCATTTGCACTCTCTTCTGTTTCTTCATTGACTCCGATCCATCTTGTTTTATTCTTCTTGACATCATCTAGCAGCTGCTGGATAGATTTCTCATGGCCCCTTGTTATTTTTAAGAAATCTTTCTTTTTCTGGTCACTAATCCAAATCCTGTCTTCTATATCTGATATGCTGTCCTCACATTGGCTCGTTCAGTGGTGTAAACTTTCAGTGGAGTGTTTAATCTCCTGGATATCTGTTTGCATCTGTTTTATGGATTTCATTTGTTTTCCTATGCTGGGATTCCCTCATGTTCCTCAGCTCCTCTATGTTTTTTTTTTATCTGTGTCTGCTCTAGAGTTATTAACCATGTCTTTCATTATGGACCCAATCTCTGTTGTTATTCGAGAAATTCCTTCTGATTTTATTTTTTCCAGATCCTCTTTTTTGCCAGTTCAGGGAGTTCAGCTGGTTGAGTATCAGATTGTTCTATCTTATTGCCCCTTGGAGTTGCCTTTGGTGATCTGGAAGTCAGTTTTTGAGTCTTGTTTGGGTGTCTTCTCCTTTCAACTAGTGCAGTCTGCTGTGCCTTTATTGAGGTGACTCTGCTCTCCCAGTGGGCTTCAATTCTCAACAAGCTGCAGAGAGGGCTTCTCTCTGCTGCTCACCACTGTGCCAATTCCTGGATTCAGAATGATGGCCTTCTGGAGCCTGCAAGCACTTACAGATGGTATCTTGGGGGGCTTCTGGCTGGGCATCTGTTTTCCAGATGGGTCTTTGGCTGGGTCCTGTGCACCCAAGCTGCTGGTGTCTGGGTTGGGCCCTGGCTGGGGCCTGCCCACCTGCACCACTGTTATCTGTGTGGGCTTCTGCCTGGGGTCTGGGTGTACCTACCATTCCACACTATATTTTTCTAAAAAAGTAAAAAGTTTCAAAGTTTGCATTCCAAGAACTATGTTTTGGTATTTCATTGGTTATATGAACAGTAGGAGGTAGAGCTAAAAAGCAGTCTGTCTCAGAGCCCTGCTTCTTGACTTCTATGCATTGAGTCTTATCCAATTAGGAAAAAAATATTTTCCAATTTCAATGAGAAAGTAAATAAAAAATATTAAATGGCTCTCAATAGAGGTGAAAATAGAGCTTCATGTATGATATCAGTTTCTAAGGGGCTGTCAGAACATCATGTACTTGATAAAAGTAGAGCTTTATGAGCAAGAATGAAAAGAAGAGAAGGAAGAAAATTATTTATATGCCAAATGTGATATATGATGTTTGATTTAATCTTCCCCATACCACTTTGAGATAGAGTACATGAAAGAAAACTGCTTAAAGTCATGTCATAGCAGTTCAAGTCCCTCTGCACTCTGAGTCTGAAGGACAGTCTATGTGCAGGTTATAAAGAAAAATCGAAGATACAAGCACACTCTCAGCTGTACTCCTGCACATGAATAAAGCCACATTTAGCAATATCATTTAAAAAACAAAATAATAAACTTCAAGTTTAAAATGCTGTCTAAGCTACTATTGCTTCATGCACCTGCATGTATTTTTCCACTAAAATAGCTATGGAGTCACAGTAAAATATGAAAATACACATCAACCTTAACACAGCCATTTGCCAGAATCTGAGAGAAATA
This sequence comes from Heterocephalus glaber, assembly GCF_000247695.1. Next base: position 37,077,969 of record NW_004624730.1, read on the forward strand.
TGCACCAATAGTAGTATCAAGGAAGGAGGTCAACATTAAGCATTGACACGTGCTTTGGCTTGCAAAGTAGCCTCAGAATACGAACTGGCAAGGCAAGAAGGGAGTAGTACTATTTGGTGGTCTGAGTCTTGGTGCACAATACCCTTCCCCCAACACAGACCACACCATTTTTCTGTAATTATATCAATAACCTTCTTCTGTTCCAGTGTACTTCATATCTGCAAGTCACCACTCAGATGGTCAAGACAGAATGCTGAAAGCCATCCTTGACTACTTTCTTTCTTTACTACCATTCCATCTTTCCTATTTAATTTACCACTAAGCCTTCTTGAGTCTCTCTTTAAAAATATCTTTTAAATATATAAATTTTCTTTATCATCATTGTCAATACTGTGTCTTATACCACCATCACCTTTCACCTGATTACTACCATAACCTCCAACTAGAGTTCTGGGTCTACTCCTCACCAATCTCTACAAAGCAGTATTAACTTATTAAGATCTAACTGGAATCACAGAATCTCCTTACTTCAGTAGTATCCAACTGCACCTTAAGTAAAATATAAACTCCTTACCACATCCTTATATGCTAGCTCCAAAATCTAGTTACATGGTCTGGTCATTGCCTCATAATATTGTTTTAGACAGGTCAGTCCTGTCTTTTCCCTGAGCTACAAAATTCATTTTTATGTATATTTGGTTTTGCTTTAGTGCTTTCAAAAATCCCATTCCTTATGTCTAGGCTGTTCTTCTTCACTATCTGGTAAAGTCTCCCTCATCATCTGAGTATTAGCTTACATGGTAGCTCCATATAGAAATCTTCCCAACTACTATTATTCTCTCAAACTACATCCTTCCTGTTTTTTATCCTTCATTTTACTGATCACATTGTCATTATTAAGTTAAATTATTCTATTTGTTTACTGTTTGTCTCCCACACTGAAACATTTTAAGGTCAGGATCCATGCTTACTTTCATTTGTGCATGTCCTACGTGTCTGCCAAATAGTTGATGCTCTGTAAACATTTCCTAATTGAATGAATCAGTGAATTCTCCAGATATTGCATCCCTCTAAAAACAATAGGAGAGAAAATAAGTGGTGGTGAAGTATTTCAATATGGAAATATTTCTTACAAGTAAAGTGTAAGAGAGAATGAGTCTTGGTTGCATTGACATATAGTACTGTTGTTATTGTTGTTCATCCTCCATTGGAGTAGAATACCAGGGGACAAAGCAGTGGGAGTAAGAAAAGATCTTGCTGCCAATCAGTGAATCTGCTGTAACACCAAATATGGGGTATGGAGCTGTGCCTGTCAAACGTTTTACCTACACATTCAAGAGGACAGTGGGAAACCAAGTAATTTGGAATATCCTTCCTACAGAAGCTGATTTTAAATGATGGATAACACATAATGCAGTACTGTACAATTCTAGAAAGGAATGAGAATGGTCTTAATTTACTAACATGAAATGATCTCTGAGGCATATTGCGAGAACAATAGAAAGGATCAAAAGTATACACAGTATATTACCTGTTATATAAGAACAGTAAGAAGATTTGTAATAAATATATATCTTGGATGTTTTTATTTACCAAAAAAGAAAAAATGAAAGAAAAAAATCTAACAAACTACTAACTGAGATGTTTACCTAGATGTGGACAGAGAGACCTGGTGGAATGGGCAGTAATGATAATAAAACTTCTATGAACGTATCATATTTGAAGATTTTTTTGTGAATATATATTCAGATAATAAATTTAAATAAAAAGAACAAATAAAAGAAAATAAGGAAATCCCTAAAACTGGAAAATCAATGGAAATGAATCTAATTGTAGATGCATAACCACAAAGAGAAAAAAACCTTATTTCCTTTGACTTTACAACTTAGCATTTTAACTACTTATCAGTAAAAGAGTATCTAGACATGTAGCAATCCAAAGAAATGTTGAACTTCACTCATTATTGTTATCAATATTATTCCATTGAAACAATTCTATAGTGTCTTAATTCTAGATAGTCCCATGGTTCAAATTACTCTTACTGTTGTATGGAACCAAGATTTTAAATATGATAAAAGAAATATAGTATAAATCTAAATAAATTAGATGAAAGCTTGCATCATTAAATATAAAATGAAAATTGTGTAATAAACTTAAAATTTTATTTTTTTTCTTTTAAGAATTATATTTCCTATTTCTAGTCAATAAAAAGGCATAGAATCAATAATGACCCAACACAAATAAGTATACCTGGACTGTGATCTCCAAATACCAATCCCCTCTGAAAGGAATCAGAGTTACTTAGAAGAATGGCTGATCCAGTATCTTGGGGAGAAAGTACAAAAAATACTCAAGAAATATTCCAAAAACCAATAGAGTGATATTAAAATACACAAAGACTACCACTGGCTGAAGATGTGAAATTTGGACATGAGAAAGATAATGAATATAGTTATTAGAAACAGAATAAATACATATGAAATCATGAGTTTATAATTAAGCTATCAAAAGAAAGAGAAATAATTGGACACCACTGTAATAAGTAGAGCAATAATTAATTTCTCTAAAACAGGTAATTAATATGAAAGAATTAAGCATATAGTCTATTTTTTCTAGTATGTATCATACTTTTTGATTACCAGATAAACTTAGCTAATAATGAAAATTTCTTTACCAAGTTCTAAACAAGACATGTGGGAAGAATGATATAATTAAAAATCACAATTTTGCAACCTCAATGACATAATAGATCATGGTCTAATATGGTCACAAATGGATGAAGCCACAGCTTTGAGGTTGATTGGAAATTTACCAAGCAGGCATCAAGCTGTCATCTCCCAAACCCACTGATTGATCATTCTCAGCATCAGTAAGATTGTGTCCTCTTGATTTAATTCAACCTCAAGTACACAATACTGTCTATGACCTAGCCCAATGGAAATAGCAAAATCTAAATCTAATTAAATCTTTGTGGCTGACTACCACTAAAAGAAAACATGGTGGGTAGAATTTCAAGTCAAATATCCTCATATAGTCACCAGCAGAAAAGCCTCAAATATGAGATATTCAGTGAGACAGTTGAGTCAGGTTCTTCAACAAATCAATGGAATGAAAATATACTAATAAAATAAGTAGAAAAAGATCTGTTTTGTATTGAGAATCAGAGAACATAACAACCAAATACATTGTGTGGGCTTTGACTGCTAATTCAAATAAGTCATTTGAGACAATCAGGAAAATTTCACTATGAACAGGTATAAGATTATACCAAAATGTTATTTTTACTTTTATTAGTTGTAATGATGACATTATGGTTAGGCCATCATTATTGAAGAAAACTTCCCTCTTATCTTGGGGATACATATTGAAATTATAGAGGTGAGATGACCTGACATCTAGGATTTACTTTTCAATAATTGAGGGGGTGCAGGGGAAGGAGAGAGAAGCAGAGCAAGAGAGATAATGAGAGAGAAGAGAGAGGGCTTATGGAAAAGAAATATGAAGGTAGGAAAATGTTGATGGTAGTTAAATCCAGGTAATTATTACGTGGAGTCTTATTGCAATTTTTTCTCAAATTTTGTATGTTTAAATTTTTTCAGAAAAATCAAGACATGAAATTTATAATCTGATGAACTGAGCAGACTAGTTGCCCGTGAACTAAGCAAATATTTTGTTTCTTATTCTACATGATATGTATCTCCTTTGTATTTCCCAGCTATTCATTATAAAGACATTAGGACTACAGTGTTTTACAAAGAGACTGGAATAACTATTAAAAAAGAGGTATACTTTGCTGAGATCTAGGAGATAAAGAGAAATTAGATTGTAGAACTCAGCATTCAAGTAATATATTACTCATTAAGAAAGTCACAAAGAGTGACAGGTTTTTGTGTTTTTCAAGTGTTTACAACAATGTCTAGAACATACATAAGTGATAATTAAAAAGCTATTTCCAGACATGTTTCTTATTAATATATTATGCATATACTCAGTTTTGCTTTATTTTCAGTTTCTTTGTTCAGTGATATACATATCATCATACAGTGTACTGAGATTTCTGAGCATTAGCATTATATTTCAGTTTAGCTTTATTTTAGGGAATGGTGGCGTATATAGAGGTTTTCTATTGTAAGATCACCTGTACAGATTTCCTCATCCTGTTAATAGCCTCCTCCTTTGGATCCTGTCTTGAGTTGACTGTCAGGAAAGGGTGGTTCTTCTAAATGACTGTCATATCGGATGGTTATTTCAGTACAATATAGTGATGTCCATAATCAGCATCCTTTAGTATAGACTCAAAATAATAGCTATTAACTGAGCTTTCATCAAGGCCACATGAGAGACAATAATTAAAGCAATTTTTCCTATTTGTCTTGTATTTTGTGACTATCACCTAAGTTAAGTGCATATATGTTCCAAATAGGCTAGAAAATGCCTAGCATTACTTTTGAGGTTCCTTGTTTGAACATTTGCTGTATCCTCTACAATAGAGAGAATGACCCGAGATCCACTGTCTAGTCCTGCTCTCAAGTGGACAGGAATGCCAAATCAGAAGGTAGAACATTTATTATCCAAAAAGCTGAAAAAGTGTCCTTAAGGCCTTTATGAACTTATTTGGGCCACCAAATTTGTTCCATTCATTCATCTTGATGAGTATCAATGTTATATGAATGCAAGAAAGTAGTATGTACAGGTGAGAAGGTAGTATGGAAGTCTTTCATGCTCTGGCATTTGTTCTATTGGTGCTCTGAAAGAGTCAGTTTTGATAGGTCACTGTTGACAATCCCAAGTAGCAGTCAGTTTGGAAGAATTATAAATGAGGCAAAGAGCAGATGGTAAATGCAAAAGGAATCTCAGACGAATAGGAGGCCAAGTCTTTCTCTCCTTTGTACTGTCTTCCCTCTGTTTATTGTCCTGCTATCAAATTAGCTGCGGGAACTTAAAATCCTGTTGTTCTTAAGATTTCTTTTGGACTATTTAACTCAATGGGATGGTTTCTCTGTCTCTCTCTCTCTTTCTCTCTCTCTCTCTCCACAGAGGATTCCCATGAAGTAAGGAGCCCAATGGTTAGCAGGATTCATGCTTAGAAATCCAAGGGCAAAATGACTGTGGGTCTATCCTACCTTCAAAAATGGTGGTCTGCCAGGGCCATGTCTTTGAAGCTGTGCAATCACCCATGTATGGATCACTTGGTTCTAGAAAGTGGACACGTTATTTAACCACTTTAAGTTATTTAACCCCTTTAGGACTCAGTTTCCACACTTATGTGATGAGGAGTGTGTGGATCTTTGATAAATACTGTTCTGGTGGCTTCATGTACTAGGGCAGGTGTCATGCTTCCAAAACCCATAAACATTTATTTTAGCAGCACAAGAAAAACATGGAATACTTTCACCTTACTAGAAGTAGAATGTCTACACAGCTCTGTCTCTGCAGCAACAGTACATGACAGATACTAATATCATCAAGTTGATTTGGAATTTTCAATGAACTCTTACAAGCTGGAACTGCTAATGAGATACTTTAAAAATTTTCCTTTTTGTATAGTGAAACAACTTTAGAAATTGTAACCTGAGAATATACAGACATTTATTTGTAGCCCACCTTTCATCTGAGATTTGAGATGACATTTTTCTTTCAGCAACATTCTCAAGTGGAATGCCATGATTTATAATTTTATTTGGCTATTGTCTGCATATGCTGCAAAGAGTTGAAAAATTATTCAAATGCTGCCAGGTGTATTTACAGTTATTTTTCAGATTCTCTCCTCAAACCATTTTAAGGTTTTCATATAGACACAACGTTTGACTTTTCAGAGAAGGAAAAAAGTGAATGAGAGAGATTAAGCTTTTGTCTTTATCCAGAAAGCTGGAAGTAGGCCCTGGGTCTTAAACTACATTGAAGAGCTGGGCCAGCAACAAATCTTCCATAGATACTTCATACACAATATACGTCTGGTAGGAATGCATAATAAGATGGCTCAGAAATCAGACCTTTCTCAGAAAGGTCTCCCTCCCCCTCCCCCTTCCCCTCTCCCTCCCCCTAACCCTCCTTTCTTTTCTGTTTGCTTCCATATTCCAGAGGCTACAAATTCCCTGTCAATTCTAAAAAGGATTTGTCATTTGCAGTCCATTTACCCTGAAGCCTTTCATCTCTCTTCTATCCAGAATTATCTTTCCCCAAGTAGCCACACCTTTACACACTCACTTCCCCCAAAGCTTTTCTCAAATATCACCTAGTCAGAAAAACTTTCCCTGGCTACCATTTGTAAATTAGCAAACCCATCCCTTTCCAGTAAGCTCCAACCCTGCCTCTCACCATGCTCAGAGCAATCTCCCCACCTGATGCTGCAGGATGTGTATGTGTATGTGTATGGCACCTCTCTTTGGCTCTCTAGAATGTAAGTGATCTCCAGGAGGGCAGAGACATTTCCCTGTTTTTCCTATTTTCTTCAGTTATGTCCTGTGCCCAGAAGAGTGCTTGGCATATGGAGACCCCTACTACAATATTTATTGAAGGATGAACACAGATGAGCCAATTCCATAACTTACTTAGCTAGTTCAGAATTAGTGCTCTTGACAAGTCCTTAAGGATTGGAAAAGATGGAGTTTTTCTCCCCACAGTTGACATCTTGCAGTCCAGCAGATCCCTGCCTCTGCTCACTTTACTACTTTTCAAACTATTTCCTACAACCCCTCCTTGTTGTTGCCACAAATTTATCACAAGTCACTCACGTAGATATAAAGGGATTACTACTTGCAAAATTTCTTGAAGCAAATCATACATACACGTCACACACAGCCTGCCTAGTTTCTTCATGCTGCCCTATACAGGTCAGCACACAATTTAAGGATTCAAAGTAATAGTGTTTTATTGCTGATTCCATCTCATTGTATAACCATACTATTCTGATGGCATATGCTGGAGCTTATTAAGGACTCTATATTAGATGCTGGTAGAATAATAGAAGAGATGAATACTCTCTTGTTGCTTAGAGTGCCCTTAGTCCTAGTCCTGTGGATCTGGTGTACACCAGAAGCTGTTTTAGTCCTTTGCACCCAAAGCCAAGACCTGTAGGAGCCTCCTCAGCCAATGATATAGAAGTGTTTTTAAAGTGCCAATAATATTGAAAGGCAAGCATCTGAAATAGTAAGACTAAAAGCTTAAGATATAAAACCTAAAAAGTAAACTGGAATCTTTTAAAAATAAGCCTGGGTAACCATGCTTATCTTTTCTCGAAATTTAAACTAGATGAACATTTTGTTAAATTTCATCTTGGAGACTTTTTTGTATTGAATACAGTTTACTAGTTCAGTTATCAGTGCATCTCAGTAAATGCCACCACCATCATCTACCATATGCTTTAGCCAGAACTCAGCTGTCTCTGCCTCTCTTCCATTACTTTAATCTCTAAATCTTACTGTGTTTCGCTTCTTCATTTTTTTCATCTACTTGGCCAGTACCCTAAGTGAAACATGGACTAATTCTAATTTGAGTTTCTCCATAACAATATACATTGAATTATGTCCCTCGAAAGTGTTGAAGTCCTGAACCTCCAGGACACATGCAGTTCACGTTATGGATATGAATTTTTTTGGAAATAGAATCTTTGCAGATAATCAAGTTAAGATGAAGTCATTAGTATGAGCCCCACCCAGCATAAGGAGAAGTTTCTATGCAGAAACAGACAGGCACACTGGGAAAATGTCATATGAACATTAAGAGAGAGACCAGGGATCCTCCACAAGCTAAGGGACACCCAGGTTGCCAGAAACCACTAGAATCTGGGAAAGAGACAGGAACAGATTTTCCTTCATAGCTCTCAGAAGGATACAACCCTGCCAACATTTTGATCTTAGACTCCCAACCTCCAGAACTGTAGACTATACATTTATGTAATTAAGCCACTTACTTTATGGTATTTTATTATGGCAGCCTCAGGAAACTTAAGCACTTATCATTTTTCCTATTATATCTTAATCTTTTCTTAAATTCAAAAATTACATAAGTAATGTATTCTCTTCATAAAACTGGAATAATTACAGTACAGAATACTGAGTAACTTTCCTGTGGTCATATAGTTGTTAGATATAAGCTAGGATTCAAAACCATACAGTGTGAATCCAGGGCTTGCACTTTCAAACATTATGGTATGGCCTGCTTTTACTATCACTTTTACTGTCACCAAACATGATATCCTTATAAAACTGTGGAAGTAACCATGGGTAGCTTTAGTATATAATGTGCTGCATTTATATAAATGCATATGTGTATGCATATATGTGTTTCCCTATAACAAGGATCATACCTTTATGTAACTTTTTTCTTCTATTCAATTTATTTTTCTTAAATATATATCTACTTCAGCCAGTATGCATATACCTTCTGCATAGTAATGCATAAAGATGGACATTTGTAAACCTATGCTGTTTTGTGTCATGAGCACTTAACTCCATCTGCTAAGATGGGGGAAACTGCTTTCTACATCCTTGAAGTACCTTCAAACAATTCTTTGGCAGGAAGAGACAAATCAGAGTAATTGAGATGGGGCTTTGGCGGTGGGAGGTGAGTAGGGAGTGGGAGTTAATGCTTCAGACACAGCTTGTGTGGCTACAGGCTGCTTCAGTGTCCGTGCTGGTCAGAAGAGATTCAGATTCAGGGAAGAAGAAGACCTTGGAAATTACCTCTTTTTTTGGTACTAGGGATCAAACTGAGGACCTTGTGCTTTCGAGGCAGGTGCGGTGCCACTGAGCCAAATCCCCAGCCCTGAAAATAGCCATTTTTGGGGTCCCTATTTAATTAAGTTTCACTGGGTAAATAAGAGGAAAGGAGTTGTGTTCCTAATTTTCCTGACTCTGAAGCTTTATCTTTGGTATCTTAGCTAGGGCTTTGGTTGCCATTGCATTACTTTTCTTGCAACATGGAGTAGGACTTGGACAATAGGACCCCTTTTTGGAACTCTGCCTGGGTCACACCTACACTGGGCAAGGGTCTTCACAATGACCCACCCCATATTGTCTGCAGTGGCCACATACTGGTGCGGCCTTTGTTACCATGTATGTGTGCATGTGTGGGTGAACTTGCACACACTGAACCTCAAATAATGGCCAAACTTGCATCCAAGGATTTCTAGTGATAATTGCACACTCATGGGGGAAGATAAGAGAGCTATCTTGAAGCATTTCTTTGTCCCTTGCAGTGAAGAAGAGGTAGAGATTAGAAGTAGGGGCTTCAGATGTCAACTCTGAGGGTGTCCTCTCTTTCCTCAAGGCACCTTCCTTTGCTTCTTTTTTTCTCGAGACCTTTTGCTTTCACCTCTAATGCAAAGACCTGAACACATTTTGAGAATCACTGGCTTATATAACAAAGCCCAGTTCCTTAGCATGGTGCAGAGGATTTCCCAGCTTCCTTGCCTCTATTTCCAGCATCTTCTTCTGCTCTTCTCCTGCACCTCTTCACTCAGCTCTCAACACTTTGCATTTATCATTTGACCAAAACTGAACTTTTGGTCACAGGCATGAAGTTACATGAAAATTCAGAACTTTTTGACTACTACAATAGACTGTTGTCACCTTCAGACCTTGACAATCTTACTTATTCTGAAAAATCCAGTGAAGACCCATTTTGTCTGATGATGTCCCTGTGGCCTCCTCACTGCTGCTCTGTGGCCGCTCTGTCTTCTTCCTTCTCAAGCGGTAAGTCTTCTCTCCATCTGGTGGACTTCTTCTGTACTTTGTTAATACGCTCCTGTTATCCTTATCACAGTCTATGGAAAACCACCTTATCTTCCTAGGGGTTTTCCTGATTTCCCGAGATATGTTCTTTCTTAAATATCCATTCCATGTCTTAACTTGCTTGCTGTCACCTGTCACATTCTATCTTAAAATTAATAGTAATACACACGTATATAGCACTTGGTATATGTCAGGCCCTATTCCAAGCACTTGACATAAATTAATTTACTTAAGCTTCACATCAACCTGTAGAAGTAGGTGCAGCTGTTACCCTCCATTTCACAGGTTACAAAATAAAAATCAGAGGGCTAAGTAAGTCATCCTGCCACAACACTATGGAATAATCAAATCACGTTTTAATTCTTTAATCTGGCACCAGAGACCATGCTTCTGTTACTCCACATAACTTCTATGTACCTTATAATTTTGTAGTTATTTATATGTTTGTTTAATGATTTTATTTTTCTTTTATGTTGGTATCCTTGTGGCACCTAGCATGGAAGGCATTCTCCAAACACTTGTAGAATGAAATGATATGAGATGACTCTTTATTTAAGAAGGACATGGAATTTTAAATTTGGGAAAAATCTTTCAAACTATCTGAAAGTGGAATTTCTGGTAGTGGTAAAGGGCAAAATATGAATTCCATTTGGAGGTTAGCATTTTCTTATGACTGTTCTCTTCCTACATACCTTTCTAAGTAGTTTTTGTTTTCATTTGTTTTGCATTTTCTTAAAATATGTTCACTCTTATATTTAAAATGATGGAGATGAAAAGATCACTTACAAATACCAACTGGGAAGAGTGTTTAATGCCATTCCAGTGCACCAGCTGCTGTTGCTATGCTTGCATGTTGGTTGTTAGGAGTAGTGAAGAGAGCTCAGCTTGTGATGTCAGGATGACAACCCCACGTTGCATTGGCTGGGATATTTCTGGGATGAGCAATCCTCAATTCCAAGCAATTAGAATTCACGCTTCATTTCAACTAGCAGAAAGAACTCATGCTACAAAGATAATTAACTAAAATCTAGTAGTTCTCTGAGGCTACAAGGAAATGTGGCAGTTAGTATGATATTTGCGAATTTAGGATTTAGAATCTGGACAAGAGTTTTAAAAAGTTTACATCCCCTCAGAGGATGATTGAACTATTACAAAAGATTGATAACTGTTATAGAAGAGTATTTGTCAAGGGTATATTTCATAATTCCTTCAGACATTATATTTTATTGATATTTCTAATATTTTCTCTTCATAAACAAAGCTAGAATGACATCTTCATGCTTATATTTTTCCCACAGTGTAGCTAGTTCTTCTCTGGGTTTCATATTTTTTCAGATTCTTAGCCGCTATGTGGTTATGAAGCAACAAGATTAATTTTTCACATAAACACATAAACATGCTAATATATCCAAGTGTAAGTTGTTACTGTTGAAAAGCAAAAACTGTTCCTTAGAAATGTATTTACTTATTTCACTGGTGTGTCTAATTACTTTGAACATTTTGATCTATGTTTTTCTTTGTAATTCCTTCAGATACATTTTCAGGCAGACACTCAAGAGATTAACCTTGTATTATGTCTGTATTCTTAATTTTTCTTATTCAGTCTTGCCACCTCCTGCTTTAGAGGGCAGGGCTCCAAGTAACACTCACTTGGCTTCACTCAGAGCTTAGTCAATACACAGAGGCCTGTAGCCTCATAAATTCCTTTGCTCCCATCTCTGGCCACAGCCCACATTCTTGTCTCCTGTATACCCTCAGCCCTCCATAGCTGTTGCTCTTTGAGCTCATTGAGATTGATGGTACCTGGACTTACTCTATTTATTTGTTATTTAACCATCTTTGGACTCCAAGCCTTGTTCTTACATATTCATCACTTCACTCTTCTTTGTAGCATCTTCCTCTCATGCTTCACTTACTGCTCTGCTCTACTGATTCTGATTCCTAGGTCTGTCCAGCTGGGTGTTCTCGCCACTCCTATACTTGGCTTAGAGCCCTAGACTTGATGTTACAAGGACACCACACAAATACATCACCCACCCAAGTTTGTCCTCAGGGGTGCTCAATAACCCTTCCCTCCCAGGGAACCTTATCTGTTTCCCTTGTTGCCTGCTTCCCTTCTTCCCTAACTCCTAGCTCTCATGCAACATTTGTTTAATATTACAGAGAAAACAGAAGATGTTGATCATGAAATTCTTGAACATCTTTTTCTACGTTGGTACATTTATGTAAATCATGCCTTATTTCCTTTTTTTTTCTCTTAAGTTCTTTTATTGGTACATTTTAGGTATACAATTCATTTACATTTATCATTGGGTGTTTGTACCTGTACATGATTATCGTGGTTCTTATTTTTTCCCCATTACCTGTGCACTCTTCTCTATTTACATAGACATCATTTCCATTTTTTTTCTTTTCTCATAGTTTTTCCTTTCCCTTCTTCCCTTTCCTCTTCCCCTCCCTTTACCTCTATGTCTTTGAACCTTTTTTCCTATTTCAAATTATCAATTATTCACTTTAATCATTTTAACCCTTATTTACACTCTCAGTTTCTCACACTAGAGAAACTATTCAGTATTTACACATGTGTGTCCTATTTATTTCACTTAAGAGTATGTCCTCAATATACATCCATTTAGCTATAAATGACTCTAGTTTTTCGTTCTTTATGCCTGAGTAGTACTCCATTTTATAAAAAAAAATCACATCTTCTTTATCCAGTTTCCAGGTGATGGGCACTTGGGCTGCTTCCAAGCTTTAGCTATTACAAACTGTGCCGCTATGAACATGGGTGCACATATATCGCTGTGGTATGATTCTTTTAATTCTTTGGGGAAGATCCCCAGCAGGGGAATAGCTGGGTCAAATGGGACCTCTAGACCTAGTTCTTTGAGGTATCTCCATACTGATTTCCACAGTGGTTGCACCAGTCTGCACTCCCACCAGCAATGGAGAAGGGTTCCTTTCTCCCCACACCCCCACCAGCATTTGTTATTGGTTGATTTCTTGATAGCAGCCATTCTTTCTGGGGTGAGGTGGAATCTCAATGTTGTTTTCATCTGCATCTCTCAAATGACCAGTGATGTTGAACATTTTTTCATATATTTATTTTCTACTTTTACTTCTTGTTCTGAGAAATGTCTGTTCATTACAGATGCCCATTTTTGAACTGGGTCTTCGAATTTGGCGGGGGGGGGTCTGATTGTTTTCAGTTCTTTATATATTCTAGATAGTAGTCCTTTGTCTGAGTTACAGCTGCTAAAATTTTTTCCCACATTGTAGGTTGTCTGTTAGCTCTGTTGGTGGTTTCTCTTGCAGTGCAGAAGCTTTTTAATAAGATGAGTTCCCAGTTGTTGATTCTTTGTGCTAGTTCCCGTGCTACTGATGTTTTGTTCATGAAGTCTTTTCCTATGCCAATGCCTTCAAGAGTTCTACCTAACTTATCTTCCAGCAAGCTTAGTGTTTCTGTTTTAATATTTAGATCTTTAATCCACTTCAATCTTAGTTTAGTGCATGGATATGGGTCTTGTTTTAATCTCTGGCAGGTTGAGATCCAGTTTTTCTGACACCATTTATTAAATAGAATCATGCCTTATTTCTTTCCCTCCTTTCTCAAAGGAAGTATTGCTCCTTTTCCTGTCCAAAGTTAAACCTTCTGTATTTCCCTGAAATTTCCCTCTCCAAATTCCTGTGAAACTATGTCCCTCAATAATAAGGTCCCTTCATTTCCGCTGGTTCTTTCTTTCAACATGTAGGTACACTTGAGACTGTCATCTTAAGGTAGAAAGGAAGATAGAATTTTATTAAATGTTGTTATGTTGATTTCTTGAGAACATGTTATCTTATAAATCTTCCTAACAATTTTATGAGTTATGTGCTATTATCCCAATTTTTTCAGATAAGAAAATAAGATTTAGGGAGGGTAAATGGACTAAAGTTTTAAGTTAATATGTGATGGCGGGAGAATTGAAACTGACTTAATCTAATGGCAGAATCATGGATGCTTTCTCCATTGAGTAACAAATTACTCCTTGACATTCTATTTCAACATGGTTTACTAATGAGTAGCCTGTGTGAGAATTGTTTAAATTGAGTTCACACACTGAATGGAATATGCAGTCAATAGCTTTGTACCCAGAGAATGAACTTGACTGATCCCAGTTCAGAAAGGTTGCTGACCGTTGTTTCTTCAGCTGCCAATTTGACTGCTGGGTACTGCTCACTATCTGCAACTTTTTCTGTGAGTTGAGGGTAATAATATTACACATGTGTATAAATGATAATAGTCAGTGTTATGCTGGTGAATATTTAACAACTTCTTTCAAAATAAAAATCCTTGGTTAGTAGTGTTTGCCAGTTTATGTGATATAAATACCCCTATTATGAGGATATTTTAATAATGGCTGTTTCTTGAAAAGTTCCTGAAAATTTGGCCATTATAGACTTTTCTAAACTGCCTGCAGTTTGTCATAATATATTGAACTAATACTTGGCTAAATTTATGTGGCATGATCAATTTGGAAATAATGTTTCAATTCCTTTTTGCTATATATATTACAAGTTCCTGTTAACTAATAAATGTTTTGAACTTTGGTTTTAGTGTGTTTTAGTGCAAATATCCAGGGACAAATTCAATAAAATGCATCTGAAAGACAAATTGTCTAATTGTCCTGAAAATGTATACTTAAAATAAATAAGTAATTTTCTACCTTAATAGAATTAAGTATCAGGAGGGCAGAAGTCTGATCATTTGATGTTTTTGTACACACATAGCTCAATGCCAGTATGTGCAGTAGCTCATTCAGAGTGCTGAAAGAATATAGTATACTAATTCTTATCCCTTTATTAAGATTCTAAACCTCTTTAAGGTATATGAATATATTTAAAATAATTAAATGTTATATATTTATAACCCTTGACAAAATAATAGAACTTCTGCGAATTTATCCTTAGGACCTAATTTCAAAGGAGGAAGAAAAACAAGACTGTGCAAGAAGACATTCATTACAGGGCTGGCCATATAAACAGAGAAACTAGATGTATATAAATATTCTAGAAAAGTTAAATGACTAAATTAAATTTTGTGAAATAAATTTTGGACAGCCAATAAAAAGATAAGAATTTTATTTAGCAAGGTGAAAAATTAAAAGCAGGATATAAAAGTCCATTTGTGATTTGATCTTGTAAGACAGGAGGCCATATTAGAGTGGTCCACAGTATGGACTTTAGCTTTAAACTGACCAGAACTCAATTTCAGGGTTTTTCAATTGTTGAGCAATCTATAGCAAGTTTCTTAAATTTTCTAGGTCTCAGGTTCTCCTTTAAGAAGGAAAGAACCTTTCAGAGTCACTGTGAGGATTAAATGAGCAAGCAAAGATAGTGTTCAAGACAGCACCTGGCATGTTGATATGTTGATATGCATACATACATGTGGATAATACACGTGCATCTGGGCCAAAAACTGGTAGGAAATATGGACAAAAACCCCTAATCTATGCTTTTGGGTGGGGAATATTTGTGGATTAATTTTTGAAAGATTTTTGTATTATACAACATATATTCAATAATAAAAACTACTGGGAAAATAACTTTTAAAATATCTTACAAATTAGGTTTACCTCTAATATAGGCATGCATTAGTCCAAACAACTGAGGTTACCTACTTGAGCCCAATAATTTGAAAAGGCAGTCAGGAGCAGGAATGTTTTTGTATATTTTGTTGTTCATGAACTCTAGAGATTCTTCCATGATTCACAGGTTCACCCAATTTTTCCTGAATGGGTGTAGAATTAGCTAATTTTCATGCTAGACGAGTATGTATAGAGTCATGCTCATCTAATAACTATGATGGTGTTGCCTGGGCCTTCAGATTCCTGCTCATATGTGGAAGGTAACCTTTCCAATTAGCAGATAATCCACTACTATTTCTCTCCTTCCTCTGTTTATCAGACTAAAATTGGTAAAGATGAAAAAAAAGGTGCTCTCATGATTATCCTTTAAGCTAAAAATAACTAGTAACTTCTTGAAATATTTTAACATTTAACCCATAATTCTAATAAAACCTTAAGTGAACACTTTACAGGATCCACAGTGCAATGTTTAAATCACAACTGAACTGAAAGCAAAAGTCACTGGATTATTAATATATCTGAAGTCATTATAATAGACTTTCATGTAGCAAGAATCAATAACAATTATCCTTGTGTATATTATTTGCATTCTGTAGGTCATCGAGACTCAGAGAAATTTTTAGAAAGAATAGTTTTGTAAGTCTTCAATTTAAGCAGACATAAAATCCAGGGTGCAGTGTAAGCTCAAGGCTTGTCATCACCTGCTCCAATGTGTAAGTGGGTGCTTTAGGCATGTCCAAGTCTTCTTAGCTTCCCTTTATTAGTGAGAGCATTTAATTAAACCAAGATAGTCTTTCTGCCTGACCAGGGAAACTACTGATGAGAATAAAATTGATGGGAGATGAACAGTTAACAGCAGGAAATAAGTGGGAACAAGAAAGAAAAGAGCTATAGTCAAAGTGGAGAATATTGCTGTGGTATATTATATTTGACATTTACTGCTGTGTCTAATAATGCATCCCTTACTTCTCTCCAGAAGCCATGTTACTTTATTATTTTAAATTCTGGAAGCTTTTGTTTTAGAAAAATGAAAAAAATCTCAGTTTTCCATTTATCATTAGAGTACATATTTAATTGTGCTCCTCTGTTCATTATATTTGCATGCTGCCGTTCAATAAGAGAGATGCTGGAAAAAAACCACGTAAATGGCTATTCTGGCTTTTCCAAGGTATTTAAAATTCTGTCGTTGTTTTCATAAGCCACAGACGGTGGGTTATTTTTCATGGACAGACAGTGCATTCTTCTCTTGGGGTTTTTATGGACAGACCATATAAAATGATAACACAATGAATGGGGGACCAGCTCTACTACATCAAGGGCTTAAATCAGCTATTTTAGACAGAAACTCAATGTGGTAGAGCACATTTCAAATAGGTCTGCAGGCACAGGCTATAACACAAAATTTCAGCATCTTTTGTGATTAATTGTCATGAATGGTTAATGATATTTTTTATAATAAGTTAGAGCTCAGATGAGGAAGATTTCAGTAATGTAGGTTCAAGTGGTGACCTGAATAAAATCGATAAGATTTGCATGACAGAATTAAAATAGAGATGTGATCCATCTTCAGAATGACAGGGTTTGTATTGTTATGGAAAATATAGTAAAGATGAATCTTTTACTTATCTATTCATTGTCCTTTTCATGCCATGTGATAGTTTTTACGATTTTATAACACTGTATTCACTAAAGCTCATTCTCCTACTTTCATGCTCTCTTCCTAAGAGGGACATTTCTTCACTGTAATTGTTTTTAAAAAAGTGATTTTAAGGTTAATTTCTAATTAACCCTAACATAATCATGATCATCAGAGTTTCCTTTTTGTTGTTTCTTTTTCAACCTGTTGTAGAAAAATAGTCTAAAGTGATTTCTTAAAATTGCCTTAAGGACTATGAAGAAATATCTATTTGCAATTAATGATGCAAGAAATCAAGAGTTACCCCAGTTTGACAATAAAGTATATTTTTTCATCAGTTTGAAATTCTTAATGGAAAAAATTCACATGGAATTAATTTTTATGCATAGATTTTAATGCAAACTTAAATTCCCTGATACCCAGGTGTGATAAATAATCTACATCATTTTTCTAGTTATATTTCTCATGAAAATCTTAGGTTTATATGTAGATTTTTCTATAAAAAATCATGGTCCACTTTTATAATTATTAGTATTTAATAACCAGATATAACTCAATCTATTGTAATTTGTTATATAATGTATATCAAAATCATTTGTTCTTAATCATAAAAAGAATTCAACATTATATTCTACAGGCTTTGCATTTAATCATTTTCTAATAATTTTGATTTATATAAAGAAATGATCAGTGTACAATGCACCAGAAGGAAAGTGCCATGTTTTTAACTATTTAAAACATAGTAGGGCTGGAGATTTAGCTCAGTGGTTCCAGTGCCTGCCTTGCAAGCACAAGGTCCTGAGTTCGATCCTCAGTACAAAAAAAAATAATAGAAGAAAAATGCAACTTCAAATACTCATAAAGTACAATGCTCTTCACGATAAATCTATTTTATTCATTTTTTATTTGTGTCTCATTCACTCCCAGAAAGGTATAAAGTGTCTTATTGTTAGGCAACCATATAACTTAACATCCAAGCTTTTCAGAGTGAAAGAGTTAATGTTGATCATCACACTGGAGCAACAGATATAAACTAATACTGTTCTAGAACAGCTGGAACATATGGTCACTTTACTGACCAAAAGCTCAAATACAATCAAACCATAATACAGACAATGTAAGACAAAAGGACAAAGAGCAAAAAGGTAATAGAAAAACATTCAAGTATTTCTCCTTGACTTTGAATTATCTAGACAGAGCATGTGTCACTTAGTAGGCTGAAAAACAGGAATCTCCTGTATCACTGTTTCCTAAATCATAAGGAATACTGTATTAGTCATGGTAGACTAACTGCTGTAATAAAGAACTCTAAAATCCCAGTGTAATCAAATAATAAATGTTTTTCTGACTCACATCACAGTCCATCACAGATTGGTAAGGGAGTGTTGGATCAAGGCTTAGAAATCTAAGTAGATAAGGGCTCCATACTTTTGAATTTGAGACAAGCAAGGCAACCTTGAGTGTAAGCATCCAACTGAAAGATGGGAGAAGGAAAGGTTAGAGTATTGCACAGGACTTATTATCTGTCAACTCTGCAAGTGAAAGCATTATTTCCTCACACATTCTATGGCCAAACTCAATTTCAAGACCTCTGCCTACAAGGGAGGCTAGCAACTGTGGTCTGGCTGTCCATTCTGGAGGAAGTAGAAATGAAATTTGGTGAGTGTACAGCAGTCTTTGTCAGTCTCTGACCATTCTGGTCACCAAGTAGTCATTTCATTCTTCCTCTCAGACACAGAATAAAGAAATTCAGAGCCCTTTTATGGAGTTCAAAATCTGGAATGTTTGGGAGGTGCCCAGTCCTCCTTATACCTCCAGCTAAGCCAGCCTTATGATTTGCTGGCTATGACTTGGAAAGGCAAATTATCACCTTCTCATACATACTCCACACATTCAGTAAACCATAATGGATGGGGACAAATGCAATGGTTGACATTTTCTGCAAGAAAAAACAGACAATCAATAGTCAAGTAGAAAGCATTTTTCATACCTTTGCTTTTGTAGAACATTGCCTTATTGTTTTGCTTCAATCACAAATGTTATCTTCTTCCTTTTTCACTATTACTCTTGAGAAATCACCAGAGTATTTGTCTCATATTAAGAACCTATTAAATCTGTTTGCTCTCTTGTATCTCAGATTAGCAACCTCAAAGCTACTTAATAAAATCCCCTGCAGTTTTGTTATTTAAAGCATATAATGGAATTAACACAGGGATCCTCTTTATCAGTGATTATAAGGATTATGGAAGAAGATTTATGAGCTCTGAAAGACTTGAGAAAATTACTTTCCATGCAAGACATACAAGAAAGAAGGAAATAGCATAAGAGAAAAGTTATTTGGGTTCATGACATTCAAATTATTGTTATCTGGCTTCCTGTACCTCCCTAAACTTGGATACTTTGTGTATGTGTAAATGTGTGTGTGTGCACACATGTGTTTATGTGTGTGTGTTTATGTTTAGTGTGTAGGTACTATAATGAAATTCCCTTCATTTTGTTGGTGCAAAGGCCACTATTGTAGAGATAACTAGGAAAATATATAAAAGTTTGATAATAATTATTGAAGATTTCAAGTCCTGAAATAATAGAACAGCAAGTAAGTAGTTGTATTTTTAAATTTTTAATTTCAGAATAATTTTAGACTTAGAGAGTCTAAAGAGACTGCAGAGAGTTTCTATGTGCCTTTCAGTCATGTCATATCCAATATCACTGAGGTATAGCTAGCATAATACTACTAACCAGATGACAAACTTTATTTGGATCTCATCATATTTTCTATTAATGTCTTTTTTCTGTTCCAGCATCTGACCCAGGGTTTCACATTGCATTTCATTTTCATGTCTCTTTGGTCTCCTCCAATCTACAACTCTTCCTCATTATTTTTTTCTCACCAGCTTAACTCCTTTGAAGTATACTGTTAAGTATTTTGTAAAATGTTGGTAATTTTGATTTGTCTGGCATTTTTTTAAGGTTAAACTGAAGTTATGACTTTAGGGAAAAATAACCAGAGGTATAGTACCTGCCTCCTGGTATCCTATAAAGAGCTACTCAGCTTATCACTATGATGTAATCTTTGATCACTTGGATAAAATGATACCTGTCAGGTTTCTTTACTTAGTTTTTCTTTTTGTAGTAGGAATTTTGAGGGAGCTACTTTTAGTCAGTACTTGCATCTTATCTTCCACTTCAAATACCTCCTTTTCCCTAGATTCAAGATAGTTAGTTGCTCTACAATCTCAGCATTTTGATAGGTAAGAGAAAAATGTCTAAACTTGCCATTTGTCTAGTGATATTGTATTTGAGGACAGCACTGAATTCAACTCTCAGCAGGACTCAGAAATTCAACTGGGGTTTAAAGAAATGTTCTTTATATTAGCCATTACTGTTAGTTGTCATGGTAGTCAATGCTCCGTTCCATTCCAGAAGGTCACTCTTCATTAAATTTCATCAAATCACTTCTCTTGCCGGGAATAAGTATGCGACTGACTTTTAGCCAATGATATATATGAGGGAAAGCTGAGTATTATTGTCTTCCTAAAAAAATTTCTTTTCTCTTAAGTGACAATAAGGAAAAGATAGTTTACCTTATACCCCTGGACATAGTCACATTAAATTTGGATATATTGTCTGAATCTATGGCTACCATAGTTTACAATATGAAAATAAAGCCAACAGTGCATATAGCAGAACTACAGCTGGAAAGAACATGTATATTTGATAGCATTTCCAACAAGTGTTTCCAATCAACTGTGGAACTGAGCCTATCTATAAATTTTTAGTTCTGTGCAATAGTAAATTTTATTATTGGTTAAACTGGTTTGAGCCTTGGTATTTCAATTACTTGAATTTAATTCAATAACTTATAAATGACAGAGCCTACTTTAAAGAAAGTATGATTTTTGTGCAAATATGTTACAACCTGTTTATCCATTATATTGTTAATAGGCCTTCGGGTTATTTTCAGTTTTATCTTTTAGGAACAGTGCTGTTATGGATATTTTAGTACTTGTGTTTTGGTAAATATTCCTACCCTTTTATGTGTAAACCCTAGAGTGAGTGAAATTGCTCAGTTACAAACTATGTTTCTGTTTAAATTCAAAAGGTACTACCTAATGCTTTTCTAAAGAGGTTGTATCAATTTATACTGTGATCAGAAATATGTGAGAGTCACAGCTGCTCCATGTCCTTGTCAACACACAGTCTTTTTGTTTATGCATTGCGATCATGTGTATGTAGAATAGATTACATTGTGACTAATTGTGCATATATATATATACATATTCATATATATTCATGTCCACATCTATTCTATATCATTTCTTTATATTTTTATAATTTTGGAATCATAGTCTATACATAAATTCTTGAGAAACCATCAGAAAACTATTAATATGCTGAACTTGAAAGTAAGGTAGTAAAAAAGGAGATAGTAAGCTTAAGTGTAATATATAATATATTGTCCTAAGAATAAGCTCCAGTTCATTATTTTAAGGTTAAGAACTGTTTAGTAAAGTAGAACAATACAATAAAAGAAAAGAGAGAAACTGCTTCAAACTTATGACATGTGAAAAATGAAGCATACTGGCCAGTGAGCCCAACATAAAAAGGTACAATGGGAAAAAAAAGTCTTCATCAAGCCAGTTACTCATTTTGGACTCATCTGAAAAGTAAAGTATTGCATTAATTTTCACCTTTACATTTAAAAACATCCAAATGTTGATTGTCATCCACATCAAACCCAGTCTGAGTCAGAAGGGATCTGTGGGGCTCAAATCATTGCCCATGAATGAAGAAGAAAAGGCACTTTGCTGGTAGGATCTTTTTGGTTCACATCTGAATGTGGGAAATGGTGATATGACATATGGACAATTGTCTGGAGAAAAAGTTCATTTTCTTGTTATGCTTAAAATCAGGCTACTGAAAATAAAGGTCAGTGTTGGGAATGCTTCAGCACAAAAATCTCTAATTGTTGGCTTGGAGAAGAGGGAGCTAATTGTAAGACAAATAATCACTTGAGCTTAAAAACTCCTGACAAAACATTTCTGCCTGTAGGTAACCTAAGTACTTGTTATAAATGTCTATGCAAGTCTGCATGTTTTTTTAGGGTGTGTTTTTAAGATCATGTATTGTGGCAGAGAACTGGACCAGATGATTTATTCACTGAGTATGTTAAACTTCTATTAAAATACCAATAGGAACAACTTTTTTGGGGCATAGATGTTAATATATTTAAAGTCTAGTTGTATAAGCAAATAGTTTTTCTGACTTTAAAGCTTTATTTTCTATTTGTTTTGAATTTATTGTTCTCTCTCTCTCTTTTTTTTTTTTTTTTTGGTATCGGGCATCGAACTCAGGACCTTGAGCTTGCAAGGCAAGCAGTGACACCACTAAGTTAAATCCCCGGCTCTGTTGCTCTTTTTAAAAGCATTTATTCAGATATTGATTTCTACTATCCAAGTATAATTAATACTAAAAGTATTTCTTCCTTTTTGATACCATGATTTATTCTTCATTTGAATCCATTAAACAATATTTAATGTAGCATTTCATGGGTTTGATCTGTTGTCACTTTAAGAGTATCATCTTGTTGCACAGATAGACATGAATTTGGTTGGTGTTTTGGTCTGTATTTTTGTGTTCCCTCAAATTCCTATGTCAAATCCTAATCACGAATGTGTTGGTACTAGCAGATGGGGTCTTTCGGAAGTGGTTGGATCAAAAGGCTGGAGCCCTCATGAATGAATTTAGTGTCTTGATAGAAGAGGCACCAGAGTTGCTTTGCCCCTTTCAACAACAAGTTGACAGTTCATACCCAGAAAAAGGCTCTCACCAGACTCCTACCACGCTGGCATCTTGATCTCACACTTTCACCCTCCAGAATTATAAGAAATAAATTTCCATTGTTAATAAGCCACCCAGTCTATGGTATTTTGTTATAGCAGCTAAATCTAACTAAGATGTTTGATTACCTGATCCTAGTAGTTCCCTTTGAGCAATCAAATGCACGCCCAGATCCCCATAAGATCATTTATTTCACATATATGAAAGTTGTTTTCTTTTAGGGCTTGAAATACTTTACTACAAGCTCTCTTGGCCTTTAGTGTTTGAAAAGTCTGCTGTAATCCTAGTGGGTGTACCTTTATAAGAGGTTTGCTACTTTTCTCTTGACAGCTTTTAAGATTCTGTCCTTGTGCTGGGCTTCTGGGATTTTGACTATGATGTGTTGTGAAGAAGTTCTTTTCTGGTTGTGACTATTTGATGCTCCATATGACTCACTTACTTGTATGTTGATTTCTTTCCCCATACTGGGAAAGCTTTCTGCTATGATTTTTGTAAACAAATGTACTACCTTCTGACTTTTCTCTAACTCCAATTAGTCTTCTTTGCTTCATCTAGCAGCTGTTGGATCAGTTTTCCTTGCTCTCTTGATTTTAAGGTATTTCTGAGTATGTGGACATTTGCATTGGACCTATTTTCTTTTTCAAATGCTCTCTCCTCACACTGGTCACTTCTGTTGCCCATGCTTTCAATA
The DNA here is from genome assembly GCF_000247695.1 of Heterocephalus glaber. The sequence goes on from NW_004624730.1 coordinate 37,101,498, forward strand.
GAAGTCTTTACTTCCTATACCTCTGTTTGGTACATTTTCATAGGCTCTTCTTATTCATTGATGAATTTGTTGTTCTTGTTTTAAATTGTTTTGGTTAGCTCTTCTAATTTTTTATTTGAATCTTCCTGAAGCTCACTGATCCACCTGTTTATTAATTTCACTATATATTTAGTTATGCCATCTTTGAACTTGGCAAGTTTCTTTGTTTCTTCTTTGATTATATTGTACAATTCTTTGATTATGTTATGCAAAGAATGGTGTTTGACATCCTTTCAGTTTTTGAAGGCATTTTGTTGCCTTACTTTCTCTTGCTTTTATTGTGTGTGTGTGTGTGTGTGTGTATGTACATGAGTATGTGCTGAGGTTTGAGGATCAACAGGAATGAAAAGATTACAGCTAATATGGAGATTCCTTTAGCTAGTACCTGCTCTCCTGTGATCTGTCTTAGCTTTCTTTATCTCTTGGTATTACCTACCTCCTCAATCTACTCAGTTTAATAGGGTTAGAATGAGTCACTGTTGCAACGGGAGAATTCCTACAGGTTACAACATCAACAGCTTCAACCATATATCAAATCATGTACATTTAAACGTGTTTTAACAATTTAGCCCTTTTATCAACAATCCTTTCAGACAGAATGATATTGCTATCAACAATATCTATCCCGTTAGAGTGGGATGTGAATGGGGGGAAGAGAAGCAAGAGGAAAAGGAAGGCAGTAAGTCAGTAATGACAGAGGGAAAGAAGAGTAGGGCTCTACTGGAAATATTTTTATAGTTGGAGGGGTTTGAGAGGAGACTTGTGGGAGTAGGAGGAGGATTGCAGAAGGAGGGTGGTGTAGTTGGGGATTGACAGAAACTGTGTATGAGATTGTCAGATCCTGTTAGTATGTTGGTAGTTAGTTTATGTTTGGATATTCTATACACAGTTTTGGTAAGGGTTCCCCTGACATGCCTTTGAAAGGTACTACTTAAGTTAAAACACTGGTTAATTTTATCATTTGAACACATACAAGTACCTCATATATATATATATATATATATATATATATATATATATATGCCAGATGAAAGATGTGAAGGAGAGGACATGAACTTAGATTAATAATATTAACAAGAATGAAAAGAGTGAAAGGGTAACTAGAGGGTGAGGGACAGATGGGGAGAGAAGGGGATTATAAAAAGAAACATGTTGTGTTATGTACATGTAGCAACTCCCCAAGATGTTTGCAAAATACATGTACTGCAAATTCTAGGTAACAGAGACATGGCAGGGGGTATCAAAATAGCCAACCTGCAACTATACTACAAAGCTACTGTGATAAAAACAGCATGGTACTGGCAAAGAAACAGACCTGAGGACCAGTGGAACAGATTAGAAGATGCAGAAACAATGCCAGACACACTCAGCCATCTTATCTTCGATAAAGGAGCCAAACACCCTCACTGGAGGAAAGATAGCCTCTTTAATAAATGGTGCTGGAAAAATTGGGTTTCAACTTGCCAAAGATTAAAACTAGACCTATATCTCTCACTGTGCACTAAACTAAAATCAAAATGGATTAAAGATCTAAATATTAAAATGGAAACTCTGAATTGGCTGGAACAGAGGTTAGGTAGAGCTCTTGAAGACATTGGTGTAGGAAAAGATTTTATGAACAAAACCTCAGTTGCCCATGAACTAGCACAATCACCAAGTGGGATCTCTTCTTATTAAAAAGCTTCTGCACAGCCAGAGAAACCACCAGCTGAAGAGAAAACCCACAATATGGGGAAAAATCTTCACCTGCTCTTCCTCAGAAAAAGGTCTACTATCTTGAATCTATAAAGAACTTAAAAAGATCAGATCTCCTAAATTTAAAGACCCAATCTGAAAATAGGCATCTGAAATGAACAGACATTTCTCACACAAAGAAGTAGAAATAGCAAATAAATACATGAAAAAATGTTCAATATCACTGGTCATTTGAGAAATGCAAATGAAAACAATGCTCAGATTCCACCTCACTCCAGAAAGAATGGCTGCTATCATCAAATCAACCAATATCAAATGCTGGCGGGGCTGTGGGGAAAGAGGAACCCTGCTCCACTGCTGGTGGGAGTGTAGACTGGTGCAACCACTGTGGAAATTAGTATGGAGATACCTCAGAGAACTAGGACTGGAAGTCCCATTTGACCCAGCTATTCCATTGCTGGGGATCTTCCCCAAAGAATTAAAAGAATCATACCACAGTGATATATGTGCACCCATGTTCATAGCAGCACAATTTGTGATAGCTAAAACTTGGGAACAGCCCAAATGCCCATCAACTGGAAACTAGATAAAGAAAATTTGTTTTTTTTATAAAATGGAGTACTATTCAGCCATAAAAAATGAGAAATTGGAGACATTTATAGGTAAATGGATGCACATTGAGGCGATAATCTTAAGTGAAATAAATAGGACACACATGTATAAATACCAAATAGTTTCTCTGGTGTGAGAAACTGAAAGTGTAAATGTGGACTAAAATGTATGATAGGTAATGTGAAATAGGAAGAAAAGGGGCAAAGGGGAAGGAGGTGGGAGGGGTAGGGGAAAGGAAAGAAGGGAATGGAATTAATATTAGAAAATGGAAAAATAGGATCAAAATCTTTGTAAATAGGGAGGAATGGAGGGGTTGAAGGGAGGGCTGGGCAAGGGTGAAAGATGGGAACCAAGAGAAATTATGTAAAGGTGCAAATTTCCAATGATGAATGTCATTATATTGTATACCTAAAATGTACCAATGATTACAATGAATAATCAATAATGCAAAATAGGAAGAAAATGTCCAAAGGGGTAGAGGTAGTGAGAGGGGCAGGGGAAAAGAAAGAAGGGAAAGAAAAAATGCTGAGAAATGGAAAAAATGGAAATAAAGTCTTTGTAAATAGGGAAGGGTGGAGGGGGTGAAGGGGAGGCTAGAAATGGGGAAAAAATAAGAACCAAGATGCATCATGTAAATGTACAAGTCCCCAATGAGAAATGCAATTGTGTTGTATACCTAAAATTTACCAATAAAATAATTTAAGAAAAAAAATACATGTACTGCAAATGTGTACTAATAAAATGAAAGTGAGGAAGAGAGAAAAGAAAGAAGCAAGCTAGAATAAAAGGAAAAGGAAAAAAGACAGAGAAAGAAGAAAGAATAATAATCAAAACTAAAAACATATATAAAATACAAAAACAAAACAGAAAACACAAAAACCCTCTCACAGTTGGAAGAGCACAAATCAAAACTTTCCAAACTACGCTGTTTACACTGCAGTCTGTGTTCAATTTCATTTCTTTGAGCTAGTCCCCCAACCATAATTTACTTAATTGCCTGCTTGTGAACAAGAAGGCCTGTAGATCTAGCTCTTTTTTCTGTGTCAAACTCCTGGCTGAAAGCAGTGCTCTTGGAGTGCCAGCTAAAGGCCTTTGTCTCTGTCCCAGAATCTTATTACCTTAGTTAATTTGGGGAGGGGATATGTAATTGATGGAGCAACAGGTTCTCCATTGACTTGTGCAAGAACTCAAACCCCATCTCTTCTCATTCCAGGGCAAAGCTCACAATTGCTTCTGTGTTTTCCTTCCACAAGCCTTTCACCTAGAGCATTGGTGGATGCTCCCTTACCCAGGTCCCATTTACTGTCTCTCCACCCACAGTCTTTTTCAGTTGTTCTCCCAAGAGCATTACTTTTTAACCCAGAAACTTGGTGCCCTCCCAGAGCTTCCTGCCTTCAGTAGTCCCAAGCAGGGTGTGTTGGAATCTCCCCAGTGGGCACTCGCCAGTGGGTATGGACAGCATGCTGTATGTTCCATAAACACAGCACATCCAGTAAATCAGAATGGAATAGGTGACTAATTATTTCTGGATTAGTCTAGCCTCTTTTTTCTCAAGAATCTTGACACTCCTAGACACTGCTCTCAGCAGTTGCTCATGTAGCTCCAGGGCCTCAGTCTTATTAGCACTTAGATTCACAGATTCAGGTCCCTAATCAGAGCGGTCCATTTGTTTTTAAATTCCCTTTTGCCTGCCCATGTTGTCCCAAAAATCATTTTCTGGCTTTCAGTTTCTCTGAATCCCTAACCAAGCATCTCACTCACAGTAATGCCCTGCCCAGTGGGGAGGTTAAAGTAATCGTGAGCCTATTCCATCAGCCAGGCTGCCACTGAAATGTCTGCTCCCACTCTCAGATAGCCAGATTCTCTCCATGATGGCTTGTAAGCCCGACCTGGGGTATAGGGCAGCAATCCATGAGCGGTCTGGCTTCCACTTCTAAACTATACTGAAACAGTTTTCATCTAGTTAGTTTCTCTTTCCATTTACCCTCTTGTACTTGGTGTTTTGTATAGTGTGTGCCTCAGGGTAGCTGCTTTTCTCCAGTATACATTCATAGTCAAATTCCTTGTTGCCCCATCTTAACCAGCCACGATGATCTCTTTCTCTCTCTCTCTCTTTTTCTTTAGATCCATTTTTATCTCTGTGGAAAGCATTATTCTGGGCTACATCTTTGCCAGTAATTCATATCATTTTGCCCAGGCAGAAGACACTAAAGTTGTTAAGAATTTAGGGTGGAATTACAGGGCTAGACTTAAGTAATTATTTAATAGAACCCAAGTTTAGCTAACTAACCTTAAGTGTGAGATTCTAGACTCTTAAACTCACCAGTTTGTGCTGGGCAACTCCTGTATGGCAGACACTATTTGGTATTTCACCCATATCAATCAACAAAACAAAGGCTGCAGAGCTCTGGTGAGATGCTATCATTTATACTTACAGTGAGAGTACCATAAAGTAAAATATATTGGACAGAAGCTGGTATTAACATCTTAATTTGGTCTGTTTTTCACTTCTTTAAATCCATCGGAAAACATGGGATCTCAATCTAGTTTGCAGTATTTGTCTTACAACCCAGCTCTATTGTCAGATTATAAGCAATTCTTCCCATTCCAATGTCACCCGGAGTGTGAATGTCACTGCATTTTTTATAATAATGTCTACAAGGGCACTTCACTGATGACCAGAGATAATTTGGGCAGCATTCCCTTTGTTATGACTTCTCTAGCTAAAACTACTCTGTTGAAACAGCAGTACTCCTGACAGTGGAAAATAGGAAGATGTTCTGTATTTTATTAGATTGGTTTCCCTATGCAAAGAATTAACATTGAAATTGATATTATAATATGTTACCATATTTTTAAGGCTAAAAATTATATATTGATTAAAGTGTTTTTTTGAGGGAAATGGCCACTCTGCTATTACTTCACACACTGCAAAAGATGAATTAAAAAATAAATTATATGTATTTTAAATAATAATCATACATATAATTTAAAATCCAAGACATGCAAGGGATATATGAAAACTAATGTTGCATCCCATTTGTATTTCTCAGAGCTCTAGTTCATCTTCCCTGAACAACCATTCTTAATTATTTCTTCTGAATTTACTTAAAAATGTTTAGGCATATGTTGTCATATACAACACATATTGCTCTGCACACTTCCAATTATTTAAAAAAATGATGTGCATTGGTGATTAGCCTATGTACATACATATTTACCTATTTCTTTCTTTTTAATACTTGCATATTATTCCATTGTGGATGACCAAATTTGTTTTGCCAGTCTTCTACTGATAGACACATGAGTTATTTTCATTCATTTGCTATATTAAGAAATGCTGGAACAAATATAGAAAAACAAAGATTATTTAACCAGAGCTTGAAATTTTAAGGGAGTCAGCTACTATCATTTGTGTTTGGCAGAGTATCAAATGATGGCAGAGGAGAAGGAAAGTTTTACAGTGGAAATCAAGGAAGGTTTCACATATAAAGGTTCAGATATAAAGAGTGTTGGCATGGGGATGCTTTAGGTGAGAATTGGGAAATCTCATGTGATTGAGTAGTAGTACATACTGGGCTTTTTCTGAATTGTCCTAAGTTGGAAGGGGGGGACAAAATTAGGGAAGCGTCAGTTCTTAATCAGTAACTGTCATTTTGGGATTATTGTTATGGGGGTTATTGTTTAGCTTTCTGGACTTTTACCAGAGACAGCAGTCTGACTTCCTGAATGTCTGATTCATAGCAGGCAGGCTTTCTCACCTGTTTACTTTAGCTAAAAGGGTTATTTTCTTGGGTAGGTTTCTTCAGGTTGTTTGCCAGAGTTCTATTTTTATTTATGGTCCAGCCATTCTCCATTGTGTATTTAGTCTCTCAACATACATGTGAATATCTTTATAAGATACATTCCTAAAAGTGGATTTCCTGACTCAAAGATATATTCCATTTAATTTATATGTGTATATTGACAGATAGCTTTCTCAAACTTTGGTAAATTTATCACTGTGGGGATATAACAAGGTGCATTACCAAATTTTTCATCTTTGCCTGTCTGATAGGTAAAAAATAATATCTCACTTGTACTTGAGGTTAAGATGTGCGTGCGTGTGTGTGTGTGTGTGTGTGTGTGTGTGTTAAGTCATATCTTTTCTTCTTTTTGCATTGTCTATACATGTTTCTGATTGGCACATTTTTAAGTGCTCCTAGGAAACATATGAATAAGAAAGTGGGTGTTAGGAATTTGGTATTATTATCCTGAAAACTCAACCTAGAATCAGGACAGGGCATGTCTGAGATTTTGGATAATATAAACATTAGAGAAACTAAAGGACAACTCTTTAAATTATCCCATCTTCTAATCAGCACCCACCTTAAAAGATCTATTTCTCTCACAGAGAGTGATAATAGAGGAACAAATAGTGTTGGTGATGGAGGTAAAGTTTAAATTGTAGTTTTGAAATTGTAATTTGAGCAGCTTGAGAAAGTCAGCTATTGCACAAAAAATAGAATTGTCACTTATCTGAGTGGTCTAAAAACAAATAAATGCACGAAAAGTTATTATCTCAGACATTTACCCACACAATATTCTCTCAAATAATTTTGATTAAGTGTTATGTTTATATTTGGAAAAAAATTCCATCTTCACAAGGTTGTATGTGCTACTGTTTTATAACGTAGTCCAAATAATGTTCACTAAATTCTCACTATTTGAGTTTCCTTGTATGTTTCAATTCAATGTGTCCCACACAATACAGAACATGTCCATCATGTGCCAATTTTTAGAGGGAACAGAAACTGTATTCCAATCTCTCCAAACCATCTTAGTTATTGGGAAAAGAACTAGCAACAATTTTTTTAAAAGACTGGCATGTGCTTTCTTTATTAAATCTTTTTTTTTTGTACCGGGAATCGAACTCGGGACATTGCATTTGGTAGGCAGGTGGAGGAACCACTGAGCTAAATCCCCAGCCCCAGCAATAATTTTTTTCAGTAACATTCTTACTTTCTCCTCAGTTCTTTGTCTGGAGAATTTTCTTTCCAGAAAATCTTTGCTTTATTGTCACCAGATTGATGATTAAAGCCATATGCATACTTTACTCTAGAAGGAAATTATAAATCATTCATCTGTAAGTATGTACCACAATCTTTGATATTTGAAGAGAGCTGAAGCATACATATCCATATATTTGGGTTACTATAGTCATAGACTTTTACAGCTGAAGTGCCTGTACTGGTTCATCTTTAACGTTTATAATAGAGCATGATTACAAAGTGTCAGGTATTGTCTTAAGAGGTTTCATATATTTAATTGTTTCCTTATCAGAGTAGCTTTATTTGTTAAATAATATTATTTCCATTTTATAGATGATAATACTGAGACACAGAGAGGCTAAGTAATCTGTCCAAGGCCATAAGTAAATAGTGGAACTAGGATTAAAAATCCATGAAGACTATTCTTAACATTTTTATGCTACATCTTTAATTCACTATTCCTTCTTGTGATAATGCAGTTTAATTTGATGAATACTTCTTTTTTTAGACCTAAAGATACAGTTAGCTAAATACAACCAATTAAATATTGATCCTGGACTCAGTATTAGTCTAAGCACAATTTTTTTATCCTATAGACTAGAATAAATATTCTAGAAGTGTATAAAGCCAGTGTTGGGCTAAGCAGATATAAAACTCATTCTTCTCTTACGTGATTTTTCTTCATATATTTAACCATTATAATTATGTCCAAGCATTATATTATGAGATGGGTAGCCCATTTTTAAGTCCAATTCTCTTATTAAATTAATACTAAGACATGTTAATTATAAGATTTGCCACAAAAGAATGGTGAAGATTTTATTAAAATACATCTGCTTTGTGTGGTACTATTTTTCTATGTACATTATATTCATTAGCTCCTTATAAAACCTTCCATATACCCTCCAGTTATTATTATCATTCTGATTATTTTATGAATAAAGAAGCTGATAAATGAAGAGGAAAGTGGTGCACCTAAAACTAATATTGGTTAAACCTAGGTATTTTTATAAAATGAGTTTTTGTTCCTTCCACAAAGGAGTACAGTAAGACTGTAAGACTGTAAGACTGTAAGACTGTAAAACCGTAAGTCTGTAAGCCCAGTTGGTTTACATACCAAGCAGACCCAGATAATATTTTTCTATTTCAGAGTTCGATCCTTAGATTTTTGTAGAGATCCTGGAGAAGTTTATAAAAATGAAACTGAAACAAAAGAGAAAGAAATTAGTAGTATTTAATCTGACAAAAAGAAACCTAAAAGATAGCTTTAAAAGAATTATTCGTGATAAAAGTCTTTCTTTATATGGAAGAAAAAGATGAGTCTATTTAAATTTTCCTCAGCAAAGAAAACTACCTCCTCTAAAGCCAGTTGTTATTAAGGATTTTTAAGACAAACTCTCACGAACATAAGCCACAGACCTCAAAGCTTTTCAAATTGTCAGGATTTCTTAAAGAGGGTTAGTAATTGTTTACTCATTTTCTCCTTTTGTATATCTGGAGGACTTTCTTTCAACCTGGAAATCTAGACTAACTAATAACTAAGATTGTTATTAAGGATTTTTAAGACAAACTCTCACGAACATAAGCCACAGACCTCAAAGCTTTTCAAATTGTCAGGATTTCTTAAAGAGGGTTAGTAATATGGCAGTTGGGGGGATGGGAACCACAGTGCATGTGTGTGGCATAATTTCATTGCAAATGCAAATTAGTTTTTTGTCATTTTCTAGGAAGCCCACTGTTTATAATAACTTCATAATGAATCAGGCTGATATTTTGTTCATACATTTTCCCTTGAGGCTCTAATAACTGTTTCTATGTTTTATGGTTAGATGTTGTGCAATGAGACTCTAGTGGAAATACAATCCTGTTTTATAGCCTCTGTAGAAATGAGAAGCAGGAGGAAAAAGTAAAAGAGCAAATTAGTGGTCAGAAAGGTTTCTAAGACAAAGAGGGATGTTCTACTAGCCAGGCTTGAGTGTGTGAGGAAGATGAAAGACGGCCCAAAAAGTCTCCACATGTGAAGTGGTTGAGCAGAATTAAAAACAGAGCTAGCACTCCTGGGATCAGTTAGGGGGAAACCTTCAATGACCTGAACTAATGGAATTCTGTCTAATTCAGCAAATACTTACCATACCAACCATGTCCCAAACCCTTTGTAACCCTCAAAGCTGCAACATCCAATATGGTAACCATTAGCCCACGTACCTGTTTGAATTTAAATTAAGATTAAAGAAAATTAAAAATTCAATTCCTCAGCTGCAGTAACCATGTCTCAAGCCACAGAACATGTGACAAATGACTACTGTATTGGACAGCACAAAATAACATTTCCTTTGTTACATATAGTTCTGTTGGGTAGAATGCCAGTGTACACAGTATAGACAGATGACCAAGAAATCATTCTTGCCTTTCAGGAATTTATAGTCTTAGAAGACAGGGGAATGTGAAATAAATAAGCTAGTTCCTGGAGTTGTGATAGAAGTTTGTCAAGCTATTGCTGTGGGGTCTGGAGGTAGGGTGAGGAAATTTAAGAGAGAGAGTGGTCAAATATAGTAAGATGAAGGAAGAATGTTTTCAGAAAAGTCTACATAGAAGATGGAAATACCCCCTGAGTTGTAAGAGAAAAATAGCTCCTCTCAGGTGGAAAAGGTGGAAGAGAATATTGTAAGCAGAAGCAGTCAAGGCAGTGAGGGTAGGGGGGAAGCAGCATAGAGTGTCCAGAGAAACACCCCTGGTGCAGTTTTGATGAAGCGTGCAGCCAGGGTGAAGCCCAAGCAGATAGGTACAGCCAGAATGACAGGGTTTGGGTAAGAACTTTGTCTTGGGCAGTGAGGAATCAGTGAAGGGTTTCACTGTGAATTGTGGAATTAGATTTCTGTGGACTGAAATGAAAATGGCTTAGTTTCGTGTCAGTGGGATGTTTTGAATTCTGCACATTTTACTCTGTCTTTGGTCAAGGTTTTTGATCCCTGTGAGTCTTAGTTTCCTCATCTACAAAATGAGACTTATCTTCACCTCATAGGGATGATACAAGAATGAAAATGTAACATAGGTGCAGCAGCCAGTAGAGTCCCTGGCACAGAGTAGGTGTCCAACAAATCTTTGATGCTTTCTTTTTGGTTGTACGTTTGCTAGGGAAACAAAATTAGTGAGGTCTGTTTGTTCCTTTAGAGAGCTTAATGTCTAGTGGGAGTAGGTCTGCAGATGGGTGGGACCAAGATACAAGTATGTATGGTACATAAACACACCACAAATGCACACGCACATGAGCGCACACGTAATTTCTCTGGGTCAAGAAAATATAGTCTAAGGGGTGGTATCATGTAATCCGTGGGAAGGTTCGTTTACAATTAATTTTCATGGAGAGAATCAATGCTCAAAGGAAGCAGAGAACTGATGGACCAAGGAGAAGGTAATGTGGCCAGAGAGCAAGAAAGGTGGTTCCTGGTGCGTTCGTGAGGTAGAAGATCGAGGCTGCGGGGATACAACTGCCAACCTTCCTCCTCCCCAGAAGATCATCCTGAGTGGTGGATGGTTTCCTGCTAGGAGGGGGGATGGAGAAAGGGCACAGAAGTGTGGGGTTCCAGGCGAGGGTAAAATCTACACTATGGAGTCCTGCTAGTTATATAAAAGCCTTCTGTACTCAGATTTGTACCAATCTTGCTTCTTTCCTATGGTCATCATCTCATTTACATTCTTAGCTTCCAACATGACTTATTTTCTCTTAACAATTGAAAATTGTATTTAGATACTGCATTAGAACTCCACTTCTGCTTATAGATTCATAGCATTGTTTCCCAAATGAAAATTCTCAATTCCCACATGCAACTAGAAATAGAAATGAGGGGCATATACATCCTCAGTATTTTTGAAAACAAACTGGCTATTGTTCTATCAAATCATGGTGGTAACAGTGGTTACATTCTATTGATCAAAAGCCCTGAATAGCATTTTTAAATCTCCTATTAATAAAATACTGGAAAGCTAATTGTCAATATCTGTGGTTGAAATACTGTATGCATAAAATTGCTCACAATACTTTGTCAATGGAGGGGACCTTAAAAGAGACATTAGGAGGTGAACAGACTGTGAGTCATGAGACTGTAGCAGCACTATTGTGGTACAGGGAAGGGCAAAATGAGCCATTTGAGGTTGTTGAAAGTGAATCACAATTATGTACACTTTCCATTTTCTCCTGATTTTTCAAATAGACTGTTCTCAAAGTATATATAAGCCAGGAATTCCTTTATCTATTTTTGTGTGTTGCTTAGAAATATAATTGGAGAAATGGCATCTTGTAAGATTGCACACTAGTCCGGAAATTGTTGCAAGAAATATAGTGAGAATGGCAGATAACTTTAAGATCTGTAAAAAATGTGAGACCTGTTACAGTCCTAGAGTTTCAAGGTTAAGTTTTCTTCAAGTCGAGTTAGTATTTTATTTGTTTTTTTTTCTTTTGTTGCATTTGAGGTATTTTAATAAATATTCAATTTAGAATATTATACTTAAACTTTTTAATAGCTTTAGATTTATAGTCTTGCAATTCCACTGTCAAAATGACAGATACTAATATGTATTTTAAGGTAATCTTATATGATTATTTTTCAGTACACTGTATCAATCAGTGCTCTGACAGGCCATAAAATGTTAACAGCTCATAAAGAACCAGTAAATACTCAATTTTCAAGAACAGCAGAAGAACTATAAATTAAATTGATTACATAACTACAAAATAATTAGTTCAGTATTTCTGGAAAACTTTGAGAACTTTCCTGCCACACATTATTTTTTGAAAAATTTTTGGAACCTTTTAAGGCTGTCTAGCTTCCACACTTTGCTTAACTTTTTTCCCTTTTACTTAATGTCATAATAGGGTCCCTCTATTTCCTTCCTCAACATAAGCTCATTCCCTTCTATGGTTTCAACTATGTATTCCTATATGAATATCTAAATTTATATCTCTTCCCCAGATCTCTCTTCTGATACACACCCCTATATGTTTCAATGCCTTTTGGCTATGTCTGGATGGGATTTTCCTATAAGCAAATTCTGAGGCAAGGGTTTGAAAGAGAACAATATGGGATAACCCTTTATGATATCTCCTTTCCTGTCCCATGCCATTTTACCCACTTCACCTTCCACCGAACCTGCAGCCCTAGGGTCTTTGCATAGGTTTTTCTGGTCACAGATCTTCAAGGCATTACCTTGTTGAGGCGACTCTTCCTAACATCTCCCCTTCCAAAGATGTACAATTTTGTCCTGGCTGTGGAAGTTCTTGTTCACATCACTTAGCACCCTCTAATGTTATTGTCTCCTAATTTGTCCATTAACTGGGCTGTAAGTTCCCTTAAGGGAGAAACTTTGTTATTAATCTCAAATGTCTAGTACCTATCCCAGGACCTCTTCATGATGAATTATTGTTTGATTAATTTGCGTAATCTTTAATTCTTAAAGCAGTTCAAGTATGCTAAATACCTTGCTGAAGATCCCTGAGCTAAAAAGTAATCAGGTTGAGGTTTGACTTCAAATCTATCTCTAAAATCCGTATTCTTTCCATTAAATCATGTTAATTTTTATACTGAAAACACTAAACATTTCCTCTATTCCATTTTTCATGAAATTGAAAATAAACTGACTCTTTTGCCTTTTTTGTAAATATGTTTGCAGGTAGCTTCTTCTAGAAATAAAATATTTAGCCACCAGGAATATGAGAGTTGCAAGGTTTGGCACAGAGGTTGCTGAGAAAAGCCTGTGAGTTTGTAGTGGAAGTTTCATGTATTGGGACTGGATCATGGGAATGATTATCTATGGTTAGGTAGTGATGCATCTCAGCTTGTGGAATTTAAATAAGTGTCAGTCAATTTGACAGTCAAGAGGATATATATGAGGGCCTGGGGGAGGGCAGGGTGAAGAGATTTGAAATATAAGAGGTAAATTTTCATACATCACTGATTGTGGATGTGAAATGATTATCCATCAATTACAGAGCAGTTTCATGAATGTGTTTCTGGGGTTTACTGCACTATTTATTTATCCAGGTCCTCTGGCAGAGCTTTGTCACAATCCTTTTCAGTATATGCTGGAGGTCTAGAGTGGTCACTGAGTCACAAATACCTGACTGGAAGGAAAAATGATGCTAAAAATATGTATTTTTTAAAAAAATAAAGCATGTACCTAAGAACTTATAAAAAGACAATTTCCCAAGATAAAATTTTGTCACCCTTGAAAGAGTTGTTTTTATTCTTATGATATGAAATTTCAAAGGAAATATCAATTTGCCTATTTAGAAAGATTACTAAATTGTCTGTACATCTAAAGTTGTAAAACATGGTTTTTTGTATCCATTTAAGCTCTGGGACCTTCAGATACCTGGTGCAAAATGTAAGACTTGGAAAATCCGAGTGCTATGTGAGAATTTAGGGAAGGAATAAATGAAAATATGAATACAAAACACTATATAGTATCAGAAATGTGTCAATAAATTATAATTATCATTAATATTATTATAGAAAAATATTACTAAATGAGATCTTGTGGTTCCATTATGTTGAAATCAATCAATATCTAGCTATTAGCAACTTCATATACATACATACACACCTCTGACTCTTCCAATGAGAATGAAATTAAAATGTATGATTCAGGTGCTTAAAATTTCATTCTCAAAAATCACAGCAGACATGAATGACAAATAGAAGAATCAAATACTATTTCTATATATATGGATCTTTTTGTACAATACCTGTTTCAAAGATGTTTGCTTGAAGTTAACTCTTAATGTTGAATTTTTATGTTAATTTGATGTCACCAAAATATGCTAGGATCTTTTTTCCTCCAAATCTGTCAAAAAATATTTCTTATAAAATTGAAGATAAGAGATATAATATTAATGAGATTTCTCAAGTAAACATTGGAATTTATGAGGTGATTAATAAAATTTTAGTCCAGATGGAGTGGATCTATGGTCTAAATAATTCTGAAATCCAAGAATAGACAATATCCTCTGTTGAACCAAAAGTGATTATAGAAAAGAAAGCAAGAATTAAACACATACCTACCCATTTTGCAACTTAATATCTTAGTCAAATACATCACCAAAGATCATGGGTTTTTTTGTTGTTTGTTTGTTTGTTTGTTGTTTTTTTGGTACCAGGAATCGAACTCAGGTCCTTGCACTTGCACAGCAGGTGGCGAAACCACTGAGCTAAATCCCCTGCCCAATCATGTTTTGAGTATAAAGAAATTAGAACAAGATTACATACTCCTAAATTTATAAAGCAACACAGAATATATCATTAAATAATAAACTTAATCATGTAAAACTTTGGTAACATCTGCTCATCTTGAATTGGGCTTCCAAGTCATCTGAAAGTACATAAAGAATTGTCAGTGGATTTTGCATATGTACAGGGGAGAGACAAGTGAAGATGATTAGTAAGGATCATTAATTTACAAGACAGAAATGTGTGTTTATTTGGGATGCACACCTTTAGACTTCCTCGAGGACCAGGATTAGCAAATTCTGCCCTTTTTAATCACTAAGATTTAAAAATAATTACATGCAAGTTTTTATTTTTTTGTATAAAATTTTGAGTTTTGCCATATGCAGGTTCAGGTAGCACCACCATATAAAGATGTAAAACAGTCCTATATATTCCCTACAGTTTTCTCCTGATTCTTTACAGTCAAAAATTCTTCTATTCCCTAACTTGTGGCAATGACTAATCCATTATCCATCCGTCTACCTTGTCTGAAATGGCACATAAGTGGAATTGTTTAGTATGTAAGACCAATTTCTATCACTTAACACAATGCTTTTGAACATCATTTAAGTTGTTGCAAATTTCAATAGTTTGTTCCTTTATACTGCCATGTAGTATTTCATTGTGTGGCTATGTCTCCCTTTGTTTATCCATTCTAGTAAAGAACATTCAAGTTGTTTGCAGTTTATGTGTAATGCTTTTATCAACACTCGTGTACCTGCCAGCAATGTGTGAGAGCTCCAGCTCCTCCATGTTCTTACGGGAATTTGGTATGGTCAGTCACTTCTGTTTTAGCCATTCTAATGAGTGCCTTGTCTTTCAATCATCAGGCTTTTGTTCTTTGTACCACTAGCAACCATGTGTGAAAGTTTTCTGCCCAAATCATTCTGCTAAGAAGTCTTAGGACACATTTTCTGACTATAATATTATAATTTCTGGTTATAGTCATAAACTTGCTTCAATTCAAAAAAATGTATCGTGGCCTGACATACTTTTAACATATCAAACACTTTAAGGTCATTATCATCTCTAGTCTATGACCAGACTATTCTGTCTACAATACTTGCCATTATTAGTTATTAAATATACTCCCTTGTTATCTAGTTGGTATTTATTTTTATTAAGTGTTTACGTTGAAAAATGTCGAGGAACACTCAGTAAACTACATGTGCTTTCATGTTATCTTTATTGCCATTTATGAAGAATAACTGCTTTCTCTCTAGAAACCTTGCCTTCAACATATATTTGCTGAGTTTTTATGTTATAAATTTCACTAGGCATTGAGGATATAGCAATGAATAGAATAGACACAAATACTTACCTTTACTGTGCTAGATTTTTCAGGATAGGTCAAAAAGTAGAAAATAAATAATTGAAATAAGTAATCTCTTAAATGCAAAGTGCTATGAAAGTGGATGATAGAAGGAAGCTGCAATGGTAATTGGTGGAGGTAAGTAAAACTTAGGTGATTGAGGGTGGGCCTTGTAGTTACAGTGGTGTCTATATTATAAGCAGAGGAAACAAGTGTGTAGGCTTTGAGGTAAGAACCCACGTGGCATGAAAAAAGAGTAGTCAAAAGCTGGGTGGCTATTGGAGATGGGGAATTAGAAACAGTGCCAGATAAGGTCAGAAGGGTCATAGTGGACTACACTGTGAGCACCTAATAAGCCATAATAATGATTCTGGGTTTACCGGTAAACCGTTGTGAGGTTTTGAGTACAGAAGTGATATTATAAGACATCCTCTGTCTCCTAATAAAAGCACAGATTTGGGACCATGAGCTGAAGCAGTAAGACCAATTTACTAGTCATTGTAGTAATTCAGGCAAGAGATAGCTTGGATCAGGGTGGTACTCAATGGCCAAGCAAGTTGGCAGAATATCATTTATCTAAACATTCTTATAATATATTGGATGCAGTGGCTGTTTGTAAGATTGATTTTCAACATGCTGGGATATTACCAATATTTTATTTCACCAAATATAAAATCTGTGTTTGAATAATCTATATTGAGCATTTTACAATTCCAAGCAAAAGAAACTACACCATCACTAGAATCTTGAATGTACATACTCAGGAAAATGCTGCATCTGTAGCTTATAACTAAGGAAAGAACATAGAAGGTTGTACCTCTGCCAGATGGCATGACCTGTCCCCAGGACTGAGGACATTTTTCCTATTTTTAGCCAATCATGTAAATATTCATAGATTCTATGGCCATTCAGAGGAAGCCTGTTGAAATAATCGAAGCTAGCTAACTCCAGGTTTTTATTTGTTCTGTGCAGGCCTGTTACATCAAAGAATTATTACATTACCAACCCCTTTCAGAAGCTACCAACACCTCTGACATCGTCAAAATGATGAAAACTAACTTTGCCAACCATAGCACGATTAGAAGAAAAAAAAATCCTTGATGTTTTTACTCAGATCGCAGTAACATGATACTTGATCACACATCTATTTTTTTTCCTTTTTGCTGTTTTAGTAAAGAAAGAAACTTGTTTCCATATCAGCAAGCACTGGTATTTCTCTCTGCTGACTGGTATGACATAAATCTTGTCTAAGGTCACAGGTGTCACTCTTTCAAGAAATTTCAAGAAGTGAGAAGAGCACATGAAGTTTTTCTCCATACACAAGAATTCTCTGATTTTCAACCAAATATCTTGAAATGCAGAACTGCATATCAGCAGCAGTTCCAGTCATCTAAGTACACAGTTCCCTTTGGTAACAGTTGATAAGCATGCATTTAGGTATTGACTGATTTAATGGATATTTTACATCCATTACATTCAAATAAGGAACATAAAGATTTTCCAAGAAAAGTGAGGGAGTAGATGGAATTTAGTGGACAAAGCTTGCAGAATTTCAGCTTTCTGTTAAACTTTTTTCTAAAACTAATAAGCTTGAGAACATACTTCGGATTATTTCTCCTTTCCCACTTCCTTTTTCATAAATACCTCCTTCCACTTTAAAAAAAAAAAAAAAGAAGGTATGCTTTTCTTCCATGCAAAATATAATGCTGCATTTGGCAAAGTATAAATATCTCCACGATATAAAATATTGATCCTGCTTTTGCGAAAGCGACTGATCTTAATGACTAGGCAGCAAATAGTTTTGCAAGTCAGTTTCTAATTCTTTGTTTTCGATGAAATTGAAGAGGGACCAATCCAATTGATAGATCATTAAATACAATGATCTTGATGAAGGATACTGTGATTTTAAAGTATATCTTGGAAGGTGTTTAAACACTTGAACAACTGAAGTTCTACACAGTCTCATCTACATATTTATATAAATAAGTTTTCTCAGACTTATTAAGACTGATAAATATAATAAAATCAATGGAAAAGCCCTCTATAATTCTGTTAGGAGAATATTTATTCAAAGGTACATTAGCTAATGGAAAAATGATTTATCTTTTTAAATTATTCAATTCCAATAAATAGTGTTTCCTTTATTATCAGTCAGAACTTGTATTATTTGTGTGTTCGTTTTAATCAATTCTGCACTCTCAGTAATCATGATATTAATTAAAATGGTAAAAACTAGAAGAATCTTAAAATACTAAAAGCCTTAAAATCAAGAAAAATAAACTTTAAAATACCTTTACACTTTATGTAGAATACAACTGAATAATCAATAAAGGAACTTTAAGCATACAATTTAAATAAAATCCATATATTCTTATACATGAAGCCAAGTGTCTAATTGCTTATCTATTCACTTTTGTGTTCATCTTTACTCTGGGTCTTTCAGGATTTCTATCATAGCTATTCTTTCTTGGAAAATCCCAATGTCTGGGTCATCTTAGAATATCTGTTGATTGTTTCCTCTCTGGATTGTGAGTCACATTTTCTTGCTTTTTCTCACGCATTATCCATTTTTTGGTTGAACATTTTGTGTAAGAGACCAGTAAAAACTAAAGAAAATAATATTGAACTCCAAAAAAAATATTCCTTTCTCTAGCAAGCTTCTCGAATGGTAACTCAGTAGCCTGAGCTGTATTTTAACAGATTTGGTGCTTTATTTAAACAGATTTGGTGCTTTTTTTTTTTTTGCACCTGTAGTTTTATTTGGTTTATCACTAGCTCAAAAAAGTTCAAGGGTAGGATCTAGATTTCACTTTCAGCAGGGCCCCATATCAAAGCATTGGAAAGATTCCCGAAGCTTTCCTGTGCTTTAGAGTTCATAAGCCACATTTTGGAACTGTGAGTGATATATCCCTGCTTGCAGAACAGCTGTCATGGTTTTGAGTCACTGGGGAGTTCTCTTTGCTATTTAGTACTGCTCCTTTTTGCTACTGGGGAGGTATATTTCATACTGATTACCTTTACCTGGTTTTTGGAGTGCTGCTACCTTATAATCTGTGAAGACCTGGAATGCTCTGAAAGGGTTTCTTGTAGCTCTCTTGCTGGCTATTAGTGTTTGGTAGCTGAATGCTTGAAGTGCCTCTGATGTATCAGGAATTTCCCCCTTGCTTTAGGAAAGTTACCCTCCATATTCAGTGAAGAACTGTGAGTAATGCTTTGTAGGTGAATGCATATTCATAGAGTAAATGGGATTCCTACAGACATAATCTCTAATGCCAGATCACATGTAGCTGTTTGGCATTTGCTTAATGTTCGGCTGGCTTCTTCATACTACTCCTTTTCTATGGGAGAATCCATGGATCTCTCCTTTTTCATGAAGAGCTTGCCATCTATCTGGAATTTACTTTTTGCATCTTTATACTCTATCTGACTTTTATTTTGGTAGTTTATTTATCTATTTTAAAGTTTTATTTATTAGAGTGATGAATTTTGTGACTTTCTACATTCAAATCAGAAGCCTTATTCAAATATATATTAAAACTAATAATTCTAGATGTCAAATCACTTTGTATTTAAATTCCATTAGTTTCATTCAAAAGTGATATTGCAACTTGTTAAAATTAATATATACACTGTGCCATGAATTATAGCCTCAAGAACTAATAAAATTTATGATGAGAATATTTAGATACCAATTTAAAACATATGAGGAAGTATACCCAGAAGATATTCTTTGTGAACACGTCAGAGCTCAATGACAGATCACATTAATAAAATGTAATGTTATATGAGGTGATGATGTGTCACATTTTGTCTGTGATCTCCTCCCAAAACACACAACTCTGGTCTAACCATGAGGTAAGCATCCCAAAATACTTTAGAAGTAATTCTTTTTTTAACTTTTATTTTTATTAGTACATAATGATTACATTCATCATAAGGAATTGGTACTTGTACATAACACATTTTAATTATATTTTCATCCCTATATGAGGAAAGTCTGAGGAACTACCTAACAATGAGCTGTCTAAAAGGACAACAACTAAATGTAAAGTGACATCTTAGATGGGATTCGGTGACAGGAAATATGTATTAGATAAAAACTAAGGAATAATATATAGATTTAAGCTAATTTATATATTACATACCCATTTTTGTATATTAATTGTGATGACCATATCATTGTAAGTGCTGACAATATGAAAAACTTGGCAAAGGGCTAGATGAGAACTTTGTACTATCTTCACAAGTTTTCTGTAAAACCACTCTAAAATTTTAAAAAGTTTTCTCAAGAAAAAAAATCAAATTGTAGTGATATAAAGCAAATAAATGCAAGTAAGCTAAAAAACACAAACAGTTGCTAAAACATTTTAAATGGTGCATCTATGTTGCCCAGGTGGCCCCAAACTCCTGGACTCATGCAATCCTGCTTCAGCCTCTATAATAACTGGGACTACAGGAATATACCACTGTGCCCGGATAGAAAAAGTTATAAAGAAAGAAAACTGTGCTGAGACTAAATATTTCTGCCAGTTGAGAAAAACAGTCAAAGTCAAAAACCATGTGACTATTGCTAAATGTGTGCAGAGGACGGTAATATTGATTATGCCCAAAGCAGGCTGTGAAGAGTTAACCCCCAAATTGGCTTGTTTATAGAAGTGAGTCCGGCCAAAGTCTACCAGCTGAGGTCAGAGTAACTCGCACCCAAATTCCATTCCCACAACTAAAACCTTCAGAATAGAAGGACAATGTTCTAATTACATCAATGTATTTTGTCTATTCTGTTCCTAATTTGAGAATGCTTTGTCTTGTCCTTTATGAGCCTTGTTGACATTAATTTCCATAGAAACCACAAGTCACCTTTACCCCAATTGATTGCCAATAAAAGTCAGTGCCTGGGACTGGCCAGCACTTTTGTCGGTTGTACTGGCATTGGTAGTCCTGGCATCCCACTTTCTCTCTCTTAGTCCTGTCCCTTAGTGTATTTTTTTCTCAGGGCCGTGTCGCACACTGGGCAGGTGGGTACTGTACCCTGACTACAGGGGTCTCTGGCAAATGTGTTTTATTATTTGACCTTTGAATATTTAGGGCTGGGAATCCTGAAGAAATTTCCCTGTGACTTCATAAGACCATACTAGATTCAAATCTCAGTCTTGATGGAAGAGAAACAGTCTATTTGACAGCATCCTCTGTGTCAATCTCTTCTTGCCTCTGTATCTGTTCTTTTCTCTTCCAGCTCCACCCCCACCTCACACCAATATGTGAGCTGCCAACCATCCTTTTTCTTTTCTCTATTGCTGCTCTGGATCTCAACCTATCACCCCCACCCCACCCCAGCCAATACAGACATACACACTGTTCTGCCTATTGGCACTTGTGGCTACAAACCAGAACTCTATTACTGCTTTGTGCTTTTAAGACAAAAATATAGACAGAAAGATGCTCAAACGAGGGCCTATACATTGAGGATGGTCTTGGGATAACTTACGACCACTACTGAAAGACTAGTTGAGAATATTTGAGAACTTTTCCAAAACCATTGATAATATAAAATGAATGAACAACTACATTAGTTGCTATCGAAAAAATGAGGAATAAACATCACTTCAACTTTTTTACAAGCAATAAAATATGTGAGAAAAGATTTGGTTGGATTTTGACACAGCTGAAATGGCTCCCAGTTGAAATCCCTACTTTCTCTCTTCTATATTTTACTGCTTTTCTTGAGAGAAATCATGACACCTCATTTCTGGTTCATATGTTTTAGAAAAAAATGAAAGCATTTTGTCAGTCATGTAATTGATATATAGTGCTTCTTGACATGTCTATTTTTAATTAAAACACATTTTAATTTAAAAAGGAGAGAGCATTTTAAGAAAAGTTCTCTGCCAGATGGTAATTCCTAATTTACCTCAAATGTGTTTGGAGCCACGTGATTCATTTTGGATTAGCTTGGGTTTGTGCACTGTAGAGAATAGTAATTTTATTATGAAAAATAATCATCCACAGTGCCCTTCTAAGTGAAATAAGTGGGTGTGCAGAGTGTGATCTCAGGTATGAGTGGGTATGTTTTACAGACACTGACTTAAGAATTCTAATGGAATAAACAAGATTTCTGTGTAAAACTTTAATACATATACACTAAAAAAGGAAATATACTTATGCTTCTTTATTAGTAAACAAATCCCAAGGATATCAGTTTCAGACTTGCAAATACAAGATGACAGTTGAATGTTAGGCCTCACAGCTGAGCTATACTGCTAGACCACTTAGTGGACAAGGCTTGCAATGAAGCTGGGTGGGAGGGGTTTTACGGTTCCTGTCTTATTTTGTTCCACAGCTTCACATCTCACTGGCTTCATGACCAAATCTGAATTCCTCATAAGCTGTGTCCTCCACAAATAGATGTATCTCATACATTCCACATCTGTAGAGAACAGAAGTGTGCTACAGCACTGTACTACAGACTATACTGTGGTGGTTAAACTGACACTGGCCATTCTGAACCACAATCTCAGCATCAAACCTTAATCATCAAAATTCAAGCATCACAGAAGAAATGAGTAGTCGTATCCTGAATGTGTGACATGGGCAAACCACTTTACCTCCAATACTCCAATAGTCTAATTCTCCAATAATGAAAAGAAATAATACCTGCCTTTGACAGCAGTTGCAAGGAATGAATGAAATAATGACTCTTAGAACATTTTATAGTGGTCATAATGTAATGACCTTTATTAATAGTCCAATATATTCCATTAACAGTGAGTTCAGCCACCATGTTTTTCAATCAGTTCTACTGGCTTTGAATATTAGGTTTTCTGCAAAAATCCCAGTGGCGCTGATGATGTTCATTGTTTCTGCTGTTTTTGTTATCTTCTTTGACACTGAAAAGGAATGAAGAAAAGAGAAAATGCTCCAGAATATTTTTAGGACTTTAAATGAACCAAAATATTATTTTTAATCAATCTCACGGAGCTATAATATTAATCATTCACAAGAAGTTCACAGCTTCCATTTTTAAAATTTCCTAATCCATCACATTTATTGGACAGCCATAGGTTATGTAGCTCTGAATCTATTTTGTTCACTTTGGAGGAAATACTCAAAGAAATTAAAAGACATGGTGCCTGCATTTAGTAACTCCTTTTGGAGGATTATTATAAAATTACTTTATAACACTTTTAAAATTAGAGTTTTGTCTAAAGTGTGTTCAAATATTTTTACTCTCACTGGACATTTTTATACTGATTCTTTCCAAAATCAGTGATATATCTGATCTATTTGATACAGAAACAAGAAGATATTTTAACTTCTAAAGTCAAAATGCAAATAGAGGACCTCTTTTTACAACAGCAAATAGGAAACACATTGAAGGTGTTTGGTCTTCTCTCACTACTTCTAGAGAAGGATAGGGGCGGATGAATGAAGGAAGCAGATGGAACATTAAGTTTCCCTAATCAGTTGTTGGCAGGAATTTTTACAGAAGAGCTTGCTGCAGAAAATTCATACTTCATAGTCTTTTTTCTTGCCCAGATTCAATCCCATAATTGGTATTGAACAGTTCCAAAAAGGAGACTATAAATTGAAAGTATTGTCAAGAACAATCATGCCTTTCAAAATAAGATGCTGTTTTATTCAAAATATTGGGATGAAATATTTCCCAATTTGAGAAAAGGAAAAAGTTCAAAGGACTCATTGAAAAAGTTGTACTTTCTAGTGTCATGTAAAGGATATTTTAGTATTTAAATGCTGAGTTTCTCACTACAAATTTAAGGAATGTCAGGATAAAGATATAGTGTTAAAGCCCAGGGATTTAGCTCAGTGGTTTCA
>NW_004624730.1:37125377-37137895 GCF_000247695.1 Heterocephalus glaber
ATATATATATAGTGTTGATATCTCTAACTTATGATAACATATAGAAATAAAATTAACTCAGTAAGTTATAAAATCAAATTTCAAACCCAATGATTTTTAAAAACAAAAACCTTAATCCTCCATAACTCAGATTCACTTGTAACACAGTTAAAATTTTTCATTCAGATTTGGCTATAGCAAAAATACCACATAACCTACATCAGAGAATTTATCAATGATGAAAATAAGGTCAAAGAAGTGAAGTAAAAAAGCTAAGTATCCTGAGAAATCAGTTATTTGACAGATGTCATATATATCTTGAGGTTAGTTAATATTAATCTTGCCAAAACACATTTTTACTTCTAAATACTAAATGTATTTACACAAAGGTTATAAAGATATGGCTGATTACTTTTACCAAAATGCAGTTGATATGGCATTGCAGTAATTTATCTATCTAACTCCTACTTTTTATATTAGTTTATTTTGCATTGGCATGATTTCTTAAGTGTTCAGATGTGCTAAATTTGCATTTCAAAGTAGCTATAAAATATGTATCCCATTGCAAAACATTAGCATAAAGTGATTCGATATTATACATTCTGTCGGAAATGCCAGGAAGAATTCCACAACTATTGCATTTCCATCTGGCAGCATCTTCCTACACTGAATATCTGCATAAATATTTCAGCAATAAAGTAAAATTATGAAACATAAACTCTTTAGGTTATATTCCAAATTGATAACCTCTTCAAAATTTAATAAGCAAAGGAACTACGCAATTGCAAGAAATTACTATAGTACTTTCCACCTATTTTGAACTGTCCTGGGGAAACAGTTCCTTCTTCAATACATATTTCACTCTTATCTTACCTTTTCTGTCGATAAGGAATGAGTGTTCAGTGGTTGAAAAAAATGAATTCCTACTCAATATCAGCATGAATGTTTAAGTAGTCTGGCTTCTTTTTCTAGAGGATTGTACAGCTTGAATGAAAGAGTTATGTGCTGAGTTAATGACAGGTGACTGTTGTGCAACTGGGATATTATAGAGCCAGAACTTTCTATTTTATTTAAATGAATGTCATTCTTTTAGCACAAAGATAACATTCATCCTCAGAGCTACAGTTTCCAAGATTGGTGATGATTGATGTGCTAACCAAATTACCAGAAGCTCATTTATTTTTCTCCAGTGATAATGGACAGTATCAATGTTTTCAACCATACTGTGAGAGGATGTTCACTGTTTCCTCATATTTCAGTAGAAGGTCATGCTTGAAGATGATAGGCAAGATTCCTTCCATTCTTAACTTCCTAGAAGAATTTAGCAGAATTAAGTAGTCATACTGTAAGCCCAGCCTGTGTCTTCTATCAAAATGTTTCAACCACTTTTGCTCTGTGGGTCAGTATATGCTGAGCACTAGTTCTAAGCCCATCAGTGTGCAAATGATTCTATGGAATAGCACTCACCATTTGAGTGTAAGGAGATCTAGTTGTCATAGAATCATAGGGATGCTGGATGAGCCTATCTCTATATGCACGTAGCTGTTGCAAGCTGTTTTTCTTTTTTAAGATAATAGAAATCATCCAAACAATAGAATTTGTAGGGAGACCTTTGACCAACCAGTCTGCCTGAATACTTTTGCTTTCATACATGTGATTTTGGTGCCACACACATATCAAGAGAGACTAATTTCTTGGAGGATACATCAAAGACAAAATTATGTATCAAAAAAGTGAATAAATTAAATTTTCTTTGTCAGTGTTCAATTGTCAAAATACTCAGAGTGGGTCACAGGTTATGGAAGACTTACTGTAGTCTAAAACTCACAGGTCCTCTACCAAGAACCCTTCTGTGTGTCAGAAAGAGTTGCAACTCTGAACAGGATCCCTATAATTTTATTTATTATAATTATTATTGTTTTAGATTGCTGGATTATAAACTTTAGGGCCATAATATTACTCATACACAAACATGATATTGCCACTCCTTGATTCCATTAATTATTTGCAATTTTTTGTCAAGTAGCTTACAATTTTGTCAACCAAGGAGTTCTGAGCACCACTATCAAATTACATTGCTATCTTTTAATGATCACCTACTGTGTATCATTACTATGTATGAAGCTTATAGGAGATGTGATTTATATGCTAGTATGATCTTCAAAATTCTGCAAATGCCACTAGTATTATTCCACCTTACAGTAATGCAAGTGGAAATTCTGAAGGCTAAATTGACTTATCTAAACAGTTTTCCTAGGAAGTATTGTATCCAGGCAAAGATTCACTGGCTCTAATATCCAGACCATGAATAGCTGCGCTTTACTAAGCATTTTTTGCTTGGTCCCTCAGTACTTTACACATATCATTATATTTTATATCATTCTAATTTAGTCTTTCAACCCTACAGTTAGGAAACTGAAACTCAGAAAAATACAAAAATGGTAAAGTTGATTTAAATCTCCACTCCTTTTTACTTCAATGCTGACATTTGTTCTGTTGCTGCACTATGTCTCATATGGAGTAAGCACCATTCTTTTATATTTAAATGAATGTATGAAAAATTTTGTGGCATTAGAGACAGTATAATAAAAAGGTTTGCTTTAAAAATATTTATCCTACAATATGAAATTAGAGCTAATTGAACTTTAAATTATTAGAAATGGATCATTAGAAGTTGTTTTGTTTTTTTCTCACTTTGAACTGTGGTGAAAATAGGAATTGGAGAAAGATGGTAGATTTTTTTAATGAACAAAATATCCTTAGTATTTACTTTCAGAGTAATTTTAAGACCGTCCAATGTTATTATCAGGAATTTGTTGGAGAAATTTGATAAATTTTTAAAATTCATCAATTGTCCTACTTTTAATAGTGGTTAAAAGAAGGTACCTAATATAAAGATATATATTATTTAAAAATATATCTGTATGTCATTTCAAAATTAGTCCCCTAGGTAAGAAAAATATTGTGTCATCTCTTAAGACACCTGATGGGGATTCTCAAAAGGCCATCAGAGGAAATGATGTACCGATTTTTGCCTTGGACTCTTCCTGAGACTTTCTTGTTCCTATAACTGCAGAGTTGAGGATATACTTATTTGTGATGACCATGATTTCCATTTCTGTATGAGTTCCTGAGCAACACTTCAGTATCCAAATGAGTAAACATGTGGGTATGAATATACCCATTTTATAAAGGAAGAAGTCAGTGTTAGGAGAGATAAAGGGACTTACCCAAATTCTCAGGGCTGAGACCTAGATTTTTTGATTTCAGTTCTAAAGTTTTCCCAGAGGTTGCCACTTATTTTTGCAAAAATCCATCATTATTGTTTTTGTGTGTTTTCAAAGCACTGGAGGAAATAGTCAATGTTCTGTGTCCTTGATAGCATCAATTACCACCCAGAGTAACTATAGGACCTAAATAATGTTTAGTGCTTCTGATGGAAGAATTGATGCATCCATAGTTTTACATTAGTAAGTGTAATTGTAAGATTATTTCTTAGATCACTTGTGTGCTAATATCTCCCATTGGTTTAGCCCAGTTTATGGTATACTGATTGTAGACCAAGATGAGTAAGAGAAACCATGGGCTATAGAAGCTGGAAGGAAATTTAGAATTTTCCAACCCTTTGCTATACAAAAGAAGAAAATAGGCCTCAGACATAAAGGGAAGAACCTCAGCATACATAGCTTATTTAGGGCAGACTAAAGCCAGAAGCCATCTATTATCTCCAGCAACATGGGGGAAGCAGACCATTACTAATATATTGGATATTATGGGATGCTAATGAGATGAAATTTTTTTAAAATTTTACTGATTTATGTATTTTTCACTTATTATTTATTCATTTATTTGAGGTGCTAGAGATTGAACTCAGTTGTCTTAGCACCAACCTACATCTCCAGTCCTTTTTAAATTTTTTATTTTGAGACAGGTTCTAAGTCATTAAATTGTAGAGGTTGGGCTTGAATTTGATCCTCCTGCCTCCACCTGCAGAGCCAGGTATGAACCACTTTCCTGAGGCTTTTATTTTTTTTATTCTTGCTATAGAAAAAGATATGAAAGGACAAAAGGTATTTTCCAATAGTTGCCCAAGCTATGCCTCATCTGAGACAGGAACACTGCCTTGCTTTAGGGGGTTTTTAAGAGACTTTGTGTTTCTGAGTCCTGGGACTGGGATCTAGAGCCTCAGTATACATAATGGTGATCACATCCCTAATCTGTTTGGGGACATATCACAGGAGTGCCACATTCTTACAGCTCCTTATCTGCTCTGTTTCCCAAAGTACTTGCAAGGCTTCATTCATTCCTTAAAGACACCATGTGCTCTCTTGCTCCAAGCCTTTTGCATATATGATTTTCTCTGCCTGTACTGCTTATATAACTAGATTCTTTTACTTTAGGTCTTAGGTTAAATGTACTATTGTCATAGGAAATACAGGATGCCTAGCTGAAACCGAATCTTAAATAAATAATCTATTTAGTACAAATATATCTCAAATATTGTGTGGAACATATTTATACTAAAAGTTGCTCATTGTTTATCTTAATCTCAAACTAACTGCCTACCCTGTGATTTTTTTAACTTTTTATTTGGACATAATTGCATATTTACATGCAGTTGTAAAAAAATAGAGAAAAATCTTGCATATCCTTTACTTAATTTACCCCAAAGTTAACATCCTGCGTGACTGTACCACAATATCACAATCAGGATTCTGACAATTACATAATCCACTAACTTTGATCAGTTTCATCAATTTTACAAACTCTGTATGTGTTTGATGAAATTTTGTCACATGTAAATTATATCACTGTAAACAAGACACAGAACAGCTCAAACACAAGGCTCCCTCATGCTGCCCTTTATAGCCACACTTCCCGCTGTCCTTTCTGGTAACGACTAAACTATTCCCACCTCCATTCTTCTGTTAAGAGATGAACATTTTAATGGCTATTTTTACTTTAATATGTAATGGAAAAATGGTACTCCAAAACAGTGGTTTTAGAGATATTGCTTAGTATCAGGAAATTTAGGTATTTAATGTTTAAGGAGTCAATTTAAAGAAACAGTAAACAATAATTCAAGTGGTGCACAGATTTGATAAAAATTATGAAGATGGAAGATAACATGTTTGAAGACAGCAAATGTGAGCAGGATAAAAGCAGTGGAAGGGAAAGGGACCATCTGTTCACTCTTTTTGTTGTTTTTTGGTATCAGGGATCGAACTCAGGACCTTGTGCTTGAGAGGCAGGTGGTGGCACCACTGAGCTAAATCCCTAGCCCTGTTCACCCCTTTTTTAACTCTGAAAGTACCCCTTACGTGTGCCTAAGCAGTGCAAGCAAATATTCTATTTCTGTCTTCAGAATTCATTCATCATTCAGCTAGTTGTCTCACACATTTGAGCAAGCCTGAGGCCTTAAGTGCAGGAGAGCTTCAATACGTGCTAGCTGACTGGCTACTGGAACAGAAAATTACCAGGTGAAAAGGCCTAAACTTTTAAAATTCTCATTGAAAATAGTCTTGTTTCTTCATTTATAATTTATACTTAGTAATTATTGAATTAAAGGGGGAAAAGTCAGAAATGAGAATACTTGCACAGATTTTTTAATTACCTCATAAGGAACTTGAAAAATAGTATCCTTCCTTCTGAGGAATTTACACGAGTCTGTAAAACTTACTTGGGCCTTCCTAAGTGAAAAACAGAAGAATCAGGACTAAAAATATATGACTCTTTAGGTCTAAAATATTATTGCTCTTTCATTCTTCCTGTAGCTATGGTAACAAAGAAAATATTTTTTTTTTAAAGAGAGCTAAAGTACAGACATTTTAAATTTTCTTCATCAAGGTACTCCTTGTAGTAGGAAGAGTAGATTCTCCATCCTAAATGTGTTTATTTATCTTCTATGACTTACAATGCATAGAATTACAATGAGTAATCTGAAGTCAGTTTTGGTTCAGATGAAATATAACCTCAGTCTCATTTAACCCCAGCTTCTACACTGCTGTACACAAGTAAATATTCAATAAACCTTTGTTGGATACTTTGATTTAATTTAGAGAGCTTTCGCTAGTTTAACAGTGAATCTAAAAGTTACAAATTGTTTCATTTCCTGGTGAAATGCAAATTGCATTTTATGAAAACTAACTGGGGTAACTGGAGTTATTTTAAATTTCTATTTGTTTTCATTTCCCACAAAGTCCTAAACAATAACAACAAAATTGAATGAGAACTTTTGTTACTCACTGACTTACAACACTAAAAACAAATCTGTTGTTTCAACTAGATTCACTACATAATTTCATTACATTCTAAAAGAACTAAATTTAGTCAGCTTTTACAGAAAATACCCAATGGGAAAGGGGTGGTGCTAGAGTTAGTGTAATCTTTAACATAAGTTATTCTAATTCTGGCACTTAATATAAAAGAATGATTTGTGTTTGAGAATCTCGTTGCATCTTAACTAGAAAACATCATGTTACTATATATCATGGGGCTATATCTGTAATATTTATCACTGCATTAATTCATAGGAATTTCGCCTTGCATATTATGAGAGGCAGTACACATTCTCTTTCAGAAACATGCATCTGAAGTTTTTCAATGGTTATTTTGGGAAATAAGAAATCTTTATTTCATGCTCTAAATTATAAAAACTAGACTTGCTTAACATTCTTCTTCTTATTGGAACATTGAAGACTGTAAAGTGATTATTCTCTAGAAGAAACAGTATGGGTGGAAATGGCTTCATAGTGTTTTAAAATTATCTCAGTGAAGGAGTATTGAGGAGGTCCGAGTTAACTTTCACTTCCAAATCTGACTGGTGTGGGAAAGGGGAAGGCAAAGAGAACTAGTAGGGTTGCTATTTTTTAAAAAAACAAACATTTTGTGCATAGTAAGTACAATAGACATTTGTAAGAAACTAACTTGTAGCATTTATGTCTTCATTTAGGATTGAACTGTTTTAGGTAGGAACATGCAAATAAAACACTAGTTTGATTTCAATGGTAGTATTAAAAGAAAAGATCAGAGAAAGAATGGATTCTATTGGGAAGATTTCTTGCCTATCCTGTTAAGATTCTAAAGGATTAACAAGGCTGAATCTATTGCATCCCAAGGATGAGTTGAACTTTTTTGTGTGCTTGACACAGAATTTTCCTGGGCACATGGAAGATCATGGCTGTGTCCAGTTTAAAGGTACAGAGAGATTTTTGAGTTACACCAGCAGCTCTCTGTAGTTCTACCCTATAGAAATTACAAAAATTCTGGCTGCAGAGTAGATATAGCTAGATGGTTTCTTCCCCAACCAGATGTACACATGTAAGTATGCACACACACCCCAAATACACTGAAGAAGAGTTTCAAAAAACAGAACAAATCCTCCAAAAGTACAAAATAATGTAAGAATTTACTCTCTAGAAGTCTGAGGACACATATCAATGACACTTGTCAACACAGCATCTCTCTTGCATTGAACTTCTTAATACCATTACCATGTCAAACAAAAACTACTCCAAACAGCCAGGGCTGAGGACATTTATCTTAGTCATTGTCGTACAGGAAGGTGACATTACATAAAATCAGATAGTTATGAACCCAGATATCTGAAAATCAATTTTCTCAGATGTGTAAAATAGAAACTTGATAAGTATCTATTACATTTTTGGTACTCAGTGTTTATTCTAGATTCAAAATTACATTCAGTGTTTTAGAAAAAGAGTGCTGTATTAGTTACTTTTCTCTCATTGCTGAGACAAAATCCCCAACAACCAAAGTTAGAGGCCAACGGGTTTATTTGGCTTATAGTTTGTAGAGGTTTCAGTCCATAATTGGCTGGCTCCAAGGCAGGGGTGGCAAACAGGCATCACAGAGGAGAAACAACATGGCACATACAAAGTAGTAAAAGCAACAAGGGACCTTAACAGCATCTTCCTGCTCCTTTTATCTTATTTAGACTACTTAGGGTGGGTAGCACTCACATCCTTGCTCCTAGTGCACTCAGGCCTAGCCCCACCATGAATCAATCACACCCTAGATTCAGCCACCTCCAAAGTAGCCTATGACCACATGAGGGTTTTTGAGATATCTAGACACAAACTATAACAAGTGTCTTCCCTTAATAATCCTAATTCTTCCTGCCCCCTCCTGTCTACAATTCTTTAGGTCATCCCATAAAGACCCTTACCACACAGTTCCCAAACTCCTGCCATTTCTCATCTTATGTTTTTACTGATGAGGGTAAATTTTACCTGTACAAGTTAGAGTTTCTTTACGGGAATTATAACCCATAGTGAGTTAGGATATTACTCTTTTTTACTACTATTACATGAAGTCATTTATCCATTGTTTTATTTTAGAAATTGAGAGGACTAGTTTAATTCAAATTTTTTTAATGGAAGCCAGTTCTATTCATAAGAAAAATTCCTCTTATGGTTGAGTTATGTTATGGTTTAATGCTATGCTATACCTTTAATATACTATTGCTGGTTTTAAAAATACTAAACATATCCAGCTTAACATGTGTGTGGGGTTTTTTTTGGCCTTACCAACTTGTCTTCTCTCTATAATGAAACCATAGTTAATTTTCAGAACTTGGTGAGGAGTTCTGCTTTGTTTTGGAGAGAAGAGTTTTACTATTTAACCAATCCCTGCTGCTACTTTTAATCCTTATTTTTCTTCTTTGTTACTTTTAATCTATCTTGGGAGTACCAAGCAGAGAACCCTGGCAAAGTTTTTTATTTTGTTTCTAGGGTCTGAAGTAGGCATTTTAATGTGGAAAAAATAATCTGGGGAGATGTTGAGCTGAACTACTCCTCATTAGCTAATTAGACAACTTTGACAGTGGACTCAAATTTTTTGAATCATTAGCACTTTTTAAAATGTGTCTTAGGGCCTGAAAGAGTTAAGCACAAAAAAGATGGCCAATTTACTCCCAAGAAGTAGTTTAAGCCCTGGGAGAATTCTGACTCATTATAGCTTCTAACTCTCTGTCTGAAGGAGTAATTCACATGGAGGCAGACAGACAGAACAGAGCCTTTATTATGGCAGAAACATGCATCGTGAGCCCCTTTATGTCTCGCAGAGGCCATGCAAAAGAGAGAGCAGTTCTAAATTATACTTCTCACAATGCTTCCCAAAGAGAACTTAGCAAATGAATTCAATTCTTTAAAACTAAATTGAATATCTGAAGGAAAATAAATCTGAACAACGAACCTTTCCCATAATTTCACTACATTCCCATTATTTGAATTGGGTGAGATCAAATTTAAGATAAAGGACCTTAACACAAATTTGTAGAATGAATTTTTAAAAGAGAGAAGGAGAGACCTTGTTGCTGGATGGAGAGATAGCTTTCCTATAATTGAGTATCACTTGTATTCATGATATTTCACTGTCTAGCTATAGTAGATTTTGTTATTAAAATAAAGCTAAGAAAATCAAAGTTCAGTAGAAAGACTTCTACTGGAGTATTACAGATATCCAAATGTAAAAACACAGAAAAGACTAAGGAGAAAGTTCTTTTTTTCTAATATTACAAGGTTGCTGATTATAATTGAAATTCTAGGATGATGTGTACTTTCTAAATAATGGGTTTAGCACAAAATCAGCATCCACAAGCATGCACACACACACACACACACACACACACACACACGCACGCATCCACAGAAATTGGACACCAGTCAAGACAGATTCAGGTGAGTTTTGTCAATGAAAGGACAGGAACTATTGCCCTTTTGAGTAGATTGTTTAAGGAAAGAAATGACAGTGTGAGCTACATAGCTCAGATATCTAAGGTTCTGAATGGATTCTGATAGGGGATATTCAGAAACAAATGTTTCATTTATCTTATTTTTGGAGTCAGTATATTTATTTCTTTGGAGGTTTTCCCAATCTGTCATATCACTATGCATGTAAGTCTCACAATAAAGAGTAAAACAGTACTTATTTGTTTATTGAAGCAAGAAACATTTGTTAAAAGTTTATGAAATACCAGGTAAAATTCTGGATATCTGATGATAATATGCATACATATGATAACATAGCTACTACCCTTGGAATCTCACCATCCAGCAGGATACAGGATATACCAAACTGTGAAATAAATGTGGGAATGCTGGGAGGAGAGATGTGCAAAATGTCACAGGAGCTCAGGTTGAAGATCAATTGATTCTACTCCCACAGGAGAAGGGAAAAACTTCTGAAGAGATGGGAGAGGTGGCAGCATTTTAACCAAACTTTGAAGAATATGACATGGGACCTGGGAAATGTTGTTCATGAATAGCAGCATAAAAAGTTAGAAGGAGCTTACTTTAATGCAAAATCAGAAGTCAGCAATGTTGTCTTGGACACAAACACAGAGCCCAAAGAGGGGGAGTTAAGAAAGATGGAGAAGGGAGGGAGTCAAAGGGTTAGATTAGAAATTTCTGTTGGACATCCTTGGCTGTGCAAATAATAACAACTAGATAGTTGGCATGCCATGCATGCCTATAATTATACAATCTTTTAAGAATCCACAAAGCATTGTATAAAAGAGGTGAGATATAGGTGGCCAGAACATTCTATGACTGCACTTACAAGTAGGTCCCTTAGTTGTGGAAATAAAAATACAAGCACGGTGCTGAGTTAAAATGCACATGGAATTTCATATGGTATTAGAGCTAAATGTCTGTATACCTTAGTGTTCATCAATCTTTTAAAGGACAAGGCAAAGAAGAACATGATTATATGCTGATAGGTTTCAGAGTCACATAAAATGCTGTGAGAATTCATTTTTCATTAGAGAAGTGAAGATTACTGATCCCTATGTTTAACAGAATCTATTCCTTGTCCTTACTGTCTAATAGATCATGTGACCTTGAGAAAGTTATTTAACAACTTTAAGTCTGGGTATTTTTTAAATGGAAACAATACTACCTGCATGTCAACTTGTTTATTATTTATTAAAAGGTATCACATTTAGTGTTTACTGAACTGTAAAATTCAAATTTAAAATAAGCTAGTATCAATGTTAATATTAACTTTAAAATGCCCAAGATGGAATTTATTTCCACATAAATAATATATCATATGAACTTGGAAATAGAGTATAACAAAAATGTAAGGTAGGATGAGTCAGGATAGTAAAAGGAGAAGAAAGCTTATGCTTTTTAAACCAATAATCAAAGAAATGAATATGACTCAAAGAAAATATCCTTCTGTAAAAGAAAAAGTCATATAAATCAAGAATAGGGAAGTCTTATAATGGGAAATAAAGCCTAGTCTTGTGAGCAGCAAGCCTGTTGTGAAAACAAACACCCATAAATATGACTTTAGCGTATCTCCCTATGTGTTAGCTGGCAGCACAAACACAGAGGTGACAGGCCAGGGTGGGTTTAACAAATGATGCCTTAGAGCAAGCACATACCCAGAACTTTTCATTGCCAAATAGTGCATGCTGGAAAAATATAAATATCTGGACCCAGAGAAGTCCTTCTTGGTTGTTTAAAGATGCTAAATGCATCATAAGGAGCCCAGGGACCATTAAGCTTCTACTTTTTTTCAAATTTACAGGCATGTGGTCTTATAGCTTAGATTTTAGCAGAGCATCAGCAGTATCTTATAAGTGGGGAATATCATTTTAAACAAATTTACATACAAAAGTGTTCACTTTTTTTATGGTACACAGTTCTGAGAGTTTTAACATATGCACAAATTCTTGAAAACCACCACTCCAAACAGAAATCAGACCAATTCCGACACCCAAAGAATACCTTCATATTGACTCTTTTATTGTTAGACTGTTCCCTAATCTATACTCTGTTCTAATCATTGGTCTGTTCTCTCTGCCTATAGTGTTGCCTTTTCCAGAAAGTCATATAAATGGAATTGTTATGTAGTCTTTTGATGATTTTGGTTTTGAGCTATGAGATGTTATTACAAAAGTACATCTAGACCTGGACATCAAATCAATGCTAAGCGCCAGCTCAGTTGGAGACAGGATTAGTTTTAGTGATCTATGTGTATTCTTATTCTTTGTTACATGAGGGTTTTGTGTATCTGCATAAATGCTTTTTGCACAGCCCCTTTCTCAAGAATATCAATGACTTTCTATCAGCAATGGAGCCAAACTTTATCCCCTAATCATTTATTAATCACTTGTTTTTAAATCAAGATAGAGTGTACCTTGCTGGTGATCTAAAGGTGAAAGGTCTTGATCTTTTTTTTTTTGCTTAAATTCTTTTATTGGTACATTTTAGGTATACAGTACATTTACATTTATCATTGGGTGCTTGACTTGTATATGATGTATCTTGGTTCTTTTTTTTCCCCCATTACTTGTGTGCCCTTCACCCCCTCCAGCCTTCCCTATTTACGGAGACTCTGTTTCCATTTTTTTCTGTTCTCATAGTTTTCCTTTCCCTTCTTTCCTTTCCCCTTCCCCTCCCACTTCCCCTACCCTTGTGGACCTTTTCTTCCTATTTCAAATGATCAATTATTTGTTTTAATCATTTTAATCCTTATTTACACTTTCAGTTTCTCACACTAGAGAAACTATT
>NW_004624730.1:37140570-37202174 GCF_000247695.1 Heterocephalus glaber
AATTGCATGGATTTGGGCCTTTTCTTTCCTTTTTCTGATAAGGTTGGCTAAGGGTTTGTCAATTTTGTTTATTCTTTTGAGGAGCCAACTCTTGGCTTCATTAATTTTTTGTATCATTCTCTTAGTCTCCATTGAATGGATTTCTGCTCTGATCTTTATAATTTCTTCCCTTGTATGAGCTTTGGGTTTGTTCTGCTCTTCTTTTTCTAGAAACTTGAGGTTCAGCATTAGTTTGTTTAACTGGGTTTCACAGATAAACTGAACTGTAAACTTCAAATGAGGTAGAGAAGTTTCATTGGCCCCTGCACCTTAGCCTGGGCTTTTCTATGTCTTCCCTCCCAGCCTCACTCCTTTCTTCCTTTCCTCTCTTCCTTCCACTGAGACTTCATATCCATCCATTCTTCCATTCAAAGGAGAAAATGAACAATAGAAAAAGAGTGGAGAAAAAGAAGGAAAAGGAAAGAGATTTTTGCATATTGCTGACTTTTAAATATATAATCATATTTCTCCTATTTTCACAATGAAATACTTGTCAGTCCATATATATTATATATAGTATATATTTATTACATATATATGTAATGGTTTCAAATTATTCACATATCTAAATGAATTATTCACATGTCTAAAGAGCCAGAGAGCTAAAATGAAGTTTTTTTCTATTCTTTAAGTTTCTTAATTCACTTCTAAATTTTAATTTGAAAAGATGATGCAGAATTTTCTAGTATTAGCTGTGAAGGAGAAAGCAGCTAGTGAAAGTTGCTGAAGATTTGTGGTATAGCACAGAGGACAGTTGCTTATTTTCTTTGTACTTTCAAATTCTCAAACATTTAGATCATTAAATTTGCTCAATAGGGCCGAGATTCAGGAATAAGGTAGACCTTTATAATGTGATACATGCTTAGTTATGCTTTACCAAGAGCTAGTTTTCCTCCCCCAAACCAAACTAGACTTGTAGAAGACTTAGGAATTATGTGGAAAATGTTTCCATGTTCATCATTCTTTAGTAACTGGTTTCTCTCCAGTCTTCTTCAGTTGCCCACAGGAGCATTGGACAGGCCAGAAATAGCTCTCCCTTGTATAATAAAGCCCAGGGTTTAGAGCTTTGGCCATGAGCTGCCATTCCTAACCTTGAGCATGGTCCTCAGAAAGGGAGCTTCTTGGCCTGTCTATGTTCTCTCTACCCATTTCCCCTCTCCAGATGCTCTGTCCACAGAGCCAGGCCCTGAAAGCTAGTCATTCTAGGAGAACACTCCCCAGTACCTGTTTCATCAAGAAACCCCCCCAGCCCCAGATGAGTGATGTCTATGACCCTCTCCTGTACTAAGGTAACTGGGCCCTTCTGAGGGAAACTGCAAACACAGAAACATGGTTCAGAGAGCCTCAGGAATATTCATTTTCTCCATTTCCCTCTCTCCCCTCTCAGTTGCCCACTTCCAGTATTCCCAGGACAACTCTTTTGAAAACAAATTTATACCTACTCCTCTTACTCTTCCTTGAATGTGTATAGTCGGTGGTGACTAAGGTCTAGATTAATAAGAAAAATAAGTAGTCACAATAGAATTATGTTAATTAAAAAACTGAAAGTAATAGAAGAAAGGAATTTTTAAAAAGAAAAAAAATGGGCTAATAAGTAAGTAAAACACTTTAATTAGTAAGACTTTTATGTAGAAGGTAAGAAATAAAATAGTAATCAAGGACCTTGTATTTAGATGTAAGCAGAATAAAATAGAGAGAGAGAAATGATAAATGAATACAGAAACTGCTACATTGGTTTTAAACCTAGTAATGAGATAGTAATGAACCCAAAGTACTGTAGGCCCTCATAGATTGTCCAATCATGAAATACTGAATAAATACAGCAGTGATTGTTCCTCCTTACCAGACGGATACACATCTGTGCAAATGGCCATCTGGCAGGCTTTGGTAGATATAATTGTCGTGGCTCATTGTCTGAGTTTCTGTGAGACCCCTAAGAAAACACTCACCAGCTCAATCACCCCCTAAGCTACTATTTTTGTGTGAAAACAGGATGATTCCCTGGCATCTCTCATCCGTAGACCCTGACATTTGGTCAGGCAATACCAATTCATTCCAAGGGCACTGCTTAGGATTGTAATTGACTGTCTTATTGAAGGTTACTTGTTTACTATTGTTTAGCCCCATTTGCCAGAAAAAATAAACATATACTATTGATATTGCTAAAGAGTCCTATATTTTCTGGGTACCAGGGAAATTGAAAAAGAGATCAAAATATACCTGAAGACAAATAGGAAAAATACATAGAAACTCTTTAATGTTCTTTTTAGTGAGAACTATGAATTTCTTTGGACAAGCTCATTCTAAACAGCCAACTTTGTCTCTTTATTGTTCTCACAACACTGTGCACCTATTTTGGTTGCTGCTGGTTCTAACACCACAATAATAGTATAATATAAAATTTGAAATTTTTCCAAAGGAAGAAGATTTTTTACTGTTTTTTGTAATTATCACTGCTTGCTATTATCACTCTGACTACTTTGATCTCAAGAGGAGAACTGCCTATTAACAAGGCCAGGAAACAGAGATTTGGAGTTTGACTCAGGCTTCTAAATGATCAGTAAATCATGATCTATGAGAATGTTACATTTAGAATTTCAGCTCTAATAGACACTCAATAAAAATACTTTCTGACTTATTAGGACACCATGTGAAGTAGGACTCTGTAGCCTTGCAAATGTGGATTTTCTAGAACTACAAATATAGGAATTAAAACAGCACAGGAATGATCAAGCCATTTGTGGTAATAAAATGAAGACTTTACTGAGAAAGAAATCTGTGTTTCTGTTCTTTGTGCTGCAAAAAAAAAATTGTGTCTCTAAGACTTTGTATATAGCACAGAATAGGTACTCCATAAACATTTGTTGAATGAATTATAATAGAACATGTTCATAATATTCTTCCTGTGGGAGAATATGTTGCTTCTCCCAGAAGCAACATGACATCAACTCTATTGTCAGAGATTTAGAAGTGCTTTGTGGTGTAAAACTGAAGCATGGAACATCACCTTTGCAACTCTGGGAAGAATCTGCAATGAGGGATACCCCTAGTACAAAGAATTGTGAAGAGCAGTGTGGAAGTGACTCATGTTCAAAGCTCACCATGAATTCTGCACTTAACTAATTCATGCCTGCATCATGCAGCAGTTTCTATGGCCCTGTTCCTTCAGGAGGGAACAGAACTGAGGTAGTACCTCTCAAATTCACAGTCATCAAATACTTTCATAGCTGTGCACAGGATAGGAGAGTGAGGAGATCCATTTATTCCTTTAGTATTCCTGGTCGTTGATAATGTTTCAAAAATATTTCAGTACAAAGTAAAGTACAAAATAGGCTTAGACTTAAGGCGTTCTCCACCCAGTAGTTCTTAAATCTGGCATTTAGTCTCATGGCAAGAACTGAGCCTGACATTGATGTTACAGAGTAATGCCTACATTAGGCTGAATTCATTACCATATCCACACCCCGAAGAGAGGATTGGGGCAGAGACTCAAGAGATGGCAATCGTGACAGGACTGTCTTCTGATGTGAGGTATAATCATATTGACCTGTCTCTATTGATATTTCTCTGTAGACGGATATTCCACTTTGAGAATATTCTGTAACAGAAACTGTATGTCACAGGGTATTACATGACAGTGGGAATTCAGTGTCAGGTCTATGATGAATATCACCACTAAATGTCTAAAATAACACCCATTCTATTGCTCTCTATCCCTTTGTCTTGGTCACTTTCTCATTCATACACACACACACACGCACATACAAAAACACACTTATGTATATTATATACGTACACCTATATTATATATAAAACTATATATGTAGTTTATTGCTCCTCCCCCACAGTAAAATGTAAGCTTCTAGGACAGGAAGTTTTTCTGGTCTGTCTTCTACTGTACCCTGTTGTCTAGAAGAGTACCTAATATGTATAAGCACTTAAAACATCTATTGAAAGAATAAATGATATAATCTATGATTTTCCTAAATCTGAGCCTGGGTGTCCTGTTTGCTTTCATTTCTTTTTCTAGGCACCACTTCAGATTGTTTAGCTGGTTTGTCTGATCTAGAAGCATCCATTGGAATGTTGTGGCACAGTTTGCCAATATGGCTTCTAGCCCAATAACTCCACGATGAGCTCCCTCTCACCATTACCTCTTGTGGGTAAAAGAAATATCCTGTGCTTTAGCTGCCTCTTGCATTGGACAGATAGAACTATCATTGTGTCTTGCTATTGCTTCTAATCTTGCCTAAGGAGGCCCCTCTTGATTTTTAACTTGTCTTTCCACACTGGTTTTCTTAAAGACTTCTCTATACTTGGTATTTTCAGTAACCACTTAAACATTAATGAAATTCAGCACTATGCAGTAAGAACATGAACACTGAATTCAAGCAAATCTGGGTTTAAAGCCTCCTGTCAGCACTTACCGGTCTCTGCCCTTGGGCAAGTTGCTTAATTTCCCTACCATTCAGTTCCCTCATCTGTAAAAATTAGTTAATGATAATATCTAGCTCAAATAGTGGCATAGAGGAAGCATTCCACATGCATTTCTTAACTAATAATTTGTGCCTAGACATACCTCCCCAGGCTTTACCATGTGCAAAGTCTCTGCACCTGCCTATTACAGTCTCTGCTGGATTTAAAGTTAAGAATGATCATGTAAAGGCTAAGCCACATCATCTCCCTGTCATACTTCTTCCTCCATCCTGTAACCTAGGGGAGTCTGCCTGTAGATTTTACAGGACTACAACTTTCAAAAGAATACTTGATAGGGAAAAACATTTATATCATAGGAATGCTAATATTTATTTAACAAATAGTAATATTTTAAAATACCAATTTCTACTGTCACCATAATTTCATTAAAAGTATTTAATGGCCCCCAACTGGAATGTATTTCTAGTTGAAATACAGAATAAACAATCCTTCTCAAAAAAATATCTAGCAACTGAGCGATGCCATCTGTGATCCTACATCTTTTCCTATTGTACTGCCTTGGTTTTTCTCATTTCAATGGAAAGCTATGAAAACCTAATAAAGGCAAGCGCTCATCCACAAGCTGGCATTTGAAAACCTTTCTCTATCAGCTCACACTATCTCAAGCTACATTTTAAAAATACTGAAGGAAAGATTCTGTAACCTCCTTTTAGCACCCTTTCTAATGGTCAGTCCTACTCTATCAGAAATTTTAATTGCATATGAGACCTTATGACCTGCATGTTGTAACCAATGACTGGTTTTAATACATCTTACTATCTTCTCCCTGGCAGTCAAATATCAGACACTTTGTTTATGTAATCTGCATAGAATTGGGACATTCAGGCTATCCTGGACATTCCAGATAAAATTCATCTACACACCACAGATTTTTTTCTCTCTAACAAGACAAGATTTTTTTCTCTCTATTAAGACTGCAGCTATCAGCTCAATTTACCCATAACCTCCTTTCCTCAGAACATCCTGAAGAGATAAGACATAATCAGATTTTAAAAGTTAAATAATATAAAAGATAAAAATTATTCAAATAGCAGTATAAAGAATGTCACAAGACATTATATTATTAATTGCCAAATTAGTGGCACTGAAATCCATGCTTTAGTTACCTAGAATTAGTGAGTGATCACTGGTGCTTTGAAGGTCTGTGTTAAATTGTTTGTGAAATAGTGCATTACTGTCTTCACTACATTTCTTACATATTGTTCTTTATTTCTATCCCAATGTTCTAGTTCTTGTCTAATTGTCTTATGGAGTCTTTCTGACTACTACTCGAACATTTCCCCTTTGTTCCTGTCTTTAGTCCTCTAAATTCTCCTGATCAAACGTCTGTGCTTCTTATGTGTACTAAAAGCATTGCTTTCCATTAAGTACCACCTTAATGCTTGCTATATTTGCTATCACTAGCTTTTCACAAACTCTTGGTCATTGGCTTTCCTAAATGGTCTTTGCTACTGATTTTATGTTTTCATAAGAATGTGAACTCTTTCTTCTTCCTTGACTGAATGAACACTTCTCAACAAGTCAAGCCCCATCTTTTAGCCTTCTCTCATACTTCTCACCTCTACCACATTTATTCCCATTTCACTATCTAATCATGCTAAGTTTAGTTCTATTTTATTTATTCTTTTAGATATAAATTGTAATTCCTAGCATTGGCCTAAAACCAAGACTTAAATCCTAAAGATTCCTAAGCTATGTAATTTGGAGTAAGTCATGGAATTAATGATAACCAGAGAGAAAAAATGGTGATACTAGAAACTGATACATTTAAATTAATCATCATTTGATGAAATAAAAATGGAAATCCTATGAAGTGGACTTTGCCACACACAATAACAAAAAAAGCTGCCTTTTGAAGTGTTGTTATCCCATGCAAACCACACATCTGACAATTCCTAGGTTAGCAGGCATAGTGGGAGATTTGGGTGGGAAAACTATGTGACTCAACTTTAACAAAGTAGTGTTTAATTTTAACTACTAGGGTAACCCCTGAGGGTGGAACTGGAGAGTCAATGAGTCATTAAGCCTGGAGAGCAATGTCTAGGTGATAGGTAAGTTACTGAGTTTAACCAAATCGAGTCACCAACAAATGAGATGATATATGTGACTACACTTTGTAAACTCTGAGAATTACATCACTAAGTCAGCATAACTACAATTCTATAGCTGATTAAATTCCACCAATGTTTCATTTAGGTGTCTAGTGCTACTGGACAAACATTAAAACGGAATATAAGGGCATCTGAGGAGAGGCCCTGGCCTGTTTCTGATCCACTGAAAGATTTGACTTTTTGGGATTTTACACTCTTTTCTGCAAAAATAGAACACTTTTCTCTGGTTTCAAAAATTTACTCTATCAATTACAGCTAATTTTCAGTTATATTAGTTCACTGTCTTCAACAAAAACCTATTAAGTATTTACAGCTTTTCTTCTCTTCAAATCCCTCTTCTGGCATCACTTTTATTTATTTCAATTATTTATTTAGCCATCATCCATTACATTCTTTTGCCAATGAAATGCTAAATAACATAACTGTGGGGTTCAGACATTTTATTTCAATAATGACAATTTAACAATATTATAATACTGTAATTCCTCATTGTGTTGTATATTATTTGTCAACCATACAAGTGGATATTCTTTCTTGTTTCAAGAAATTAGTATTTCAATGAGGCAAGTAACCAAACTTATGTCTACATAACTTTAACATCAGGTTGATCATCTGTAGCTAAATAATTCCAACTTAGAGATTAAAAATAAAATGAAATGAATTTGTTTGATATTACTTATATGCAAAGATATGTTTTTTTAAAAAAAGAAATGAATGCCAGACAGCTTTCAAATTCATGGATAACTACTCCTAAGAAATGCTTGTCATAAATATAAATAAAATTGAAGAAAACACTTGGATACATAAAGAACTCAAGGGCAGCCAAATAAAAAGTGAACAATTAGGCATCACATCTAAATGTTTTGTGTGAACACTGATAAACATACACATTTTAAATGTATGGAATATGTAGAATGTTGAAATTATCCACTTAAAATATCAAGATTGATTATTTCTTCTAGGTTTTTCTTGAAGGTAATCAACTGTCCCTAGACATAATCAATCAACAATTTATAAATAAATAAAATCATTCTTTTTAACAGTATTCGCATTCCTGATAACGATTTCTGAGTGAGCAATGTTAGAAAAAGTCAGATTTACACTGTGTTCCCATATTTTCCAAATGCCAACTATGTGACCTTAGGCAAATGCTTTCTTATTTACACATCAATTCCTCCACACATCCATTCTTTTAATAAGTGTAATCTTGTTAAAACCTAAATTGAGTATGTCACTACTTTAGTCAAAAACCTCCAGTAACTTTGAGTGGAGGTAAAGGGCCATGTTACAAAAGCCTTTGAGGCAGTAGGTCTGGCTCCACATATCTCTTGCTCCTTCCTTACTGATCCTGGTTTGCTCACTCCATCTTGGCCACCTTGTCCTCCAACAGACCATGAACCTTCCCTCCTTCTTTTCCCAGCTATCCATGAGGGTGGTACACTTATATCTTTCCTTGTTTATTTAATTGTCACATTCTCAGTGA
Organism: Heterocephalus glaber; assembly: GCF_000247695.1. The sequence continues at coordinate 37,148,701 of NW_004624730.1, forward strand.
AGTAATCCTAGCCCAACACTCCTTATAACTGACTTTGCTTAATTATTCTCTGTCACTTACAATCATCAAACATGCTGTTTATTTTACTGGCTGTGATAATTTTGTGTTGATTTGCCTAACGGATGCCCAGTTACCTGATAAAATTTTATTCCTGAGTATGCTTGTGAGTGTGTTTCTGAAGACTGAGTAAAAATGATCTCACCCATGTAGATAAGCAGATAAGCATCAACCAATCTACCGAAGATCTAGGTAAAGAAAAAGGCAGAGGAATGAGTGGAGAATTCTCTTTTCTTGAGATGGGATATCCATTTTCTCCTGACACCTAACATTAGAGCTTGAAATTCTTGGCCCTTGAAGCTCTAGATTTAAACTAGTGTAGTCCCTCCTATCTTCTCTCTGATTCACAGCCCTTTAGAGTCATTGGTTCCTTCAACCTCAGGTCTTTGCCCAAATTACACAACCAGTGTTGCAGGTTCTCCAGCTTGAAAATGACAAATGGTGGTGTATCTCACCCTCTATTATCACATGAGCTAAATATCATAATATTTCTCCTCTTATATATCTCTATATATCATACTGGTTCTGTATTGTGGGTAATCCTAATTTACTAGCATTTTTTTGTCTCCACTCACTAGGATGAAAGGGCATGAATTTTTGTTTTGTTCACAATTGCATTCCCAGCATCTAGACCCATATGTGGTACCAAAAAAAAAAACAACAACAACAAAAACCGGAATTCAAACTGTTTTTTGAATGAATGATCCTATATTGAGCACATGTACCTTGCCTTACATTATGCAGGCTATTTAGGAACCAGAGGTGAATATAACTTTGCTCTCTGAATGTTAGGGAGGTCACAATCTATAGCTATGAGCCAGCTTTTCCCATATCAACTGGGATAAGTTGGGTAAGATGGATAAATACAAGGTATGGTTTTTGAATGGAGGCTGGTGCTTCTAACTCTTCCATAGGACAGTGTGGGAAAGGCTTCATGGAGGAAGGGATGTTCTAGCTGAGTTATGTAGCATTTCATCAGTTAGATGAGACCAGAGATACTAAGCAGAGAAAAAGTTCATGTGTAAGAGCATTTCCTACATTAGAGTTTTAAAAATTAAAAGAAGTAAAGAATATGGAAGTGCTTTGTAAACTAATGCTATAATAGAATATATGTAATATCATTATTTACTTGTATTAATTTTTCTTTTTTCCTTCACATCATCCACAGTATATTCCATGATGGAGCTTTATGGCAAAGGACAATTCAAATTTTATCAAAATAGATGATACTCAGATTGATAGAAGAATATATGAAATCTTTAGCATGCCTAAGCATTTTCAAGCATGTTTTTCAATAATTAAAAGCTGTTATCTCTAATTTCTCAGGCTGAGTACAAATTAAATAGGACACTGAAAAAAATTAGTCTTAAAATAAGCCATGCTATATTTCTCAAGTGTACAAATTGTTAATTAGAGTTGGGAAGTTGAACAGAAGGGGCTTAAAAAAGACCTTCAATTTCAAATTAAACCTGAAAATGGTCCATGTTTGGCACTTGTATTAATAAAGAGCTTAGAATTATGGGAGCTTAAATGGAAGTTGAGCATTTATGAAATATTTTTAAAATTTTGATTTAACTTTTTATATTTATTGAGTAAAATTTAGATTTTGCCTTTTATCTTGGTAGGCAATTTAGAATATTTTAAAATAAAATATTTTTAAATGTAAGAGATCACCCTTATATTTTTATATTTACTTGCATTAATTTGCATTTATATAAGGTAGTCAAACATTGCATACTCTGAAATCAATTGTATTTTGTTCTTCAGTCACATAGGTTATGGATAAATTATGCTCTACAGACCAAATCTGGTCTATCGCTTGTTTTTATGCTGTCTGAAAAAGTGGAAAATTCTTTTTACTTTGTTAAACAGTTTTAAGTGAAAAAATAAAAAAAATATATTATTTGTGGCACATAAAACTGACATGAAATTGTTATTTTAAAGTCTACAAATAAAGCTTCACTACAACACAGCCATACTCATTTGTTTGCATGATGCTTATGACTGTTTCACATTACAACAGAGTTGAACAGTGGCCATAGAGAATATTCACTATTTATCTTTTACAGAAATTTTACTGACCCCTGCTTTAGCTCATTACTGTCAACAGGACACGAATTACATGAAAACCTTGGCTGTAATAGCATAGTATACCGGAAAGAAAACAACATTAATAAATAATTATCAATTGTATAGTTCTTAGTTTCATCTTCAAATTTTTCAAATATTTGGACAAGGCTGTATTTCATATCTCCTAAAAATTAAAAGAAGTAGGGTATGTGGGTTGCTATATGGCGCATTGAAACCTGTTAGTTTGAAATCAAATAAAAATTTAAAGATATGCACTTATTTGGATTCTTTTATACTAAAATCAAAATTACTGAAACTCTCTAAATATTTTCTATAAGCCATTTAAAAATTTTATTTTTAATAGTATATTAACAAATTATAATTGTATATGTTTATGCGGTCAAAGTGATATTCTGATTGATTACCACAATATAAAATAACTAAATCAAGCTAGTTAATATGTACATCATCTTAATTAAATACATAACCAACTTTGCAGTGAAAGCATTTGAAATCTATTTTCTTAGACATTTTTACATTTACAGTAGTTTATCATTTCTTGATAAATGGGCAATGTATTTCTATGGGCAATGTATCTAAAAAAAATTACAAACCTTATTTCTCCTATCTAATCGAGGCTTTTCACCCTTTATTCCTCCTCCTCTTGTTACCTGGTTGCCCCAGTCTTGGTAACCACTACTCTATTCTCTGCTTCTTTGAGTTAGTTTTAGTTTCCCTATGTGAGAACATGAGATACTTAACTTTTTGTAACTGGTTTATTTCACTTAACATAATGTTTTCTAATTCCATCAATGTCACAAATAACATAAATTTTAAAGTCTGAATAGTATTCCATTGTGTATATATATCAGATTTTCTTTATCCATTCCTTCATCAGTGGACACTTAGGTTAATCCTATATCTTGGTTATTGTGAATAACAATGCAGTGAATATGGAAGTGCAGATATTGCTTCAATTTAAAATCTTTTGGGTAAATATCCACTAACAAGATTACTGGATGATATGGTAATTCTTTTTTCAATTTTTTAAGGAATCTATATACAGTTTCCATAGTGGCTATACTAGTTTACATTCACATCAAACTATTTTTTAAATGTATTATTATTCTAAATGTTACTAACTTATTAACAGAACATATTAAAATCCTAACTTTATATTTATTTTAGATTTTTGATATTTTAAATGAATTTTTATCAATGGGAGGAGAACAATATGTTTTAATTCAGTGGTTGACATGATTTATAATTTTAAGTATTTAGACAGAATATATGTAGGGCTCCGTTTGTACTCTTGCCCAGAGCTCTGCAATGTTCAGGGATACAGAGATCAAAAAAAGAGCAAACAGAGAAAGTGGAAAGGGTGGAAAAGATGAGCAGAGTGATGACCAGACACAAAAGACACTTAAAAAAAAAAAAAGAAAGTGAGTAAGTTAGGGTCAAAGAAATATGCATATCACTGTGCTCTGTGGAAATCTAGGACCCTGAAAAGTAGATTAATTATAAGAAAAATCTTTTTTCTTTCAAAATAACAAAGAACCAGGTTGAGGCACGTAAGATCACAAGTTATACCATTACCTGATGACAAAACATGATTAAATCTATGCAGCAAAGAATTATTTAAAATGAAGAGTTAAAGATTTAATTTCACAGTTATCTAACATTATGTTACAAGGAAAGTTTAACGGTATTGCCTTAAAGATGAATTACTAAATATTGCTCATGCCTGAGACTCTTTTATACAACATTAATTGAGTAACTACTAGGTTTCAATACAGCACTGGAATTACAGACTAATGGAATACAAATGCGTCATCCAATCTTGAGGTTATTAGGCTCATATGTCTATTGTCCACTCCAGTGTGGATGGTCTAAGATAACATATGTTCTAAGTATAATATACACCCCAGATTTTGAAGATTTAGCATCAAAGAAAAAGAAAGTACAATTTTTTTGTTTTAAACTATAAGTTTTTAATATTGGTTACATCTTGAAAGAGTAATATTTTGGGGAACATTTAGACACTGTATTAGATTATACAAATGTTATTAAAATTGATTTTGGTTGTTTCTATTTACTTTTTATAATGTGGCTCCTGAAAAATTCCAAAATGCACACATGACTATTATATTTCCACTATATGGCATGGAATGGAAGGGAGAATAAATGTCTCAGAGAGTTCATATTTTAGGCAGACCAGTACATAAAATAACACTGGCAGTCATCTCAATGTGGGCTGCTCTGGGAGTATCCAGGCAAGATGCCTAGAAGGGCCTGTTGAGGATCAAAAGAGCCTGTAGTAAGAGGTGATGACATCACCCGGGCTGAATCTTCAAGGATCGGCAGGAGATAAGTTTCTGTCGGGTGGAGCACGTACTCTACAGACAATATAGCATGTATAATACATAGCCATTTGAAATTACCTGTTCTGGCTGGGAAACTATCAACAGTTTGGTATATTTAAATCTAGGGAAAAAATAAATCTAGGGTGGGTTTGTACTAAAGGAAGAAATAAGATTAAAAACATAGGCAGAGACCATTGATGAAAGACTTTGGAAAAAAAAAAAGAAAGACTTTGAAAGTCAGGCATTAAAGAAAGCTTACAGGAAATTTAGACCTGGTCTTCCACCTTAAAATGTGCCATCTTCCAAAAATTTTGAAGAAGCACTCATACACTTTTGAATGAACCTTCTTCAAAATAGCCTAATGTGATTTCAAGACATGAAATAGATTGTTTTCTTAACTTCTCCCATGTATCAACTGATTTATGACTAGTCAACCAGAAAAGGGGTGTCAATGATATTGTGTGGTACACAAAAATATAAATGTTGCCTAGAAAGGTGCTGAAAAGCAAACAGGCTCTGTTAAGTAATGAGTAAATGAATTCTAGAGGATTCAAAATCACTTAAGAGACTTGTAATTCGCTAATTGTTTATGCAAAAAGGAAGCAATATTCCACCATCCTATATGCAACTTTACTCAGTCTTCATGAGAAAGAGATAAATGATCTAAACACCAAAATCTGTAAAGAGCTAACATTTCTGGTTCAGATCTTCACTGGAAACTGGTCATCTTGGTACAGTCACTGCTTAGCTTCTGCCTACAGAGGCCCTGCTGTGCACACCTGTGGCCACCTAGTTTCTTCCCCAAAAAACTTCAAATTCTATCATCCAGAAACCTTATTATGTAAGGGACACCTTAAGAACCCCTAATAGAGCACATTGTTTGACTGAATATAACTTATCACTTCACATTCTTTCACTGGCACCCAGTTTGGCAATGACACCTTGAGAAAGCATTGGAACCTTGTTGTCTTCTGAATGGCCACTCACCATTCTTTCAACTTATCAAAGTTCTGTAATTCATATTCTTGGCTGGACCTTCTCCCACTCTGTGCCTTTCCATGCCAGTCTTCCTCCAGCAAGCATGTAATGATTCTGAGATTTTTACTACCTCTAAGCCAGTACATCACAGTTTATGAGCCTGACTACCTGTTATTTCTACATAAAGCCTCCAATGCTAGACTGCATATTGAAAATGCTTACTGAGAAGAGTATACTTTTTAAGGAGTCAGGAGAGTACATGGCTTCCATTGAAAAGATTGTTTTGACACTATTATATTTTTTTAGATTTGATATATGTTTTAGATTAATTTTATGAGCATGGACTTTCCCTTCACAGGCTATTGCATTGAAGTATTCCAAAGTTAAATCCCCAAAGGTGGCTGAACTCTTCAATTTTCATTTTATTCTTTAATTCCTTAGTTCTTCTGTACCAAAAAGAAATCTTGATTGCTAGGGGTTGGAGGTAAATTAAGGAATTGTTAGCTAGATATTGGAAAGTGGAATGCATACTTCTGAAAGCCAAGCACTTGTGCTAAAAAATAGCCCAATCTCTAAACACACCAGTTACTCACCTGGCTTCCATTCAAGACAAGCTGGACATCTGTAGCTTGGAATCAAAAAGCCCAGTGTCTGATTAATGCTTACTTCTTGGCCATACCTGGGTTTCATAGGCTTACCTCAGTCAAAGATTGGATCAACTTTCCTATTTCATTTACAGATAATTTGTTGTAGCCTATATACCTGTGTCCTATAAACATCAGGGGAAAACGGGAAGAAAGGGCTAACAAGAATCTCCTGCTTTGTTCAGAATTTGGGCTGTTAGTTGACTATTTCAGTCATTATTTTTGGTAGTCATTTGAGGTGCTCTGTGACTTGACTTCAGAAAGTGATTGGTTTTTAGATAATGAAAGAAGGATACCACTCTTGGAGGTAATGAGTCATTTATATTGCAGTGATTTTTTTCATTTATAACTGAATAATGGAAAGTTACTTTTGTATTTTTAGCTTTTCTTTATCCTGTACCACTTAAACACCTTTTTGAATAGTATATTATTAACAAGTCTGCTTCCTAGGTGAATTCTTACTGATTTGTAATTTATAGATGGAGGAAATGGGTGCATGAACAACAAAGAGGGGAGGGATAGAAGTGACCATAACCATTTGTTCTCAGTGAGGAGGCTGAACATGTACTACAGTTGCTCTTGGTCCTTATCAGGACCTGTGAGTGGCTGCAGTGTGCAGCCAGCAGGTAGGACAGGCCTTGGCAATGTTTGGGAATATGAAGAGTCTGTGAAGATAGCATTACTGAATCCTCTTTAAAAACAGGAGCCAGGGCCGGGGGATTTAGCCCAGTGGTTTTGCCGCCTGCTGCGCCAAGCGCAAGGACCCAACGGTACCAAAAACAAACAAACAAGCAAAAAACATAAAAACAGGAGCCATACCTAATAATGATGAAAACTTTTGAAATGCAAAGTCATTTTATTAGGCGAAAAAATTCCTCTAGGCTGAAAAGAATTGCCTGTAGCAGCCTGTGCATCTAGCTTCTTAATACCTAATTTGTAGCACTGAAAGGGAGCAGCTCAGACAGTGTTGAAGGTCGATCTCTGTATTTGTGGAACATCAGTTACTCACTATGTAGAGCTGGGCATTTGCTCTGGTTTGCAGCATCAGACAATCAATTACAGCCATAATAAGGTAGCATGTAGAGGTATCTGGACAATAAGAATAATTTATTCATGGGGCTATGTAATAGATTTTCAAGGATCTTTTCCTGGAGGTATAACATCAGATTATTGACTCCTGGGATGTTACTAGTTTTTGTTCTGTTTTAAACTTTCAAAATACTTGAAAGCTATTATATCTCATCTCTGTCCAATTGCATGAACAAAAGCTTTCTAAGAAGGAAGAGATCATAAATCTGCATCTTTCTGTTGTGTGATTGTGTTAATTGTTGTCAGGTCCTGGGCTCGTAGCCCTCTTGTTTTTATGTGGGACTTGTACAGTATGCTTTGAACTCCTGACAGGCACTTGCAGAAAACCTCTGAGCTCTCTCAGGCAAGAAAGCAGGCAATTGTAACTATCACCTGTTATTGTTACCTAGACCCAGCCTCTCATGAAGGCTTTGTATCTGAGAAGTTGGCCTCTAAAGTCACAGGGGCAATTAATGTCCACACCTAAATCAGAATTCCTACTGTGGCTCCTGCTGGTAGTATAAGATTCTTCCTGTTTCTTTTGTAAATTAGTTGATAACTGTCTCTGCTTCTATTTGAGTGAATGGATTTTAATTATACAATGTACAGGAGCACAAAGCTTCATCTCTCAGGCAACAGACAATGGAGGCTCATGATAAAGGCACATTAAACCTTCACTGAGGTTGTTTACACATTTGTAAGGGTGGCTGTGGTGTCTCTGATAGCAGGAACAATAAATCAAAACCTAGGTTGTTCTTTTCATTAGCCCGTGATTTTATAGCCTGTGGTGGCTTTTTAACTATCCATGCATAAAATGGAGTGATATAATTTGTAATTACTGGAAATAACTAGTTTTAATTCCCTCAACAGGTATTTAGGGCTTTCATTTGATTCAGAAGATTCAAGTCATACATTAAGAGTCTCCTATTAGCAGGTGCAACCTACTGTGTATGCTGGGAGTGTCCATAGGCTTTTTCTTCAGGTCTTTGCTGGGGGTTATGTTATTAGCCACTCTCCTGTCTCTGAGACAAAATACCTGATCCCCCAAAACGTCAAGGAGGAGGGGTATATTTTGCCTCACAGTTTTATAGGGTTCAGTCCTTCATCAGCTGATTCCAAGACAGAAACAGCACAAAGGAAGGGCATAGCATAGGAAAATTGCTCAACTTATGGCAGCCAGGAAGCCAAAAGGGGAGGCATGGTCAAGAATATACCCTTCCAAGTTGTCACCAGTGACCCACCTCCACCCAGGCCCTACTACCTAATGGTTACAGTGAATTACTCAATCAGTGGATCAGTCCACTGATTAGCATAGCTCCTCATGATCCAATTACCTTCCAAAAACCTCTCATCTCAACATGTGAGACTTTTAGGGAACATTTTATATGTAAACCCTAAGTTACCTAACTGCTGTAACTCAGAGTTTGGACACCTTAGTGGTAGTGTTAATCACAACCAGATGACAAAAAGAAAAGCTGCCTGTCTCTTGGGTAAATAATGGGGTATGGAGGAAGTGGTTGGCCCGTGCCTTACGTCTCTTAAGTGTAGAGGGAGAATGGAGGGAAAGCAAGGGCCATCTGTGTTCTCATCCTATAGTGCCACCAGGTACCAGCTATGTGGACTTAGTCTTGTTACTTAATCTCCCCCAGCCAACTTCAACATATGTAAAACTCAAATTGTAGCATCTTCTTTGGTCAGATGGATGAGATAACATCTGTAATACTGCTGTGCATAGTTTCTGGTTCAGTGAATCTAGACTCCTATATTTGTTGTCTCATCTGCAGCCTTGGTCAGATAGTGGCCTGACTTTTCCTGATCTCTTCCAAAAGAAATGCATGACAAATTAAGAATATTGTGGTCTCTTCAAGGATCTCAAATATCTTCTTGTAGCAAGAGTCACAGCCCTAGATTGAGGCATAGGATATTGATTTAATTTGAACTCCAATCCCAATCTAACAGTCAACATTGGAGGAAATATGACAGAAAGGAAAACTTTAAAACCACATGGAGTGTGAAATGCTGAGTCAAATAGCCTTGGATATCATAGATTTCTGGAAATACTTGTGAGGTACACACACACACACACACACACACACACCATACCACACACTAAAAATACTGACTTTACATAATGGCAGACAGTCCTAAAATCCTAAGTGTGTGTTGATGGCACAAATCCTATTCATAGGTGGGCCTTGGGTAGGCCAATCTTTCTGCCTCTTCCAGCTCTTACAGTACTACCACCACATCAGGAAATAGCTCTCATTTACCTTGTTTTCCATCTATTGTTGATGTGTTTAAGGCTGACATATTTCTATCTATATGTCATCTTTTCATTAGACCCAGTGGCAACACATAGGCTACCAAATCTCTAGACATGATAGGTTCAGAGAGGCCTTTTTTATTTATTCTGATAGAAAATATGATTAATTATGCTTTGAGCCTGCCTTGTGTGATTGTTATTACCACTATGATTATATGAATATATGATTATATGCATTATATTAATACATGTTAATGTTTTAGTGCCAATATAACAATATAATGATACAAAAATATATAATAATGATTAACACTAGAATATTATATGTTATAATAGCATCTCCATTGGCTTAGAGTTCCAAGTAGCAGAATTTATGTACATTGTTTAAAATCTTCATATCTAAGCAAGATGGAAATTGTTGTCCCAGTGTTACCAATATAGAAAGTGAGTAAAGCTCAGAGAGGTTTAGTAACTCTTTCAGTGCCACATCAATGTAATTAGCAAACTAAGACTCTTACACAGTCTGGTCTGAACCCAAAACCCAAGTAGTCTTCCCAACATCTTACTGCATGTTTCTGAGCAGTGGACCAGACTCTAATTAAAGATGTGTTGTGCATGGAATACCAGTGTACAACAGTTTGTAACTGAGCTTAAAGAGTGGTTGCTATTTTAGTCTCCATTAATGCTGTAAATGTGCCAAATAAGTGTCACTTACATGTGGGCAAATTTTAAGTACCTCATAAACTAGATTTACAGGGAGATAATTTACTACAGTTTGTTTATGAGTGCTCTTGTGTTAGGTGAATCATTTAGGGCAGTTTATTTTCAGAGTTATACAAGGAGTGGATTAATAAATTACAAACAAGAATTTCCAGCAAATTCTTCTGGTATGAGAGGAAAGCAGATCATGAGTGCTTGGAGAATTAGCCTTTGAACTTAAAGAATCCCAATTTCTATCCAAAACTCTGATGTTGAGATCATTGGCTTGTATGTCACCAATCTTCTAATGACTATGGAAGCTTTCTCTTTTAAAATGTCTGTATTAGTTACTTTTCTTGTTGCTGAGACAAAAATAGCCGACATCCAAAGTTAAAGGAAGAAAAGTTTATTATGACTCACAGTTTATACAGATTTCAGTCCATAATTGTCTTGCTCAAAGGCAGGGTAGCACGGCAAAGGGGCATCACAGAGGAGAAACAGTTCACTGCAGGCATAAGGCAGGAAAAGCAGAAAGCATCAAACAACAAATAATCCTCTTTCTACCCCTTTTATCTTATTCAGGTTTCCCACATTAGGGCAGGTAGCACTCACACCCAGGGTGAGACAGCCTTAATCCGAGAATTGCACCATGAATCAATCCCAACATCACACACCCTAGATCCAGCCATTTCCAAAAAACCTCACCTATTACCTCATGAGGCTTTGGGGGACATCTAGATATAAGCGTAACAAGGTCTGAATTGAACTTTATTTATCATAGGACTGCTTTTCCCCAAAATTCTTTCACTATTATCTTGGGACAGAAAATTTGGAGTCGTCCTTGGTACCTTTATTTCACACTCCATAGCTAATCCATCCAGAAACCCTTGTATCTCAAAATTATGAATACTTCTTCCCACTTTCACAGTTATATTCTTGTTGAAGCCACCATCATTTCTTGTTAGATTTCTGTAACAGGCTCAAAACTGGCCTCTTTGTTTCATCTCAGCCCCTCTGGTCTATTCTTAACACAATAGCAAGAATGATCTTTTAAAACTTAATCAGTAAGTAACTCCCCTGATCACAACTTTCCATTGGCTCTGCATCTCTATCAGGCAAAAAACTCATATGCCCTCCCTGAACTTTCTCCTCTCCTTTATGACCTCCCCTGCCTCCAATCTTCTTACTTCCCACTTCACCCACCTGCTTCTTATTCTTTGAGCACCCTAGGAACACCCACCTTAGGGCCTTTGGATTGATTGCTTCTTCTACCTGGAAGATTCTTCCCCAGATATCCACTCAGTTTATGACCTCATCTCTTGCAAACTTTGACTCAGATTTCACCTTCTCAGTGAGGTCAATTCTCCCTTTATTATTGTAACCTGCCCCCTCGCCCTTCTCTAATATCTCTTTTTTACATAGCAGTCATCAATTTATGTATTATATCCATTATCTGACTCTCCCTACTAGGATCTAGGGTACCTGAGAGTAATCACCTAAGTTTTATTTGCTGTTCCATCTCAAGGGTCTAGAGAATTATAATCCTTACAACAATTCCGATATTTTTCATCATGGCATGTTAAAACAACAGAAAATTCCTCTATGAAACTGATGAAATTTTCAAATATTTATAATATTAAATTTTAACAAGGTTTGGAAATATGGTCAAACCCTTCCCATATATTTTAGTAGGATTAAAGTAAATACAGTATTTTGTAGGGTAGTTGGCCTGTTTGCTGACCTGTTAAAGAAGTCATGCTTTTTGACCTAGCAATTCCACTTAATAGAAAACTCTCCTGTGTAAGTACTAGCACATATGCATTAAATGCATACTTAAGGGATTAGTGAAGTATTGTTTCACTGAAGTTCAACTTCACTTTTGGTAAATTTTTTTCCAACAGGGAAAAAAAATGGAACAATTTAAATGTTGCCATACTGTTCGCAAAAGAAGAGTAAGACTGGAAAATTTTATGACTCTCTTGTCTTAAATTGTTAAGAAAAATTGTCCAAGAGTTTGAAATGGCCAAAAGAGATTACTGGAAGTTCTTTCAATGGAGTATAGGTATTATTTAGTGGACTGTATGGATTATTTTATTTCATAAAGTACCTTTATGTTTCCATTAAATAAGTCATTTTTATAACTCAGAAAGGCTAGAAGTTGAGTTGTAGAAAATGAATATTAATGCAAATGATTCCTGTCTATAGGAATTCAAAGGAATTATGTATTATGTACCATAGAAATACCATTGACTTCTACTTTATAGAAAAAGATAACCTCAGAGCTATTACATTTGATTACCCTGTGTAATTTTACACTTGCTAACAAATTTATTTCACCATTATTGGTCATTCATATATATATGTATAGATGCAGTATATGTATCATATGTATATATGAATCATTCATATGACTCTTCTATATATATCATATTATGTATGATCATACATGTATATGAATGAGACATATGTATATATGTCTCTATGCAATTTATTATTTGAAACTATTTCATATGGTAATTTTATGTATTTATGACAGAACTGTACTCTTTTTGAAAACTATATATCAGCATATTATAGCATATTATAAATATACTATTTATGAGACAACAAGTTTTTTATTGCATGGTTGCAGTGGCCTTAACCATCTGTTTCTATTCCAAATAAAAATGAACTTTATGATACCCTGGCCAAGAATAAGATTTTATTTAGTGACACTGTTATATTTTCTTTTGGGACAATGATAAGGCTACTCTTGTATATGAAAACAAGGTAAGCCAGAAAATGATTCCTGGAGGTCCTATGTTACCTTACCCCAAGTTTCTTCAACACAGACCTAAGATGAAATTTACGCTACTAGAGAAGGAACTACCTCACCAAAAAATCTAAGGGATTGCAGTGAACTCAGTTAAAAAATGAAACAAGCAAATGAAACCCTTCAACATCTTTGAAAACTAACATATTTGAATAGTACTATAAAGATTTTTAAAAATCCTTACCTCTTTTTCTCTTTGCCAAGAGTTAGTGCATCGTGAGTATTAAATTTCAACAAAAGAGAGTTTTGCCCTGTTCTAATCCATTTTGGCACATGTGGGTTGCCAACACTGGCTATTTGTTGAGACATAATTGAGGGAACAATGGCTAGACTTTGTCATGCAAGCAGCTCCTTCTTCTTGCCACATGTTCTGTCTCAGAGACAGAAAAAAGATCAAGATGCTTCAGAAGAGAAATAATCAGAAGAGAGAACTCATCTGTAGATTTTGGTGACGTATCACTCTGTTCTTCCCTTCATACCATCAGGTAATCACCTTATAAAATGCCGAAATCATCAGAGCTTGAGCTGAAACAGAAAATTCAATTTTTCTCTCCTTTAAATGTCTCCTTTTCAGTTATACATTATTTTATGAAAAATTGATGTCTTGCTAGTCAACATGATGAATGTTGGGACATGCAGGGAATAGTTTAAGGAGTTTATTTTAACAGTTATGCATTTAAATTGTCCCATTATAGTGGACATGTTTCTGCTACCAACAAAAATTCAATTCTTAAAAGTCCAGTTCTCCTAGAATTTTTTTTTGGTGCTCTCAATCATTTTGATAGCAATCTTGATAAATTCATGAATTAAAATTATTTCATCCAAATGTTAGATTTCAAGGTGGTAGTTCAGGGCCTCTTTTTCTTTTATTGCAGGGATTTAATATATAGTACTGAACACATTCAGAGTATAAAAATATGATGCATTCTCTAAGAAAACCTTTAGATATTGAGGCTCACTGGGGCATTTGCCTGAAGTTTGTGTGTTATATCTATATAAAAACCATTTCTAGGGCCAGGGATTTAGCTCAATGGTTTTGCCGCCTGCTACGCAAGTGCAAAGACCCGAGTTCAATCCCCAGTACCAAAAAACCCCCCCCAAAACCATTTCTACAACTCTGTGTACTTTTATTCAAGTTTGGTGCTTAGGTCAAGGTCTAAGCCACAAAACTTGCTTGTAGTAGATATATAATAAATGTTTATTAAGTGAATAAGTGCATAAAAATATCCATTCCCTATTTCATGAGTGGAAAAAAACTAAGGTAAATTGCTAGTTTTTTCTTTCCCTTTACCCTTCTTTCTCTACTTACTGTCAAATCATGGATTTATAGAATAATACATCTGGATCTTAAGAGCCATTCAAGCCAATTTCTATATTTAATGAATGGAGCAACCGAGGCCTAGAGTTTTGAAGTGACTTACCAATGGCTTCATAAAGTGGCAGCCAGATGGCTAAACCCAGGCTTTCCAGCTATAAAACTGACATTCATTGTGCTAGACTGTCCTTTGTATGTGTCTCTGTAGTACCATTAAAGGATAAAATGAGACTCTGGCAGCCTGGCCAGGACTTACAGATTTTCCCATCTGGGAAAAGAAAAAAAAAGTATCAAAAGGCTTTTTTTAAAATACCTGTACATTTGGAAGCACCTCAAACCTGGCAAGTGTGTCCTAGGTTGCCTATCAGAAGCTCTTGCCTATTTCAGATCATAGCAAGCAGGGTGACTTCTGATCCCTCAACAAAGATATGTCAGTGGTAGTGCAGTCAAGCCAGAGTCCAAGGTACTGTCCCAATGAAGTCATATAAGCATGGCTGAGATTTTAAGAAAATGCACTTGCCGGGACTCTTAAGGTACTCTGAGATTACAGCAAATGAGTAAAGGCCTTGAGAGCCACAGTGACCTACCCCTGGTAGGTCAGGGGTGGTCATGGAGAAATTTAAATTTAGGGAATGAACTATACCTGATTGGTTCTTTTAAATAGTAACTTAGGAAAAGCCATCATGACAGTAGAGTAGTGGCAAAAATATATGACTGAATGCAGAAAGAATGAGGGAAGTAGCTATGATAATCATAGTTTCTGTAAGTTACCTGAGTTCAGAGGTTGAGGAAATCCAGATAAATGAAAGAACTTGAGCAAAATATTGGAGTAAAATGGTCAGGAATTGATAATTGATTAAATGTGGTGAAGTGGAGAGTATGAGTTCAGGAGACTCCAAGATGACTCTCAAGTTTCTGGCTTGGTTGGCTGGGAAGATATGCCATTAAGAGAAATGAATGAATATGAGGAATGGACAGGTGTAGTGGGGAACATTTTAAAGTCCTATTCATGTTGAGTTTGAGTGCCTTAAGGCCCCCAGTGGAAATATTCCATAGATGGTCACATGAACTATCTGAAACTTAGACATACAAAGGATTATTCAGATAAGTGGGGCCAATAGTCCTAGGCTACAGCACAGTCTAGAGAACATGTTCCCTCTCTAACCTCATGCCATAGTGTCTGCTCAAAGACCCCCACCTCACTCCAGCTATACTGGATTCTTTGTTGTTGTTCTAACCCATCAGGCACACTGCAGCCTCAAGGTCATTTCAGTGGTTCTTCTCTCTGTCTGGCATGGTCTTCTTTCCAAATCTGCATGACTAAGTTCATTTTGTTTTTCAAGGCTTTGCTAAAATTTCTGTTTCTCCATATGCTCTCACCAAGACCACACTATTTGGAATAGTGATTGCAATCTCCTCTCTGACACATTACTGATCTTCTCTTCCTTGCTGCATTTGTTCTTTATTCCATTGTTCTCATCATGTTGTATCATGTAGTAATATGTATTTATTCATTATATCCATCCCATATTAGATCTGTCTTGCTGCAAGAATAGAAGTTTCATGGGCCAGGGATTTAGCATAGTGGCACCACACCTGCCTCACAAATGCAAGGTCCTGAGTTAAATCCCTGGTACCAAAAAAAAAAAAAGAATGGAAGTTCCATAGGGACAAGGATATTTGTTCACTAATATGGTGGCCCAAAACAGTGCTTGGTACACTGGGCACTCAATAAATATTTATTGACTGAATGAATGTTTGCTTAAGTGCCACTTTTACTGATTAATTGAAATACTGGAATGTCTACATGGGTGCTCCTATCCGCCCCCACCCCTTTCCCATACCATATTAATCCAATGCAACAGATTCTTAGAATACTGATTCTCACTCTGACAAACACAAGAATTGCTTGGGGATCTTGTTAAAATTAAGATTAAGACTCAGTCAGTCAATGTGAGACTGGAGATTCTGTATTTTTATCAGATTTCCAATACTGCCAATACTACATGTATCTGTGGACCACAGTTTGATAGCAAGGACTTAAAAGGACATCCAACTAATGGTTAACACCTGCCAAAGTCACAGACATCTTTCTGTAAAATAGGAGCTATCATTTCTATAAAACAACAGCAACATAATAGAAACCCAAGAACCAGGTAACAGTATACATAAGATAATTAAGTGCCAGAAGTAATCATGGACACAAATTTGGGGGATGGTACTGTAAGCTAAATTGCTGAACATGAGAGGTTTGAGATGGGCATAAACACAAGAAAATATTTGAATAGTTACTGGTAGGGAGCACATTTAGTAAAGGAGAGTACTATGACTGTGATGATTGGTTGAGAGGCAACTGGTTAAAATGTGTTTGGTTTAATTCTATCAAAGAACAGAGAAATTAGAATATTCACTAAGTAGTATCTAAAATAATTAATACCTATAAGATTCCAGGTAATTTTTGTGTTTTCCTAAGTTTCCCATCCACATTTAAAATAACATTGTTGTCCTCTTTTAACAAAGGGGAAAATTGTAGCTCAGACAAGTTAAATGACTGGACTTTGAGTACACACCTACTAATTGTTTGGTATTCAATGCAGATCTGTTAGCTTCAAAGCTCCTTCTCTTTCTACTCAAGTGTCATGCCTTTCAGAAATTAGTAAATCTTACTCTGAGGTCCTTGGCCTACCAGAAGTCCCCAGGTTCCTCCAGCCTCTTGCTTATTTGGAGTGATAGATGACAGCCTAAGCCTTCACTCTCCACCTTTCTTCTTTTATTAACTCCCCTTTTATTTGGGGTTTCTGTGTATAATACCCATCTCTTGAACATAGGTGATGAGAGCACTCTCTGGATTTCTAAGTCTCCTTCACTCTTTCTTAGCTGTGTGTCTTTGGGCCAGTTACATACCCTCTCTAAAGCTGGATAGTCTCATTTATTAAATTAACATAACAATAGAATTTGCTAATAGAACTGTTATAAGGAACAGAAGGGATTATGTATGCAAATTTCCTAATTCTGTACCTGACACATAGTAAGGACTCAGTAAATGCTAATGATCATAACACACCCTTAAGTATTTCATATAGCTTTACTGTATCTCCATGAACACTGAGAAAATTGAAGGGATAAAAGATATAAGAATATCTATACCAATAACATTACACAAATAAGTGCTTAACTTTGTAATAATAAATAAACTGACTATAATTACACTGAGTTTAGTAGGTATCCAGATTTTTAGCACATGCTGACCTTGCATTTAGTAGCTAAAGGATGTGCACTGTTGAAAATACACTAACCTTGTCTTTGAGGGATCTGGACTAAATGGAATATCATTCCCACGTGAACAGTGTTGAATAGTATGTAATTACTGAGCTCAACAACTTTAGACAATAATGAAAATTGTTACCATTCTTCCCCTTCTTGTTACATGCCTGGGGTATAACTTCATATACTCTTCAAGCCAATCCTGGATAATAGATACTATCTTATCTTTATTAAAAAGAAAAATACATGTATTCCAGAAGGTTAAGTTACTTGTTCAAGTACAAGCAGCTAAAAGCTTCTATAACCAGTGCTCAAATCCAGGGAAATGTGATTGAAAAATTTATAATCTTAATCTTCATGACTATACACTTTTGAGCTACTTATAAAAACATATCCTCCAAATCTAAACACTTATAAATGTGAGTCCCTCTGTCCCCCAACCATAGTTAATATTCCCACACTGAAGAGTATTGGAAGACTGTACCAGAGACTCTCAAATCAACAAGTCATTTACAAGAGAAAAGATCCCACAGCTGATCTATTATATCCATTCTTTAGTGGACAAACAAGACATAGGACTAACTAAAAAGTCTCTGAGAGCAAACTGGAGAGGATTAAACATATGTCTACTAAATCAATGAGAATATGGATGATTCATAGGTGAACTGCAGAATATACATGTTAAAGAGTATCAGAAAATAACAGTTCAAAAATTACATTGATACACCATTATACACTGAAAGATTAAGTAATCTAAAAATACAGAAATCACAGCGTCTGAAAGTTACTCAGAAGAAATCCTTAATTTGCTATTAAGCTGAAGTCTATGAAATCACATGTCATTATTCCTAACAATAAAACATGTTGGAGTCAATTTTCAGGCCATTACCAGTACCCTCCTGACTTGATACTGAATCATGAGTCATACATTTAGAGTTACTCTCATGAAGCCTTATAACATCAGTTAGAATTGAGGTCTGTGTTCATTGACCCAAAATTCACTTTGTAAAACTCCTGTTCTTTGAACCAGACACCATTCATGAAGCATGAAGACCAAGACTGTGATGCATTTTATTACAGGGAAATTGATTATGATAATTGACAAAAACCCAGAGCTGAAAGAAAGAGAAGAGCAAAATTAGGGCAAGATGTATACTAGGGATTGTGCCAACAGATTTGTATATATTACCTTGTTTAAGCCTCAAACCAAAGCAAACCAAAGCAAACCAAGGAGGTAGTTAAGGTCATCCATCGCCTGTTTAAAACTGAGACCTGAGCTTTAGGAAGGATAAGCAACTTCTTTCAAGACCTCTTAGCTAGTAAGTGATTATGCAAGATTTTGAATCCAAAGCCTGTTTTTTGCCACTTCTTCATTACTTTTTCTCCTTCCTGAGACAAAATATCTGACACCCAGAGTTAAAGGAGGAAAGATTTATTTAGCTTACTGTTTGCAGAGGTTTCAGTCCATAGTTGGCTGGATCCAAGGCAGGGTGGCATGGCAAAGGGCCTTGCAGAGGAGAAACAGTTTGTGGCAGGCAGAAGGCAGCAAGGCAGTGAAGTAGAGAAGAAGGAACAGCAGACCTGCTTTCTTTTTGTCTCTTTATATCCACCTTTTGGGTGGTGCTACCTACACTCAGCTTGGGCCTTCCCTTTATCCACACCCAATCAGTGAATTAATTTAGTAATCACACCCCCTTAATCGCATTCAGGCACTGGCTCCACTGAGCTACATCCCTGGTCGATAACCCCTTAATCCCAGAATCACACACCCTAGATCCAGCCACCTCCGAAAACCCCCACCTATGACTGCATATTTTGGGGAGACATCTAGACACAAGCCATAACACCACCTTCCAGTTTCATCACTGTATTCTCATTTTAGTACTCTGTCAGCTAATATCCTAGCAAAGACCAGACTGCCTCTCTTAATGTAAGGATTATCATCCAAACTGAGATAATTTTGACACTAAAAAGGGTTCCATTAGTCATTTTTTGGCCAATCCCTGGGACTATCAAGCAAACAGGGACAAGTGATAAGCCTATTTTAAATCTTTTCAATCCATATCGTGACATAATACATGTATAGAAAGAATTCAAACACCAGTTTGTAATGTTAGTTGGGTGGACAATCTTAGATGGTATATCACAAACACCTGCAGGGTAACAGTTATGATATATAGTGATGTGTTAAGAGACCTCTGGTGCACTTGGAGAAAATTTATTTCCCTGATTTGAAAAGGACCAATCAATTTGCATGAGTCCAAAATGGTGTTTTGGGGGCAATGTGAAGTCAAGTTGCACTGTGAAATTTCACAGAGGTGAGAACCCTTATAGCAATGATGAAAGGTCAGTACCTAGTTACAATGCCAGTTCCCAGTGCCCCCTGGCCTAGCAGAAAAGCCGTTCTGTTAAACAGATGACAGGCACTGATGCACCCTTTGAGTCTGTAGCCTGAGTTCAGGTGGGACTGGGATATGGGATCATTCCTAGAGGCCAGAGAACAGAGGGAGATAAAGACTCAAAGTTTGGGTGAGGAAAACCAGACTAAAATGAGGTAGCAGAGCTAAAGAGAGACATCCCACTATCATGGATTTTTTTAAGATACAAGTATTGATTTTTTATGGTGGTTCATTAGTTTTATTAACCTAACAAAACAAATTTCAACCCTTTCTACTCAGACATTCTTTTAAACCATTATAATACATGTGACATTTATCTCTGGGGATGGACAATTTCCAATAGTCATTCAACAAATGTTTCTTGAGAAGCTAGTACACCTTTCAAGAAGTCTTCTAGGAACTGGGGATATAGGAATGAGCAGGACAAATTCTCCGACCTCATTCTTCAATATGTCTAAATGCTCTTATGGAAATGACACTTTAAAAATACATTTATATAAACAATCTTTTTCCATGTTATGAAAATTGTATCCTCTTTCTAACCTTCAATTTCCTAAAGTACAAACTAAGGGCACTGACTCAGATACTTCCCCAACCCTCCCAGCTCTAAAATCCTGGATTTTGTTGTCACTTTCATCATTTAATGTGAAGGGCAATGCCTTTCTTTAGTCAAATTTTCTGTTCTTAGCATTAAAAATTTAAATCTATCTCAGAGCAGCACATTTGACATTTTTGCATATACAGAATATAAATTAAAAGGCTAAATATATAAACCAACTGTAGAACTGATCAAAAAGCATGGTTATGGAACCAACATGTAACACACTTTTCCAGTGGTCTCTTCTGGAACGTATATGAGAAACCTGACCCTGTTCTGTGTGGACTTTATGTAAATCAGTACTTCAAGGAAACTACATAGTGATAGAAATATGGTTGAACAAGAAAGTTTACTTATTACTCTTAGATTGGAGATGAGAAAGACTCCACATACTATGGCCTCTTTCCAAAATAAGAAAAAAGTCTCGTCATTTCAGTGTCAAGACTGATAACATTTGGCAAGCTAATGTGGGGAGAGTAGAGGAAATAACATCAATGCTCCTACTTGTCAGTACTTGAGAGTGACTTACACATATGATCCCAGCTTACCATTGTTATTTTCCATTTTAAAATGAAGAAACAAGGTATGTGAGGGAAAAAGTAAATTGTTCATGAGTAAGTAGAAAGTGGCATAGTTGAGAAGACACTTGAGTCTGGAGCCATGGAAAATCAGTTTCTCCCCTTTTTTGTGGGGTTACTCTAACATTTTAAGTGAAGTTTTTAAACCCTGAATTTAATTATATATTCAGAATTTTGATGGTTGGTTCTTCATACCCTCATAGACATTAAAATCAGCATATAAAAATGCTTTTGATTGAAGAGAATTTTTTCAAAGTCGTTATCAGATATTTGTGAGATGTGTGGTACCATTGACATCTGTTGATTGTCTTTTCCCATGTGAGTTATGATTTTTCTGATTTTTGAATGATTTTGAATTATGCCCTGGATATTTTGAATATTATGTTTTGAGGCTGTGGGCCTTGTTTAAATCCTGGGGAAAGTGTTGATATTTTCACTTTAGCAGTGACTGACCAAGTTGTGTTCAGCTTTCAGTTTGCATCAACCTTCTATTGGTTATACCTTCAGTGTCAGTTCTGTTTATGCACACCCCTCCTTTATATGCAATATATAAATTAGAAATACCTAGCCCAGTGCCCACTTATGTCTCCATATTTAAATGGCCATGCCTGTTCCTACCTAACTTGGCCAAATTATATGATGGAATATTGATTTGCTTAGGGATAAGACCAGTGCTCAGCCAAATAAATTAGAAAATAGTTGATTTGGAACTGGCATGTTCATGAAGAATGAATAGACCATGGATTCAGAGACTAAATTATATGTGTAAATATCATATTGTGCACTTAATAGCAACTTGGCTTTGGGTAAATTACTCCAATTCTGAGTTTCTGTTTTTTCTTCTGTTAAGGTAAGTAATATATTGCTGGGTATTTTTTTTCTTTCCCATTAAGTTTATTGGTACATTTTAGGTATAAAATATAGTTACATTCATCATTGGGATCTTGTACCATTACATGAGTATCTTGGTTCTTTTTTTTCCCCCCTCCCCTGCTGGGTATTTTTGAGGATTAAATAGGCCTATACAAATTGAACATTGAAATAAAAATATGCAAATCCCAGAGTTCAGTGCCTGGCACATAGGAATTACTCAATGAATATTTCTATTATTATTTAATTTAATAAAACATACTTCAATAATAAAAAACTATTAAAAACAAAGAACAAGAGTGATACCTCAGTGCACATACTACTTTTGCTATGCTTTGTTTTGCAGCTATACGCTCATTAGTAAAAGAGGCTAATGGGATTATAATGGGCTAAAACTCACTTGATGGCAAACAGTGTCAAACTTACAATCTCCTGGATTTCTCTGATCTCGCTTCACACAGTTGCTTCAACATTTGCTTATCTTGGTCATTCTTAATTTCTACACAAATCCTCCAGTTTCAGGACCTTTGTATTAGCTGTACTCTCTTTCTCAAAAATCTTCTCATAGCTGCTACTTTCTTATTATTTAGTCTCAGAGCAAATGTGATCTCCCTAAAGAGCCCATCTTGACAACCCATCTCAGGTCATGGCATACCTCTTCATATAAGTGTCTATCCTATTATCCTAATTTTATTCACAGCATTTATTACTATTTGAAATTATCTTATTTATCTATTTATTTTATTTCTTTTTTATTATCTTTTTTCACCCAGTGAAATGTTAGCTCTGTGAGGTAAGACTTCTTATCCCTACTATGGTTTTCCCTGAGCTTAGAACAGCCTCTGGCCCAAAACATCCTTTTAAATACTTGTTGCCTATATTTTCTTGAATTGTTTTATTCCTTTTCTAGAAGAAAATCCATAAATATTATTTGACTTAATTGGATTTTTTTCACTTTCTGGTCCCTCAAACATTCAATAATTTATCAACTTACCTGAATAAATTTAAAATCTGGATTGATTTCCACATTTAAAGTCTTGATTTAGTATTTTTAATGTAGAAAAATCCAATGAAAATAGGAAGCCATTAATTTTACAACTTCTAAGCATCCAACACATGCATATAATGGAACTATGTGGGGTCTCTGGGCCGGGCATTAAATTATGTAACAACAACAAAATACCAATAATGAGGAAGATCTGTGAGGGGGCTGGGAGGGGCAGAGCTCTTGCTCTCTCAGGCAAAGCAACCTTCATCTTCATGAAGGCTCTCTAGATCCCTGGCAAAAAGCTGCAGCTAGACATGATCATGTTTACCAAATATAAACTCTGTGATGATTTGATCCAACTTCAGTCAGTAATGTGGCTGAAAACAGAAGTTCGATTTCAGGCCGAGAGAGGTTCCCCTGCACTGGCTATAATGGGTGTTATATTTCAATCCCTGTGGTCCCCACTTCATTTAGCAGGATTTGTTTGAGACAAGTCTGGTTGATTTATCCTGCTCACTAATGAGCTCTTCCTTCAGCAGAGCAGTTGTTCCCAAGCTGGGAGCTGAGTCATTAGCAGAAGAATCTGCAGGACATTCAGAGTTTGGGAGACTGACTTTACAGAAGATTGGAGTTACAAGACATATAATTGTGAGGAGTCACCCAAATCACTCTGAATTTCATAAACTACAATATGCTATATTTGAAAAAAAAAACCAAGTACTTAAAAATTTTTAGCTAATTTGTTCGTGATAGTCATGCA
This sequence comes from Heterocephalus glaber, assembly GCF_000247695.1. The sequence continues at coordinate 37,172,427 of NW_004624730.1, forward strand.
AATAATACAGTTCTGGAGATTAGAAAATAGGTTTAAGGGGACTTCGGGGAAGATGGCAGAGTGCTAAACAGCAGCAAATCAGCCTCTCCGAGATTTGAAAGCCAGACAGTGGAATATAACAATTTGAGGAAGAAAATAAGGAGGGAGGTGGATTCGCAGGACACAAGAAGGATCTATGGGGAGAATTGGAGCCCAAAGGAAAGTGAAGAGACAGGCCTCAACACAAAAAATGGAGGTGGCAAACATAGATTTCTCCCTGATTCCTGGCTTGCAGTGTGAGAGAGGAGGCTCGAACTTAGAGAAATTTAGTGAGGGTGGATGACCTCAGAGGCCTGCAAGGAGAATCAAACCAGTGGAACAGATCAGTGTATGCTGTGAGCTACAACAGTTGGTGAGTGACTCTAGTTCAAATGTTTCCTGGAGAGAGTGGTTAGCCAGATGCCATTTTAGGGGGAGGGAATCCAACTGAACCCAGGATTTGGAGCAGCTATGGGTTGAATTCATCTCAGGGCTCCCAGAGACTAGATGAGGCACAACCATGGGAAATATCTAGGGTCAGCGAGGTTAGGCTGGCAAGAAACACCTAGATTGTTTTAGGTTAAACAAGTCAGGCCCCAACTCCACAACCAGAAGCCAGGATCAGCCTGAACTTCTGTGGATTTGAAAGCACCAGAATCAGCACCCTGCCATATTTCTACTATAGGCTTACTGTGATCATCCAGTATAGATGTAGGCTTTGTCTGCCTTTTTGTCTACCAGTTACAGTGAGGACATTCCCTGAATTGGACACTACTATAAAAATCGAGACCCCAAAAGATAACCATAGATTTGAAATCACAGAGAAATCTTTTTTTTACTGTTTTTTTTTTCTTTTTCTTGATTTTTTAATGTGTGCACATTGTTTTCAGTTTTTGTTTTGTTTTGTTTTGTTCCCATTTTTCTTTTTTGCTTCTTTCTTTCCCTCCTGTCTTCTTCACCAGTTTCTCAAAGCTTGGATAACCTTCCTTTGTCCTTCAGCCTTGCTTCTAATCTCTTTCTCTTCTTTTATTTATCTGGTTTTTCCTCTTATCTCTTTTCAGTTTCTCACCGGAGGGTAAAATCACTGAACTAAGGGGGAGATTTACTGTATATAATTTTTTGATTTGTTTTAGATTTTTTTATATAACTATAAATCTTGCACCCATAGTTAAATGTGACAAATTAATAGTTACAACAGTTTGTCATTTTCTAGGCTGTACTTGGTCCTATTGTTATTGATTGTACTACTTTAGCCAAGGTGACATAGTTGTTATGATCAGTTGATCTTCTTTACATTCCAATGCTGAGATTGTTTGTGGCTCATAATACCATAGTCCAGTACCAAAGAACTAAGCAATAGGCCAAATAGGCAGCAACTTCTTATCCCTAACAAATTGAAGAGGCAGGATCTTGGAACAGACTCAAAAACTAAAAGCTTGCTACACTGAATGACATCCCTGAAAAGTAGTCATTTCCTAAGGAGGTCTTGAAACCAGTAATAAAGCTATCTACTGTAATAAACAATTTACAAGCATAACACAGAAAAAAAAAATTTTAAATAGAAAATGAGAAGACATACAAGACAAACCTCAGACTTTCAGGTTGTCAAAAGCAAATCTGAGGGCATTAAGGTAGAAGAAATCAAAAGCCACCAAACTGAAATTTCTCAAATGGTAGCAATGGAATAACAAAGGATATGAATGAGTCTCTACAAAAAAAATCAGAAATAATTTTACAAATAAATAAAAGGATGATGACCATAATAAAGGACAGAGTTAATGAATTTAGAGTAGCTAAAGATCTTAAAAAATAGGGGAACTTAGAAAAGAAATGGAAACTATGAATGCTCAACATAGGAAAAAGCTGAATTCCATGAAACATATTAAAAAAGATATCCAAGAGGTTAAAAATTCTATTGAAAGTATATGCAGCAGAATCAAACAATGTGAGGACAGAATATCAGATCTAGAAGACAAGTTTGCCATTAGTGATCATCAAATGAAAGACTTCATAAAAATTGCTAGAGATTGTGAAAAATCAATCCAAAGGCTGCTAGAGGATGCAAAGAAGAGTAATATAAGATTAATCAGAATCAATGAAAAATAAAAAAAACCTGTTCACAAAAGTAATGGCAGAAAACTGGAAAAAGAATTTGACATACAGAATTTGACATAAAATGATTCATACAGAACTCCAATTAGCCATGACCAGAAAAAACTACACCAATGCTTCTAATAGTCAAGATTCTAGAAATTCAACACAAGAACAAAATATTAGAAGCTGTTAAAGAAAAGAAACCAATTATCTATAAAGGAAAGCCCATCAGAATCACAGCAAACTTCTCAACATGAACCCTTAAGCCAAGGAGAGCTTGGAGTGAAGTATTTCAAGCCTTAAAAGAAAAAAACCTCCAATTTAAATTGATGTACCACCCCCAATTGGTTTTTTTTTTTTTGTACCGAGGATCAAACTCAGGACCTTGCACATGTGAGGCAGGCGGCGGCACCACTGAGTTAAATCCCCTGCCCAACCCAAAATTATTTTTCAAAGTTGATGGAGAAATAAGATACCCCCATGATAAGGAACACCTAAAGAACTCATGACAACAGATTATTAGAATGGATCAAGAAATGAAATCCATCAATATGCTATACACAAGAAACAAATTTAACACAAAAAGAAATTCATAGACTGAAAATCAAAGGATGGAAAACAATACTCCATGTGACAGGAACCTGGAAAAAAGCAGAGGGAAAAAGCAGGGGTAGTTATTCTAATTGCAAGCAAAGTAGATTGGAAGCCAAGACTGATCAGAAAAGACAAAGAAAGTCATTAGAAGAGATAATAATTATAAATACATATGCACCATATACCAGTGAACCCAACTATATAAAACAAGCATTAATTGATGTGAAAAATCAGATAACACTAATAAAATTGTGATGGAAGACCTCAATACCCCACTGTCACAAATAGACAGATCCACCAGACAAAAATCATCAAAGAATTATCAGAGCTGAACCAAATGAACAAATGAACTTAGAAGATATCTACAAGTGTTCCATTTCACAACACCAGAATTCACATTCTTCGCAGCTACACATGGGACTTTCTCCAAAATAGACTACATAGAAGCTCATAGAACACACTTAAGTAAATAAAAAGAATTGAAATTATCCCATGAATATTATCAGATCATAGTGCAATGAAATTGGAAATCAATGGCAAAAGAAACCACAAAACCTGCTTAAACACATGGAAATTAAATAATACCCTTCTAAATAACCAGTGAGTCACAGCTGAAATTAAAGAAAAAATTAGAGTTTTTACAATTATACAATAATGACAGTACAACATACTGGAACTTATAGGATACAATGAAAGCAGTCCTATGTGGGAAATTTATAGCAATGAATTCCATATCAGAAAAATAGAGAAAGCTCAAATAAATAACCTAATGTTGAACATCAGGCTTCTAGAAAAAGAACATCAAGTTAAACCCAAAGTGCTCACAAGGGAGTAAATTATAAAAATCAGAGAAGAAATTAATGCAATTGAGACCAATAAACAATACAGTTGATGAGCTGAAGAGTTGATTCTTTGAAAGATTAAGTAAAATAGACAAGCCCTTACCAACTTTATTTAAAGAAAGGAATGAAAAGATTCAAATCCATGCATTTAGGAATGAAAAGGATGAAATAACAACAAATCCTGCAGAAATCCAGAAGATCATCAATATCTACTTCATGAAGATGGAAAGCATAGAGAAAATGGACACATTCCTAAATACATATGTATTTCCAAAGCTGAGTCAAGAAGATATAAATGTCCCTAATAAACCAGCATCAGTGGATGAAGTCAAAGAAGTAATTTTTAAAAATACCAACAAAGAAAACTCCAGGTCCTGATGGGTTCGTTGCTGAATTCTACAAGAAATCTAGAAAATATCTAATGCCACTACTCCTCAAACTCTTTAATGAAATTGAAAAGGAAGCAGTACTCCTAAACTCATTCCTAGAAGCAAGCATTACATTGATATCAAAACCAGAGAAGGATCCAACCAAAAAAAAAAGAAAACTATAGGCCAATCTCCTTAATGAACATAGATGCAGAAAGCCTTAATAAGATGCTGGTAAACAGAATAAAGCAAGTCATCAAGAAGATTATACACCATGTCAAAGTAGGATTCATCCCAGGGATGTGGGGATGGTTTAAAATATGCAAATCAATAAATGTAATACACCATTTCAACAGAGCCAAAGACAAAAACAACATGATCATCTCAATAGATGTGTAAAAAGAATTTGACAAAGTCCATCACCCATTCATGACAAAACCTTCAGAAAATTGGAATAGTCTTTATCTATTATCTCAATTTGATAAAAGCCATCTATGACAAACCAATGGCCAACATCATACTAAGTGGTCAAAAATTGAAAACTTTCATTCTAAAATCAGGAACAAGACAAGGATGCCAACTATCACCACTCCTTTTCAATAATGTTCTAGAAACATTAGCCAGAGCAATTAGACAAGAGAAAGAAATAAAAGAAATAAGGATAAGAACAGAAGAAGTTAAATTACCATTTTTTGTAGATGAAATGATAGTTTATATAGAAGTCCCTGAAAAGTCCACTAAAATTCGCCTAGATTTTAATATCCAAATTCAGTACCATAGAAGGATACAAAGTGAAAACTCAAAAATCAGTGTCATTCCCATACACAAATAACAACCTGACTGAGAGAGATATTAGAAAAACAATATCTTTCACAATAGTATTAAGAAAAATGAGATACTTAAGAATCAATCTAATGAGGAAAGTAAAAGACCTTACATTGAAAACTACAGTACTCTGAAAAAAGGATCAAAGAAAATATCAGAAAATGGAAAGATATCCCTTCTTCTTAGATAAGCAGAACCAATATAGTGAAGATGGCCATACTTCCAAAACTGTTATACAGATTTAATGGACTCTCAATCTCAATACCAATAGCATATCTCACACAGCTAGAGAAAACAATCCTAAAGTTCATTTGGAACTATAAGAGACCTCAAAGATCAAAAGCAAAAATTCTGGGCAACAGGGGCAAGGGAAGAGCATCTCCATCAGTGACTTGAAACTATACTACAAAGCTACTGTGATAAAAACAGTGTGGTACTTGCAAAAAAAAATAACAACAAAAAAACATACCTGAGGGTCAGTGGAACAGAATAGAAGATGAAGATGCAGGAGCAACTCCAAACACACTAGTCACCTTATCTTTGATAAAGGGGTCAAATGGCTTCACTGGAAGAAAGATAGCCTCTTTAGTAAATGGTGCTGGGAAAACTGGCTTTCCACATGCCAAAGATTAAACCTAGAGCCATATCTCTCACCATGCACTGAACAAAGATCTAAATATTAAAACAGAAACACTTAATCTGTTGGAAGGCAGAATAGGCATAATCCTTGAAGACACAGGTGGAGGCAAAGACTTTATGAACAAAACCCTAATTGTGCAAGAAATATTACAAAGAATCAACAACTGGGATATCATTATATTAAAAAGCTTTTGCACAGCAAAAGAAATCACCCAATAGAGTGAAAAGAAAACCCACAGAGTTGGAAAAAATTTTACTAGCTATTCCTCAAAGGACTAATATCTAGAATATATAAAGAACCAAAAAAAAATCAGACCCCCCAAATTTAAAGATCCAATCCAAAAATGGACAGCTAAAATGAATAGACACTTCTCAGATTAAGAAATATAAACAGCTAATAAATATATGAAAAAAATGTTCAACATCCCTGGTCATTTGAGAAATGCAAATTAAAACAATGCTGAGATTCCACCTCATTCCAGAAAGAATGGCAGTCATCAAGCAATCAACCAATAATAAATGCTGGCAAGGCTGTAAGGAAAAAAGAATCCTTCTCCACTGTTGGTGGGAGTGTGAATTAGTACAACCAGTATGAAAATCAGTATGGCGATTCCTCAAAAACTAAAGCTAGAGATTCCATTTGATCTTGGTATTGTCTCAAAAGCATTAAAAGCATCATGTCACAGCGATATATACACACCCATGTTTATAGCAGCACACTTTGCAATACCTAAATTTTGGAAACAGTCCAGATGCCCATCAACAGATGAATGGATAAAGAAAATGTAGTTTTTATATACAATGGAATACTGTTGTACCATAAAGAAGGATAAACTTGAGACATTTTTAGGTAAATGGATATACCTTGAGATCATACTTCTAAGTGAAATAAATCAGGCACAAATGTTTAAATATTGCATTGTTTCTCTTGTGTGTGAAACAGAAATTGTAAATAAAGACCAAAATGGATGATAAATATTGGAAGGTAGGAAGAAAATGTTCAAATGGGTGAGGGAAGGGAGAAGGGAAGGAAGAGAAAAGAGAAAAAAGAGAATAGAAGAAAAAATGCAAGCAAAGCTTTTTTAAATAAGGAAGGGTTGAAGGAAGGGAAGGAGAATGAGGAAAAATGAATCAAGTTATATTATGTACATGCAGAAATTCCCTCTGATAATATGATCTTTATGTATATCAAATGTGTATCAATAAAATTAATTTTAAAAAATAAAATGGGTTTAAAAAGGTGTCCCACTCCATTCCACAAACCTGTAATACCAAGAAATAGCCACCAGTATAAGTTTAAGTTTTCTTAGCATTTTCTAAATGTTTCCAGGTATATATAAACATACAGTGGTACCTCAGTTCATGAACACTTTTGTTTGCAAACATTTTGTTTTGAAAAGAGAAGTGTTTTGCAAAATTTTGTTTTTATTTGCAAACTCTGCATGTTTTTATTTGCAAACTCTACTGTTTGGTGACATCAGTACTGTGGCCATCTTTCCCACACAAACACAACTACGGCCATATTTTCCAAAATTATAAAACACATTAAGTTTGTGAAGTGATGTACCACTGTCCATGATCATGCAGAGGCAAAGAGACAGATAGTTGTATAGTAATGAGATCCATCAAAAAATATGATTCTGGAACCTATATAGTGTGATAAACTGCATCGGTGGACCCAATTCTTCACTTCTTTCTGGAACTTTGCTGTCCTCTCCTGCTATGGGTATTTGACCTGCCCTTACTTGACACTGGACTCAATCATGCCATATGTTTTTGTTAATGGGATATTTTCAGATTTTATAAAGTACAGTTTTTAAACAGATATATACTGGGAATGTTGTTTTGAATTTCTGCTAGTATCTTAAGGATTTGTCTGGGCTAGCCTGCTTGCAGATGTGATTCTCACATCTGGCAACCCTCACATATGTGAGTGGGTCCCACAAAGATCAGAATAGACGTTTAACTACCTGCTCCCCATTTGACCACAGATACTTGGGGAATGAAAACTTGTAGAGCCACTCATGTTAGTGGTTAATTGCTAAGCAATCTTACTGTGATATCTACTGAAAAAAAACCTATTGGTGATACCTACTGAAACTCTTTCCATATTGGCACATAAAGACTTATCTCTTTTGCTTTAACTAACTGCAAAATATTCCATTGTATGCAAGTACTATAATTTATTTAATTCACTCTATATTGACAGGCATTTACATTGGTTTCAGGCTTTTTCTAGACAAACAACACTGTCATAAGCATACATAGATAGATATCTTTATATAGTTGGCCTGTTGATACAAAGCATAAATTCTGAGGTAGAACTGATAGGTCAAAGGACAGGTACATTTCAAATTTTGCTAACTAGTGGCATGAAAGCCTACTTCTAAATTGTATTACTAGGTCATGATTTTATTTTAAAGACAAGAAATTCTTTCACCCTCCTCTAGGATAATGTATCTTTTTGAAAGAATGTTATAGGAATTTGATATTTATTAACTTCTAAGTTTTATTAACTTTACCTTGTAATAGTTTTCCTTCAAATTTTATACACTATTGACTATTGCCATTATTATTTATGTTTTAATGTACAGAGTCTCTATTTTATTTTTGAATACAAGAAGTTATATTTTTTAAGTTAGTCATTACTTGTTCAGCAGATCTGGTATGACAAATTCCCATAGAGAGCTGAGAGCCCATAGCTCTCCAGCAATTAGCATGGCATCTCTCCTAAGACCTTCATTCATTCAGTGCTATGCAATGGGAAGAATGAAAACTTTAGAGTTTGCCAGAATTCATTTTTAATTAGGGTTTTGCCTTTAATATACTCTATGAATTTAGGCATGTTCCATAAATCAATGAAACTCTGTTTCCTTCTCTGTATCAGAAGATGATGGTGTAAATATTCAAAATTTTGTGAAATCTCTTCTCATGTCTGTTGTTAGTTGTGAACAAACAAGAACATGAGGCAGTCCCTTGGGAGACTCACATTCAAGAGATGAGGAAGGATACTGAAGTGGAAAGAACACTCGAGACCCAAATATAAATGCTCACCATGCCTCTTCCTGCCTGAATAATCTTGGGCATGGCTTGTTAATCTTTCTCCATTTTATTTTCTCCATCACAGATGAGGATACAAATTCTTAGGGCTGGAATAAGGATTCCGGACCCTTTGTGTGAAGTAGGCCTGGCACATAGTAGGCTCATAATAGTGGTATTTGGCACTGTTTTTGTGTGTGACTAATGACCACACACAAAGTGAGTGGTTGTCATTTTATCTCACTGTTTTCTCCTACTATATTTTATATAATTTAAATGAATCCATCTATATTTTCACATTTCTGAAAATGGTATCCAATTTAAAATCAATAATTTTTTGTAATTACTGCATCAGGCTACGGTCATGATATCACTGAGATTAACTGTGCATGTGAGAACTTGGTGGTATGGCTATGCAACTAGCACTTCTCAAGGTCTCAGTTCACAGACTATGTAAAGGAAGGACCATCTGAGGAAGGAAGAGGATTCCTACTTATCATCTGAGACTAGTTCTTTCCACTCCTGCCATTTCATTGCCATCAATTAAGAAAGTAATAGGTGAGGGAAAATGGGTAAGACTCAGAAATACAAAGCCCTTGAGAGTCTTGCTGTATCACCAGGGAAAGAAGGTACAGAAATAAAACATAACTAACTATAGAAAGCAGTCTATGGCTGGTGCCAAGAAATAGTGCAGACACTATTAATGCTTTAGGAGACAACAAAAAAAGAAATAGTTGGGAGAGTGAGGCTTCACAAAAGGACAAAAACATCATGAGACTTTGAAATGAGAATAGAACTAAGGAAAGAAAGGGCCATCCTTCTGACATGTAGGATAGCTGGGACAAAGGAGCAGCAGAACAGATAGCCAAAGAGTATGACAAAATATAAGCAGGCTCTTTAGATTGACACATCAAGTTCACCAGGTGAAGGGAATACAGTGGTAAATAGGCAAGAGTTGGGTGTAGGCTACATTATGACCTTAAAGTTGCCTTGTATGTTCCTCCTTTTTAAAAAATGTATAAGTTAATGATGTGAATGCTTATGGATAATTGTCATTTAGGCCACTGACAATAGGAGGGAAATTTCTTCTTTATGGATGATTTGATCTAATTGTTCAGAACCATAAGAGGTCTCAAAAGACAATTTGTCATGATACTTGACTTACTAAAAACAATGGCATAATTATCAGCCACTCAAAAATTAAGAGCATTATTTTTGGCAAATGACCTTTAAATGTAATTAGTTCAGTTTGATAACCCCAGGAAACAAGTCTATTCATTTGGTTACTAAGAAGGTTTTAAAAAACTTTTTTATGGCTATGGTGGAAAATTGATAACATCTGGTTTGAAGATCACATGCTAGCCAGTATTAGCCTGGCCATATAGTGTACAGCTCTTGAGATTTAGCAATTAGTTTTTTGTAAGGTAAATCCAGACATTTCTTTAGACAAGCCTGCCTGGTGCTGAGAAAGGGAGCCTGTGGATCTGAGTGAGTAATTCAACTCATATAGGTTCCTCAGTAAGACCTGAGACCCTGACCAATGTATTGAACATTTCAACCTGCACCCCATTCCATCATGAACACTTACTACACCCATTAGTTGCTGTATTTTTTGGTTTAGTTCCATAGAATTTGTCACCGTCTAACATACTATACAACATTCATATTTATTAAGTTCTTGTTCATTATATATAGTCTTATCTGGCTAGAATGCCTACTTCATAAGGACAGGATATTAGTCTGTTCCATGTATTTCTGTATCATATGAGTGTAGAATAGTGTCTAAAGTATAATCTTCAAATATGTAAAGGACCATTACTTGGATAAGTGAACTCATCCACAGGAAGTCTATAGTGTTGGGGGGGCTATCACAGCTTCTGAGATCAATTTTGTATCTGCCTCTGTCGCTTCATTTTTCTTTTATTCTAGAAACTTATGACTTTTTTATAGAGGAGAACAAATAATGTTAATATTATTGTGTGGCAGGGGATAAACCCAGAACTTTGTACACACTTGGCAAATATTACCACTGAGCTACATACAACTACATATCCATCTCCATTTTTAAAATATTGGTTGAGATGCAATATGTACATAGCAATATGTCAGTGATATGTCTAATGATGTCAGGATTGATCTTTTTACTTTGATTTATGGACAGGAGAGAGAGTTTTGGTTTTAAAAAGCTGACAAAAGAAGCCATGAGCATATTCTTCTGTTTCTGATTTACTAAAAAATGATTCTGTCTATTGTTATAAGGCACTCCAGTTTGAGATTAGGATTATATATTCTGGCATTTAAAATAACCAAAATGGATATATCAGTTCATTTACTGGATTTCAGTTTTCACAAGGAGATTCTTATTACCCACCACCCACCTGCATTCATTAAATCCACACTGAGCCCACTGCTTCTCTCATGCCATTCAAGGGCGCTATTAAATCATGTTGCAATGTTTTAACACCACAACATTTCAAAAAGAGGTCTGAGAAAGAAAGTAAATGAGGATTTATATAAAAATAAGACTTTCCAGTGGTATCTTCTGAGAGTGAATACCAAGTATTTAACTGAGAGTTACATTATATTTTACTATTTAGTTGCTGAATTTAAATTCCAAGGCCAATTTTTAGTGTTGTATCTTATGTCACTCTCAGTCTAGAATGGGTGAATAGTAAGATGGTAAGCAGAAATCTGAGGGTGCCTCTTCATTACATTGTCACAACAAGGGAATGGAAGAGGGGAGGAGCATGTTATCTCCTTCTCTGACTTAATGTTTTTGGAAAACTCCCCAAATTTCATCTGCTCCTATAATTTTATTTTAGATATATCTAGTAAGTGCTTTGCTGTGCTTTAAGTTACAGGTCAAAAGTAAGGGGCACTTGGCACCTTGATACCCAGCTAACAATACTAATGGATTAACTAAATACCTCAGTTCATGAACACTTCTGTTTGCAAACAATTCAGTTAGCAAACAAAAGTGTTTAGCATCATCTTGCTTCTGTTCCCAAACTCTGCATTAGGTCACAAACACAACCATGGCCATCTTACTCACACAAACACAAATGCAGCCATCTTCTCCCAAATCATAGAAAAATTAAGTTTATAAACTGAGGTACCACTGTATTATTTTTATTATCTTGTATTGACATTTTTATTTTAAAAATACACAGATCATATGTGTACAGCTCAACACATCTTCACAACCTGAGCTTATCTATGTAACAATACCCAGATCTGGTAACAAAATATTGTCAGCAGCTTATAAATCTGTCATTTTGAGCCCCTTAAATTGCCACTCATCCTCCAGAAGTAACCACTCTCCTCACTTATTACAGATTAATTCTCTCTACTCTTTTGTCATTTGATTAAGTGGACTCACATACTATATACTCTTTTGTGTTGGCTTCTTTCCATTTTATTATGTTTGTGAGATATATTTTGCATTGTATTTAATAATAGATCATTCAGTCTCATTGCCATACACACTATTACATTATGTGAAGATACTATGATTTATTTATCTTTTCAACTCTCAGTGGGCATTTGGAGAGTTTCCAGTGTGGGGCAAGCGTGAATAATGTTGCTATGAACATTCTAGTACAGTGGTAGTGAACTCATGGCACATGTGCTGCAGTAGGCTGTTTCTATCAATGAAAACTCTAAAAGGTTCACCATCACTGTAAATCTAGTGCATGGAATTATGGTGGAAACCTGCAGGCAATTTCATTAGCTATATATCTACAGGTGGAATTTCAGATTCAGATCTGCTAGAAGTTAACTGATTATTTTCCCAAAAGGAAAATATACATATGCATAGAGAAGTAAAAAATATATGATGGTGGTAGAATCTAGTGATAACTTTCTATTCTTGGGAAATTTTGCTCACCAAAGTCAAAGCATCTAAGTGATAAGTCAGACCATCACTTCTCTTTCCAAGAAATTATCCAATTGTATCTGCCTCTCCAGCAGGCATCCAGGAGATCAAGGAAAACTATAATGAAAATTCACACTTGTATATCACTCTCCATTTGCAAAGCACTTCATAGATATTAACTAATTAATCCTCCACTTCTCTCCTGCTCTCCCACCATGAAGCAGGTGGCATCTCCATATTATGTCGCTCAATTTCAGAAAGATAAACACAAGAACAGGTTATGTCATATCCTTACTGAGGTCCAGGAGTGTAAAATAAATACTTTGCTGCCTGGGGCCTTTGTGAAATAAAATTACCACATATTTTGAGCCTGAAAATCTAAATTGCATAAATAAAGCCTCTGAAGAACTTTTGTCACATGTGACAGAAAAGATGGATTCATCATGGGGTTTGTTTACTAAACTGTCACAGTGGTTGCTCATGAATATCAATGATGTGATATCCCCTGGGAAAGCTGTGGAAGAACCATAAGGAGGAAAAAATTACTGAACGTTTTTAAACATAAGACTGACCAAAGGCTATTAAGGTGATTCCTTTGGGTTTCCCCCACCCAACCCAAGTGAAAAAAATTAAATTATTTAGAAAAATGACACAAATTTATAAACCTTGTGAAAAAGGGGATATCTGGTCCTTTGTGAGTTTATGATTAGAAATAGACATCTTGTAATGAATTTCTTCTGAATGATTAGAAAAGTACAACATTCCATGTAAATTGTAATTGTCTATATGTATCTATTAATCACTAGCCAAATTTGGGTTATTTTCTAATGAGAAAAAGCCTAAACCTATGAAAATGTTATTGTTTTATATTATGATTTATAAAAATGAAATAATCTACTTTAATTTTAGATACAACCTGCATTGTAAAGCTAGGAGCCAGGAAAGTAATCAGAAGTAGCGATTATACCAGATGAAAAAGAATTTTTCCTGAGGCTACATTCTGCTCTGGTTCTATGTTCAAGCTTGCTCTGGTTTCCAAAATGATGTTTCTTTTTTTTTTTTTTTTTTTGCCTATTGAGGACACTGGAGAGTCCTTAGGGCATTGAAGACAAGAAAAAGAGGGGAAATAGGTGGTTATTAGATTTGATATGTTTGGTCAAAGGAGAAATTAAGATGCTTAATGTTAGATTTTTTTTTTCTGTTCATGTAGGTACTTCTGGGGTGAAAACCCCTTAACAAAACCTACTAAAGAATAAAAGAGCTGCAGCCCTTTGTAAATAAGCAGCAGGGAGGGCCGGGATTTAGCTCAGTGGTTCTACAGCCTGCCTTGCAAGTGCAGGGTCCTGAGTTCTATCCCCAGTACCAAAAATTAAAAAATAATAAGCAGCAGGGATGTGTTAAGTAGGTATATGTCTAAAGTATGAGATGGACCAAGAGAATAAACTTCTACACTAGATTACATTGAGCTGCTAATAAGACCCTACATCCACCCGTACCACCAGCATATAGAAATGCCCCCAAGAAAAGCACATTGAACAAGAATAGAAGGCATTACTCCACCTATATTTATGATATATAGGCAAAGACATGATATGTGTAACAATTCTGAGAATGAAAAGAGAATTCAAAACTGGAATAATAAGTTGGAGTTGAAGCCAAAAGACCCAAGGAAGGAAATCTACCTTAGATTAGAGCCAGGACTTTCAATATTAACTTGCAGCACAAGGTAAGCAACTCCTATGAAAAAGGAGTTATATGTTTAAAGAGAGTTTGAGAAGTAGAAGTTAATTCGGGGAGAAAAAAAGACAGCAGGAGGAAAAACCCACCAGTAGTGAAATGGGCAAAGCAGACAAGGCTGAATGTGAGCTAGGCAGAAGCAGGGACAGAGCATGCACTGAAGGGCAAGGAAGATGAGGGCTGAGAGGTCATTGGTACTGCTAGGGACAGTGGTTTCTGTGTGTGTGTGAGTGTGTGTGTGTGTGTTGCTCAAAAGTGATTGAGTTGTGAAAGACTAGAAGTTGCAGAGGTAGAGAAGGAGTAGAACGTAAAGGGGGAAAAGATAGAAAAATGCAACAGTAGCCAGAATAAAGTTTCACTTGGTGGTTGTTTTTTGTTTGGTTGGTTGTTTGTTTAAGGATAAAAGACATCTTTATAGGTTGGTAGGAGTGCTAACACAGAAAGAGAATAGAGATGTTGAAATGCAAATGACAGTAATAGATGGAGCTAAAATTATGAAGAGGCAGAAAAGATTGGGTTCATTGGAAAACATGTAAACTGTTTCTCAACATTTCATTATCTTCCAGCATTACTATTGCTGATGAGAAATGTGCTATTGTGAGAAGTTTGATGCCATTCCTTTGTAAGATATTTGGCAGTATGTCAACTTTCTATTTTTACTTAACAGGTTATTCTAAAATGTACCCACATAAAGCAATAAATACTTATTATCTTACAGAGTTACTGTGGATCCAGAACCTACTGGTAGCTCAGTTCAGTGGTTCTGGCTTAGGGTCTCACATGAGCTTGCAGTCAAGATGAAGTCTTGACTGGGGCTTGTGGATCCCCCTCTGCAATGAATCACTCCCCCACCTCATAAGCCAGTGCTGGGTGTTGACAGGAGGATTTAGCACCTCTCCGTAGGGCTACTGAATACCCTCACAACACAGCAACTGGCTTCTCCTAGAGAATAGGTGACAACAGAGAGAAACATAGAGAGACAGATAAATAGAGAGGAACTGTGTGAGGACTGGTCTTAGAAGGCATGCACCTTCACTACTGTCACATTCTGTTTGTCAGAAGTAAGTCCCTATATAGAACCCATACTCAAAGAGAAGGTAATTAGCCTTTGCTCTTTGAAGTAAGAAATATTAAAGAATTTGTTGGTATCTTTCTAAACTGATACTGAAAACTAGATCTTGAACTAGAAACAAGAAGTTGGAGGACTTCACATTGGAGATGTTTAATGCACTTTGATGATCTGAGATTTAGTAGATATGGAATAATGAAATTTGTATTTGCCATGCTAGGTTTTTCTGCACACCCATGCCTGGGAAGGTTTGTGTAATTCTGAGCATATTATCACTAGATTGAATCTGCTGTGGCATCTAAGATAGCATGGAGAGTACTTGCATCACTAATGGAATGGAGAGCAGAGGGGGTGGATGCATCCATGACTCCATGTGTTACCTCATTTCTTGGCAGATCTCCTCAGAGGGTACTTTTTGGTGTGGCATTTCACAGGAAAAACAAGGATGTTAGTGACAAAGATACCGTAAGTTCTGACCTTCTTTGTTCTGCTGGTTAGAGCAGGCCAACCCTTGGAGGAGTGGAAAGAGCCTCATTTGAGGTGAAGCTTCTAACCCAGGCATACTAAAATGAGATGAAGTTGCTTCCCCCCTTCTGTTGCCATTTTCCTTCAGTGAGCTTGGAAGGAAGAAGGAATTAATGAGGCTCATTGTGTATGCAAGGGTAAGCACAGTTTGTGTTGAGCTAAGTCTAGCAGAAGCTGAAAAAGCATATCTGGCACAGTTAAGTAATTAGACTTCACATTTCTCACATTTTGTAAGGGGAAAAAATGTCTTTAGTGGAAAGTGTCTTTAAACTCATTTTCTACAGACAGAAAAGACTTTCTAACCCCAATCCCAGCCTTCCTCCTTTGTTGACCACATTTAAAATGAAGATGGAAATCAGGATAGTTGTGTTCAAGGTAATTTGTATGCTCTGCAATAAAAGGGTGACTGCTTAAGGAGCATAAATGATGCTAGGATCTTGATTAGAATTAAAATCCAGGACAATATAGATTAAGATCAAATGCAGGAACCAGGGCAATGATGAAAGAATCTATTTTCTTTCTTCCCAAATGATTGGGAACATATAGAGACCAGTGAGTGTATTTTCCATACCCTGATTAAAATATGGCCTTTGGAACCCAATTGCCTAGGTTTAATTCTGGCTCTATACTTACTATATGTGTGGTTTGGGGCAGATTATCTTTGACCTTCTCTCATTTCCTCATCTGCAAAATGCAGAAAATAACAGAATCTGCCTCTTAGGGTTATTTTGAATAAGAAACAAATAAATATATGTAAGTCATAATAAAACAATGACTGATGGATTACAAGCACTGTAAAGGTTAGTTATTTGTATGACTATCAATTATTATCAAGAATAATGTTATACAGAGAGTAGATACTGAATAAATATTTGCTATTTGAACTGAAGACCAAGGTTCCATCTCAAAATCTGTTAGGAAAGGTTGCTTTTTCATCTTCATTTGTGCCCACTGAAGCATTAGTTGCTACACACACACACACACACACACACAAATATGCACACACACACACGCACACCATGTTCCTTTAACACTGCTATTCTCTATGCATAATTGTGTTCCATATCCGCTACCTCTTTGAACTGCCAACATATTAAGTGTAGAGTGCATTTTTTCCCTATTACCACCATCTATCTCAGTGCCTGGCATTTAATAGGAATGTACAGTGAATATTTGTGAATACAGTGATAGACTGATTCATTAAAACTAATCAGAAAATATTTATGAAGTACCTACTGTATGGTAGCCATTTTACCTAGTGCAGGAATGTATAATCATCAAGACAGACATTGTCTTGCTCTAATGGAGTTCACAATGTAGTAGAGGTGTTTCCAGAATCCCAGATCACTTCAAGACACTGACAGAGAGGGCAAGAAGGCAGTGGATAATGTTTGCTGATTCCAACTCTTTATCAGTTAGGATATATCATACAGAAGATATCAGAAAACCAACTGATAGTCACTTAAACCTTAAGGTCACATATTGTTCAATTAACATATGTTAATGTTAGACAGCTCTAAAGATTGTTCATTAGCTCCTCGACATCAGAGTGACTGGTTAGTGTATCAACAGCTCCACTGGACTTCCCTTCAAGGTAGCAAAATGGCTACCAAAACTCCAGGCATCATTATACCACCACCTCTAAAGGCAGGAAGTATGACAGATTTCCACGTACCTGTCTCTTGTTAACAAGGAAAATAACCTTTTCATAACCTCTCCTGTTTATCTTTCCTTATATATCATTGTCCAAGATGGGAGTCACATGGCACCCTGACTTCAAGGAGGACTGAGAAACTGAATTCTTGGTTTGTCCAACCTTTAATAAGAAATTTATTCAGAAGTTTGTTCAGACCATAGGAGAAGGTGGTCAGGAATGGCTTTTGGGTAGTCAATAAACAGTATGTTCCACTCTCTAGTTTATTCTACTATTGTCCTTTCCTGTTACCTACATACAAGAAAGTGTGCAACATTCTGTGCCCCATCGTCTTTCCATCTTTCACCTGTTAAGTGAGGAGAGAGAGTGGATGGTCCTTGAGGGCTCGTTCAACTTTGGTTTCCAAGAATTGGTTAATCTGTTACCATAGATGGCAAGACCTCTTCACAACCAGCTCACACTTTTCTGTGTAATTACTATGTGCCAGGCACTCTGCACACTTAGCTGTCATTAGAACAGGGTATTTGGAGACAATGTGTTTGAGTTCTGGTCAGAGCATTTAATTCTGACAAGCAACAAATCTTCTCCAAGCATCAGAGTTCTCATCATTTAAATGGAGATAATTTACTCAAGAGCAAAGTTGCTATGTGGGTTAAATGAGATATTCAGTGCAATTTGCATTTTATTTTTTAAGATTTAGTTTCATAGATCACTTGAGGGGAATATTCTTTGTAAATTCTTCTTATTGTTACCTCTTTAAAGGACTCTGCTATAAAACAGTCGTATTAAAGCAACAGAACAGTCAGAGTAAGTCCTACATACTTCCCCCTTGCACCTGTAGCAACAAGTGCTAGCCTTCATGTGCAGTCATGGAATCCTTACCATTAGAGCTGCTGGTTTTCTGACTACAGATGCTAGCATATATGCTCTTACTGTAGTATATTCCCTTGGACTTCTGAGATCTTCAAAATGATTAAATGTGAACCAGGAAAGGAAGGTGAAGAACTTTGCCCTAGGCTCTTCACAATTTCAAGGTTCCTTCATAACAGAAAGTTCATTCTCTCAGAAATTATGCATGTAAATATAGTCTTGATCTTGCTAAATATTTGAAACATGCTAATAAGAAGACTGCATATGTGTTCAATTATGCTTATGGAAACACCACACTTTGTATGATGTCATCTCCTCAGACCAGATGCTCCTCACACTAACCAGGTGGGAGTTTCTCTCCTACCGGGCTTAAGCCCTTGAAGATATTTGAGGGGATGTGAAGATGTAGTAATTTTTTCTATCTCATTTTCTTTAAGAGCCAAATTTATTGAATCATATCACCCAGCAGAAGATACAGACAGCTAGTCCAAAGAAAGAAGAGCAGATTTGCCCTGTTTGCACGATAACCTCCTAAGCCTGCACTTTAATTGATGGCACCTGACATCTCAGCCTGAAAGCTTTAGCTGAAAAATGACAGTGACCTGAAAGCTAGCAGAAATGCTCTACAGGTGTGATCACCCAAAGTAATCCTGGATTATTGTAAGTGACTTAACATTGGGATCAAAATAATCATACTGGCATTTCCCATACATCAGTGCACATCTGGCATTCAATTTCGTTAACCTTTTGTAATCTCTTAAGATAAACTGTGCATGAAAAGTAGTGTAGACTGTGCTGTCAAGAAGAGCTGGGCTTGAAACCCATCAACACCTACTTGTTGAATGATATTTACATCTTTCTTTGCACCTGGGTTTTCTCATCTGTAAAATGAGAATACCTGCCTCACCAGATTGCCGTTAGAACTAAAAGATACTCCTGCAGAGAATCTAGCAGACTCTGACTCCATGGAAGGTGGTCAATACCTGTCCCTTCTTTTCCCTTGTCACTCACCCTAGAGAAGCTTTGTACTTTTTCTTGGCTCACTTTCTTTTTTCCAAATACTAATGGAAAAAATAACTAAATTTTAGCAAAGCTAATGAATACTTCAGGTTTTTAATTAGGCCTTTAAACTTAGAGAGCAGAGTCTATTTCAACCACATTACAAAAGATAAGAATAGTTGAGACTCAAAGTTACCTGAAAGGTATCTGCAAAGAAAATTAGATAATGAAAGGACAAGTGGCACATTCATTATGTGAGCAGTAATGGCTTAGGTGCCAGATACAATTAAGCTCTAGTAAGGGTCAAGTTTCTCGACCTGAATGTCAGCTTGCCTCCTGGTTTATGTGTATAGTATGTATCCTGCATCTGCCCTTCATGAGTTCATCCATCTATGAGGTTATCTCTGTCTTTCAGGAAGTTCTAAGGAGCTGTCATGTAAAATAAGTTATGATGAATCTTACCAATTCCTCCCAATTCTTGACCTTGAATTATAGATGCCCAATTACCACTGATTGATTGGTAATAGAAATATTGTTAATGTTCCTCATTTCTATCTCCTGTAGTTCTTTGCTTGATCCATATTATAATTCATAAAATTCCGATTGTCTTAAGGACAAAATGTAAGCTCTTTCATATATGAAATCTTTCCTTACTCTTTTCTTTTTAAATATATATTATATATATATATATATATATCTTTTTTTTTTCTGTTTTTGTTACTGGGGATTGAACTTGGGACCTTCTGCTTTCAAGGCAGACACCGAACTACTGAGCTAAATCCCCAGCCCCTCCTTGCTCTTCTCTTAACCATCTTCATGTATGTCCCTGATACTTCCCAGCTTCCAGCTATGCCATCTATTTGAAGGCTCAAGAATACTGTGCTATTTCTTATCTATATGCCTTTGAATATGCTCTACATTTAGCCAAAGGTAGCTTCTCCTGTTTTATCCATCTGCTAAATCTTCCTGTATTCATCCTGTGCTAAATCTCCTTCTGCCTCATTTATCTAGCTAAATCCTTTAATCATCCTCTGGTCCCTCCTTTAGCATTCTTCCTTGTCTCTCACCACCAAGGATCTTTGGGCTCTTTTTCTTTATTGACATGCCAACCTTGCCTGTGGTTCCCTCAGGACATAGTCTGTGAATTATAGATATTCCTTTCACTATAGACTTTGAGGTCTTTAGTGTCAGGAATTGTGGCTTCAATTCTTTTATCTCCATGGCTTAGTTTGGTTCCTGCCCTATAAAAGATAGTAAATGTGTATGGAAGAAAGGAAAGAGGGAAGAAAGTTAATCCCCATTTGTTTTTCAAAAGACTGCTTTCTGTTAAAGATATCCAAGGCCATTCTCTTGGTCCTTTGCTAAAAAGCATTAAGCCTGAATTCTTACTCAAAGGAATTCTGGCAATAGAAAATATTTTGGTGACCAATATAAGTTTTATGAAACAAAGTTTATATTTAAAAGTAAAATCAAGTTGCTGCTATTGGTATGATGAAATCTGTGAGAAGGGCAGACATTAGTGAGAAGTAATATAGCATAGGCATTAAGAACATCAATAAGGGAGCCAAATTATTCTGGTTAGAAGCCCAGATTTTCACAAGCTTTGTTAATTGGGGCAAGTTGCTTAACAGCTCAGTTTTTCCTAGCTTGAAATGAGGGGTGATAATAATATTTCTTAGAGGTTGTTGAGAGAATGAAATTAATGCAAGTAAAGGCATTAGAAAGGAGCCTGGCACATGCTAAACACTATATGAGTATTCCTTCTTGTTCATGATTATCCAAGACAAGATTTTCCTAGATAGTTAGCTGGAAGTTTACACAGAAGTCCTTATATATAATAATTAATGGATTGTGTCAATTTGAGTAAGAAATGCCCAACTAAATTGGATCAGCATGGTTCTGGGTGTGGCAGAAGGGATTTACTAAAGATAGAAGACCCACCCTGGGTGTGAATGGCAGCAACCAATAGGCTTGTCACTTAAATGGAATAAAAGTGAAACAAAGAAAGAAGCTTGCTTCTGTTTCTTTGGAGAAGCTCTCCAGTCTTCACCTTCTCTTTGGACATTGTCTCTCATCCTCCAGGACAGACTCTTCAGCCTTCCATTGCAGATCTTTAGGCCTCCTGATACCAACTCCCATCGGACACAGCAGTGAGCTCCAGGATTTTGATTGGATTCTTTGGCTCATTAGCATATAAACAGCCCTTTTGCATCCTTCCATATCTGACTCTGCAGGCAGTGATTGTAAGCCAATCTTGTAAATTCTTAGGTATTTATATGTCTTTCATTAAACCTATTTCTCTAGTAAGCCTCAACTGATACATAAAACATAAATTTGAAGCTGTCTTTTTGAAATGAGGGGTTGACATGAAGCCCAGAGCTCCTCTCTGACCATTCTTCAGGTGTTCTTTGGATTCCTGAGAGCTATAGAAGCTTAGTTGAGAAGCTCTGATCACAACTAAAAGCCCTCATTTTCCAGCAGAAGGATTGAGACTGAGCCTTGGCTCCACAAGAGTGCCCCATTGTTGAGAAGCGAGGACCATTCTAGGACCCAGTTCACCTCATCCTCAATACAGATCAGTCTTCCTCAAAGACTCCTTGCCCCCAGCAGGGACTCAGAATTAAAATGAACAGGATGGAAGGAGCTGGATTCTATATTCCTGCTTTAGAGTGGTCCCTCGACAATCGTGCTCAGTGACATGACTGTACCTCATTGTCTTCTGTCCTGCGAAACAGTGTGCTTCTGCAAACTACAAAATACGTTTCTCAGAGTCTGACAAAAAGAGACAACAAGCGAAGATACGATTTTTCTATGTGATTTTGCCTGCTCTTTTGGGTAAAAGTAGAATTCATTCTTTTTTTTTTTTTTACCAAATATCTTAACAATTCTAGCTTTAATTCATTGCCATGCTTTTTGAAAATTCCTAATTTGCTATTGTCTGAGCCTCTCCCCAAACAGAAAAGGCTATGGTTGTACTGTCTACATCTATACTGTAATTTAGTTTTACTTATATAATTAGACACAGTTGTAAACCAACTTAGCCTTACCTATGGTCCCCATTGTTCATTTGATTGACTCAGCAAAAACATTCAGAGCAGGTTAGTATTCCCACTCAACACCTTCTTTTCTAGTAACAAAACCTCATTTTCATGGAGAAAGTAAAATGTCTTTGTTTTCTATAGCAGACTTCCCATCTGTGGCACTCTGTAGAGCCTTATAAGCTATTTTTTTCAAGAGAAGAGAGTTATTCTATTTGTATGGTTGGGTCTAGAGAACCATAATCAACATTGTTGCATTTGTGAAAGCATGAAAATCTGTCACACAAAAAAACCGTATTTTCCTTTTTTTCATTCTTTTAAACTCTAATCAGAAGAGAGTACCTGAAACAGCACTGTGCACGTCTGCACACACGCTCACACACATGCACATGCACCACATTTGAATTCCTTGGAATCTATCCTTCTCATTACTGTTAAAGACTCTGTATGTTTCATTGGTAGATTGTTTTAATAAGATTACTAGAGGTTGTAAAGGTCTGTTTAGTCTTTCACCAAACATTTGTAGACTAGTGATAATAGGTATAGTCTCCCTACCCTGTTGTACCTTTGCAATCACCCTACAAAGTAGTTATCCACATTTTTAAGTGAGATAACTTAGAAAGCTAATGTAACTTGCACAAAGCCAAGAAGCTGGTCAGTAGGGAAGGAGAGAGAATGGATGGGCAGGATTTGAACCCAGGCATGTGAAACTCTAAACAAGTGCTCTGAAGTAGCATATGACATATGACATGCCTCCACCTGACAGGATGCACAAGGATGAAAAAGATGAAAAATACTCACAGACACTCCCTTAGGGACCTCATATACACTAATACAAAAGTCTGATTAAAGGTGCTAAGTGCTACATAGAACTCTGAAATATAGAGTCCTGGGCTATGGAATAATCCAGTCTCTCTGGAGGTGAAGCAGGACAAGCAGAGATCAAGGAGAGCTTCACTTAGGAAGGTGTTTGAGCTTGGTCTTAAGTGGAAGGAAAAGATTCTCAAAAAGCATTAAAGAAATAGCATTATAAAACTGTATAGCTTCCCTTGTTAAGAGAGTGGGGATTAGTCTAATGTGCGTGGGGGGGGTAGTGTAAAAATGGGTGAACTGGCAAGAACTGAAATTATAAGTGAAACTTCATACTGTAGGTCATGGTGCTCTTTTATCAACCAAGAGTTTCTTATTGCAAAACAGCAATAAACTCTACTTTAAGTGAAATAAACATAGGGCACCATATAAATAAATAAGAATTAAAAGTCATATGATTATCTCAATAGATGGAGAAAAAGAATTTGCAAAAATCCAGCATTGCTTCGTGATAAAGCCCTGAAAAAATGAGGTATAAAAGGATCATGCATTAACATAAAAAAGGCTATATATAACAAACCCAAATCAAAATACTGAATGGAGAAAAACTGAAAGAATGTCTTCTAATGTTAGGAACAGGACAAGGATGTTAATCTACTGTTCTTATTCAATATAGCACTAGAAATTCTACCCAGAGAAATTAGGGAAGAGAAGGAAAAAAAGACATACAAATAGGAAAGGAGAAAATCAAATGATCCCTGATTGCAGAGGATCTAACTCTTTATCCAAGAAAACTTTACGACTCTACCAAAAGTAAAATAGAACTTAGAAGCAAATTTACAAAAGTAGAAAAATTAAAAATCAACATACAAAAAACCCAGAAGCTTTTTTTATATTGCAGTAATGAAATTGCTAAGAGAGGTGTTATGAAGGGAATCACTTTCACCGTAGCCATGAAAAAAAAGAAAATACTGAGGGACAAACTAAGGATTTGAATGATCTCTACAATAAAATTTACAACACTGAAGGCAGAAATTGAAGAAGACACTAGGAGGATAAAAAGCCTTCCATGTTCATGGTTTGGAAGAATTAATATTGTTAAATGGCCATGCTACCCAAAGCAATCTATAGATTCAATACAATACCCATCAAAAAACCTATGACATTCTTTACAGAACTTGAAAAAAATCCTGAAGTTCATATGGAAGCACAAAAGACTCTGAATAACCAAAACAGTCCTGAGCAAAATGAACAGTGCCAGAAGGATTGCTAGAAATATAGTTTACCTGATTTCAAAAATATACCACATTGCCAAAGTAACAAAAATAGTATTGTATTGGCATAAGTATACATAGGCCGATGGAACAGAATAGAGAACCCAGAAAATCTATCCAACTGATTCTCAACAAATATTTCCAAAACATGTATTAGAGAAAGAACAGACTCTTCAACAAATTGTGCTCATAAAACTGGATATCCACATGCCAAATATTGAAGCTGGACCCGTATGTCTCACCCAAGCTCTATATCAATTAAAGACCTTAATGTAAGACAAAAAACTCTGAAGCTGCCAGGGGAAAACTTTTCAAGATATTGGTACAAGAAATGATTTTCTGAATAGGACTTCAATTACACAGGAAATAAAAGCCAAAATTGACAAATGAGATTATATTAAACTAGAAGTTTTATGCACAGCAAAGGAAACAATCAACCGAATAAAAAGACAGGCTAGAGTGTAGGAGAAAATATTTGCACATGACAGGATTATTATTCAGAATATATAAAGATCTCAATAAATTTAACAAAAATCAAATAACCTAATTAAAAGTTGGGTGAATGATCTGAATGCACATTTCTCAAAATAAGAAATGCAACTGACCTATCAATGTAAGAAAAATGTATAGTTACATTAGCCATGAGGAAAATGCAATCAAAACTACACTGAAATTCTGTCTTACCCTAGGTAGGATTATTATCAAAACAAAACAAGGGCTGGATTTAGCTCATTGGTGCCAACTGCCTGCCACTCAAGTGCAAGGTCCTGAGTTCGATCTCCAGTACCAAAAAAAAAAAAAAATGCTGATAAGGATTGGAGAAAAAGAAATCTTTCTATATTGCTGGTAGGAATGTAAATTAGCACAGCCACTATGAAAAACAGTATGGCAATTCCTCCAAAAAAAGTTTAAAATAAACCTACCATATGATCCAATTGTCCCTCTCCTGCATACATAGCCCAAGAAAATGAAGTGGGCCTACAAAAGAAATACTCGCATATCCATGCTTATTGCAGCACTATTCATAACAGGTAAACATGTCATCAGACTAAGTCTCCAAGAACAGATGAATGAAAAAATATGGACATACACAATGGAATATTATTCATCCATAAAGAAAATAAAGTCTTGTCATTTGCAGGAAAATGGATGAAACTGAAGGGCATTATGTTAAGCAAAACAAGCCAGATACAGAAAGACAAGTATTTCATGTTCTCTGTCATATGTGGAAAGTTAGAAGAAAAAAAAAAGATGACCTGAAAGCAGTAGAGAGAGTAGTAGGGACTGGGAAGGGTACTGCAAGGGAAGGGGACAAGGGGGAAGCAAGGAGGGCATAAAAGGGGTGGATTGACATGAATGATGCACAGTGTACACCTGTATGGAACTATCACAGTGAATTATCTTAATTTGCATAATTAATATGCATTAATGATGATAAATATTTAAAAATAAACTCTTGGGGAGTACATTGGGAAATTAGAACAATATATACAGAGGGCCAGCAAAGAGGAATATAGAGAATGGTCCCCAGCAGGAACCATCTGGTCAGGTTACAAAAGTTCCAACCTTTGTTTCTGGTCTCTTTGAGAAGCTCAGGATGAGGGTCCAAAAGCTGGGGTCCCCTGTATTCCCTGAGCCTGAGAGGAAAAGGTCTGGGAGAGGAGAATTCTAAAAGGGAAGAGTAATTGCCCAAAAAGAAAGAAGAGGAACTTGCTGTGCTAGGAAGGATGAGTGGATTCAAGGAGAATTTAAAATTTTCTCTATGAAACCATCAATGGGTTCAGAGCAGGACGATCACCTGGTCAGATCTGTGAACTGATTGAAGTTGTTTACCGGTCTAGGAAAGGTGTATTGGTCTTGCTAAGATAGTGCTGCATTGGTCTAGGTGAGAACTCCTGAGACTTCCAAGTGAACAAAGAGATAGATGGAGGTGAGAAGACAAATTCCCAGGGTAGAGGGAACAGCTCTCCCTGACACAGTTAACTATAATATCCCTCACTTGGACAGTGTTACATTCTTTTGATGAGAGTATTATTGATCTTATGAAGGATTATCCCAAGGCCTATGATTTTATAAATGAGAAAATAACACACACTCCAGGGAGACTTAGCTGTTACATTAACAATTAATAGGAAAATCTGACAAAGCCAAGGCTTGGAAGTCATGCTTATCATGAATAATATAGAGCTGAGAGAGTTGGTTGGAACCCAAATACATTCAGAGTAATTTTCCATAAACCTGCCACCTCTTGTTCGAAAATATTTCATGTGTGAGACTGAGATTTTCTCTGACTGGCTGGCATAGGAAAAAGAGGAAGCTGGCAAAGCAAATTGCTCTTTTTGAATGGTAAAACATATCATTACTGTAAAGCACATTAATCTTTCTGATCAGGTGTTATATCTTAGCTCAGATTCTGGTTCTGTAATTCTCAGCATTATAAGCAAGTATGTTTGAGAACTCCTAAATATATGATAACACCTTTTATTTTATTATCCAAACAGTAATAGTTATATCTTTTCAAGTCATTCAGTGTAGACAATCACTTTTCTGAACACTGAAAACAGCAATAATTTCAAGGTAAAGTCACTGTGGTAAAATTGTGGCCATCACTCCACCTGACTGATGGTTCAAGATAGTCTAATCTACCAGTTCCACTGCCTCTCTTGGACCCTGAGGACAAGTCCTACTGAGTCAGGAGATCAGGGCATGGCAACACGACTGGAGGAATTGGGCATGATCTGCCAATTTAAGAAACTTGTAAATCATGGGCACAGAGCAGCAGCTCTATGACCATCTATATTGTAAGTATTAAAAGAAGAAATGATTGATCTGGATTGAGATGACTAAGAGTGTGTCATGGAGGGTGTAGGGATTAATTGGGTCCCTAAGGATTGGCTGACTTGGCATCATTTAGGTAGGAGCCAAAGAGCCTGGCTGCTGGAATGAATAGGACAGTGAGAATTGCATTAGGGGTAAGTGGGAAATAATGTAGAAGTAGTAGGATTAGGGCTGCAAAAAGAGCAATTAGACCAATTTCAGTGCCAGTCCAAGTAATCTGGTTTATAGATCAAAATCATGAACCCAAATGTTTTTTATGAGCTGATAAAAATTTGAGGTGCCCACGAATAAGAAATTAGGAGTGGTGAAGATTATGGGGATCTGGTAAATATAAAAGCCTTCAAATTCAAAAGCATCTGAAACACTGGGCTCTCCAAACAAAACATGCCTCCAGGACAAATATCACTTAGATGGTGGATCTCAATTACTGCACTAGATCAATATCTGGACTCCCATGGCCATGTCACATGATTGACAAGCATTACCAATTAAACAAATTACTGTTTCTTGTTGAGCCTGGATGAACCTCCAGAATCTTCAACATAAATAAAAGTCATGAATGTTAGTTCTATGTTGATTTTTCTCCTACCCTGCTTCCTAGGCTCAGTATGACCATTACAACAGTTGTTTTTTTTTTAATATACTTAAAAAAACAACAACAACAAAAAACCACCATAAACATAAGAGTTAGGGGAGTGGTAGTTACTGTGTAAATAAATGTGTACTTTCTTGGGACTTGTCTTCTAATCTCCAACCATCCACATTCAAATTTATGTGTCTTAGGTTCATTTCCAAATATATATCTAGTCTGTATTACTAGGGACTACAGGCAATAAGATTACCTATCTTTCCCTTAAGCAAATCAAGGTCTCAAATGTCCTGCAGAACAATCACCAGAGGGATCTCAGCAAAGGGACAGGGAAATAGACAAGGTTATCTGGGATTGTAAATCATTTTCTGTCCCCAGAAACTTTTGGTGACTAGCAAAAGTAACTTGATCCCTCTGAATCTGTTTCCTCAATTCCAAAGAGAATAATCATTCCCAACATGAGCAATGATGATGTCATTGTGAGAATCAAATAAGTTCATGTATGTTTGGAAAACTTCTGACATTATTCTATCTAGTCTTTCTTTTCTAAGTCTTTTAAAAAATTAAAGGATTTTTTAGAGCAGTTTTAGATTCATAGCAAAAGTGAATGGAAAGCACAGAGTTTCTGTATACTTATTCCTCCTCCATTCCCACAGCCTTCCCCCGCACCAACATCTTACACATCAGTTGCAAGAGAATTGTGGAATGGTGGGCCAGTAATGTGGGTGTATGTGTCTAGTGAGACACATACTGTCTACTGTTGTATAATTTTAATATATTTTCCATAAAATATGTGTTTTAAAGGAAGCTTCGTTTTCAAGGAATCTTGTTTAGTGATAATAAACACTAAGAAAACAAGTAAAGCAAAGAAATAAGATGATTATTTTGAAGATCGAGTATATCAGCTTATGCCACAAAGAAACCTTCTCCTCTCCAACACCTACTATCTTAGCACACCCTCGCAATGCATGTATTCATTTTATTCCCACAAGCATGAAGTGCTGCAGAAGGTGATTGTTCCCAATGATTTATTCATGTGTGGTCAGCAAAAGAGCTGATCTTATAGCCCAAAGACCCTGGTAATAGAGACTTCATCTGAGCTTTCTGATTCCACATATAACTCTGTCAATTTCCTTATCTAACCATATCTAAAAGCATTGATCAACTCAAGTGCTTAAAGAATTATAAGAATGGCAAAGACAGAAGAAATCAAAGCACAGCTACTCTTTTCCATGCCTTCAGTTGAGTGCCAGATATTGCACTCCTCAGCATCAGCTGCTTGCAAAATAATGCCCTACTTTAATTATTGCACAGGTGTGGCCTTACCTACAGCTAACCTGATGCCCTTATGCTTTGCCCAAATGTTAGAAAGGATAGATTTATAGTTAAATCAATATTTAATCTAATGTACCTCTCTTGACTCCATTTGTAAAATGATGTGGAGATCTTGGGTAAGAACATAAGCCTGCAAGCTGAATCAAAGCTATTTGCAGAGCAGTAAACTCAAGAAGGAGAAACGATAATAAATGCGGAAGAATAGAGGTTTCATTAGCAAAGAGAAATGTACTGCATTTACTTCCCCTTCCCCTACCCCTTTTTATTAGGGATATGGAAAGAAGAGTCGATAGTGATTTAATTGTGCCTTTAAAAATAAGGGTCAGGATTCCAATAGGCTCAAAGACATTAACAATAATAAAGAAAAATATTTTAATAACATGAGTATAAATTCCTTTTGGTCATATATCATAACATTTCACAGGATATTTTCATTATTTGGAGAAGAAAAGGCTCTATGCATGTTGTTTATCATATATTAAAAAAGCATATAGATACTGAGTGAAACTTAAACTCAAATATTTCATCAATTATGTAAAACTTAAATGTATGGGTACCT
The DNA here is from genome assembly GCF_000247695.1 of Heterocephalus glaber. The sequence goes on from NW_004624730.1 coordinate 37,202,017, forward strand.
TTTAAAATGCCTCTGATTCAAAATGACTTGTATAAATCTATGCAATTAAGAACGAAAAAGGGGAAGCCAAAACAGAACCAGCAGAAATCCAGAGGATCATCAATACCTACTTTGAGAACCTGTACTCTAATAAAATGGAAAACACAGAAGAAATGGAC
>NW_004624730.1:37231555-37241574 GCF_000247695.1 Heterocephalus glaber
TTAATCATTTAAATCCTTATTTACACTTTCAGTTTCTCACACTAGAGAAACTATTCAGTATTTACACATGTGTGTCCTATTTATTTCACTTAATATGACATCAGTATACATCCATTTAGCTATAAATGTCTCTAATTTCTCATTCTTTATGGCTGAGTAGTACTCCACTTTATAAAAAAAAAATCCACATCTTCTTTACTTAGTTTCCAGTTGATGGGCACTTAGGCTGTTTCCAAGCTTTAGTTCTATGTAAATAGGGAAGAGTGGAGGGGGTGAAGGGTGCACAGGTAATGGTGAAACAATGAGAACCAAGATATATCATGTACAGGTACAAGCACCCAATGATGTATGTAAACGTATTGTATACCTAAAATGTACCAATAAAAGAATTTAAGGGGAAAAAAAGAGTACATTACAGTATATAATTGTAATTCTGTTTTTTTTTAAGTTCTGGGGATTGAACCTAGGGTCTTTGCACTGAGTTACATCTCCAGCACCACTATTGCCCCTTTTTAATTTGGAAACAGGAGCTCACGAAGTTGCCCAGGGATCAAACTCATGAGCCTCCTGCCTCAACTTCACAGAGTTCTGGGATTACAGATGTGTGCCATCATGCCCAGCTTTTTTTAAAGTGTACATATTTGTAGCACTTTCTAGAAGACATCATTAAGTAATAACAGAGGTAAATTTTAGGGCATTGAATATAGTTGGCATTTATTTTCTTCTTGGTGCTTTTCCATTTAATTTGAATATTTGTAAGCGCAATCAAAATTTTAGAAACTACCATTTACTGTGAGCTATTTGCCAATTACTATGCTTGGTGTTTTACATAAAATTAGCTTAGCTTTTATGTGAAAAATTTGAGAATGGTATCATCATTCTCATATTACAGAAAGAGGGTCAGGAGAGTGAAGAGATGTTCCTAGGGTCATATCACCAGTGAAAGACAGAGATGGGAGTGAAACTTATTTCTTACTCCAAAGCCCATACTCATGGGCATTGTGGTACCTAGTAATATCAGTTTTACAAAAAGAAAAAGCTAATAAAAAATGTTTTCCCAGTCTTCTAAGGTTATTACTGAATTGATCTGCAACACTTTCCTTTGTCCCCATATCTAGAAGTATGACATCATAGAAATCATATGAGTATGAGAGGTATATAAGACAGACACACAGAAGCTCACATAGAAGTTTTTATTTTTTTATATAAATAGCATCATTTTATATATCATATTAATCTATGAACTGATTGTTTACATTTAAAAATACATCCTGGACATCTTTCTATATCTGTACATATTTATTAATAGTTCAGGGCCGGGGATTTAGCTCAGTGGTTTCGCTGCCTGCTGTGCAAGCGCAAGGACCAGAGTTCAATCCCCAGTACCAAAAAAAAAAATAGTTCATAGTAATCTATTGTGTTAATTGCTATAATCATTTAACAGGCTCCTCCATGAATAGCCATTTATGTTCTAAATTTTGCTACTATAAACAATACCAGAATGAACATCCTTGTCTAACCCTATGTCTGTGGACATGTGACACAGTTTTTGCAAGATGGATTTCCACACATAGAATTTCTGGGTTAAAAAATATGGATCTTAGGGCCAGGGATTTATCTCAGTGGTTCTGCCACCTGCCTCGCAATTGCAAGGTCCCAAATTTGATCCCTGGTACCAAAAAAAACAAAACAAAACAATAACAAAAAAATACAAAAACTATGGATCTTTTCCTGTATGAGAATTTCTAAAAGTTTTAGCATTACTGAGAGAATCTAACCTAGTAACCCACTGGTTCTCTTTTGTGGTCTCATTACCAGGCCTTGGCAGCTGTTGGCATACATGTTATTCCAACATTCCCAAGCTGATCTGGTCTGTGAACTGTGTGAGTTCTGGAGGAACTCTCGGCCAACAAGTTACTGGGCGATCCTGAGCAACAAATTGTATCTCTAGTCACTCCTTTCCTTTTTCTGTAAAGGGATACCACTCCAATTCCTAAAACATTTTAGATTCTAAAGGTAAGAATAATATTTTGCTATCCTGACATCTTCAATTTTGAAAAAAAACTATACATACCATAAAGGGTTATCTTGCCACATTGAAGACACAAAAGATATGGTGATAAGACCACATTCTAAACATTTATAAAATTCCATGGTAAAGAGTTCATTGTGGTTCATTAAATCCCCTCATGCTTTTATCCCCTTTAGTCACTATATTTCCTGTAAATGGGATTTACACCAGGGCCACATTAACACCATTTCACATTCTGCTGTGGTATTACTCACTGAGCTTGAATCAATTGAATGAAAGAGGCCTTTTCAAGTGTATTGATTTTCATTTATCCAAACTCATCTATTTGCTTTGCTGCATTCTCATACATGCGAACAAGGCATAGGTAACTTTCTCCATAGTGTTGCTTTTTTTCCCTTAAGTATTTAGTACTAGACTAGACATATGACAAACATTGGCATAAAAAATTGCAGAACTTTTGCTGGAAATAGGATTTTTTTATGGGTAATATAGGGCCTGAATTTCCTCATCCTGTCAGACACAATGCTGCCTAAAGGAAAATAGTATAGCCACCCATATGAAGACAGCCAACCTCACAGCCCTGAAGGATCTCAGACAAGGGATTCTGTCTTCTCCTTCACCTCCCCGAAACTGGATTAAAAGAATAGAGTAGTGGACTGCTGTCTCAACAATGATTTTTCCAAGTGCAAACTTCGCTCACTGTTAAGTTGTCTACTGTACACTCCAAAGACACACACCTGCTTCTTTAGCCAGAAATCAAACTGAAAATCTGGGCAAAAAGAAAATATGCAGTAGAGAAAAACAAATGTTTTAGATGTATAAATGTATAGATGTAGTTTTCACAATCTTTTCCTGAATTACTAGCTTGATACTTCTGAGTGAGTGGGGGTGGGGGTTGGAGGGAGATAGACAGACAGAACAGAAAGAGAGTTTATTTTGACACATGGTTAGGATTTTGGAAGTGGAAAGCATTTTTAACAGTTTTGTACTGTTGACTGGATAATTTGTGAATTTTCTGTGTATGATTAAATGAGATGTCCTAGACTTCTAGTTAAATATATGTGGACTTTTGCTCAGAAAAATACTGAAATTTATTTACTTAAGTGATAAATATTATCTAAGGCAAATTCAAGGGCAATATTTGTTTTGAGTTTTAATAATTGTTTTTATACACTAAAATAAGATTCTGTGTTATGGCTAATGAATACATATTATCCAGTGTCACAGCAGGCTAATTGTAAAACATCTTTTATGCTTAATGCTGTAAAGGATAATCAGCATTGGTTCAATTACAATTTGATTTTATATGTTAGTATAAAGGTTGGCTATGCCAGCATCCTTGTGAAATACATGAATAGAATTTATTTACAAAAGTTTAATATACTAAAAATATATCAAGAAGCAGATATTATTGACTTGAATAAAATGAGCAATTAAGTTTAACAAAAGTTTAAATGTGTCCCTGAACAGTGATGGAGCTAATTATTTTCCTTCTTATACTTCCAAATTATGTACAGTATTCCAAATTTTTGAGATGAATTATAGAAAAAAATTTTAGAAAAAATATTTTCCTTTAAAAATAACTACATTATAGCAAGCAGAAGCATTTGGGTGTCATTTATTTAGTAATTAAGAACAAAATAAAAATTATCTTAAAGAAGATTACAATCTACTGGGGGAGAAAAGCAAATACATGCAAACACAGTATTGTGCAATCACCAGGAACGTGGGTCTGGGATCTCAGTGAAGTTGAGTTCCAGCTTTAACACTGACTTCTGACAAGGTTTGCTGAACTTTAGTTTCCTAATCTGTACAAATGGGATAAATAAAATTGACCTCATGGAGCTGACGTGAGAATTAAAAGGCTAGAAAAATTCCCTGTCAAAAGGAGAGTGCTCCATAAGTGGTTGCTATTTCAACAATGTATTGTTTAAGTGACAGATGAATATAGTCTAGGGATATGATTCAAAAAGATACACAATTGAGACGTTACTTTTGTCTTGATTTCAGTGAACAGAGCTCTTAAACAACTGTATTGCTTGGTCTATTAATACTTTTAGGAAGAGATAGATTTGAACTGGAGATTTGACAAAGGAAGGGTTTCATTAGTTGTAGAAGAGAAGTAACAAGCATTACAACCAGCAGTAAAATAGCAGTAACATATTCATGGTTCTGAGCACATCTTAATTTTCCTGTCCTTGATTAATTACCACAACAGTGTTTCCTCCTGTTTTTCTATTGTTTTTCAAATATTTCTTCTGGGCCTCCTTTCTTGGAACCTCTTATGCTTGTTTTTAAAAAATTCACTTCAAATAACAAACATTAAAATAAAATAATAAAAGTGAAAATAACTAAACTCTTACCTTCCTAATAGGAAGGTAACTAATAACTTTCTGTTGATATTTTGCTGAAAATCTCTCCAGACATTTCTATACTCATCTTTCTATCTCTGTCTTTATATACACATACACACATACACATGCACCTTTGATCTTATTTTTTCACACAAAAATATGCAGTATGCCATACATATCCTTCTATGTCAAAGAACAACTTCAAATTCTCAACACCATGAAAATAAAAATGAATTCATCATAATTATTTACATCACATTTGATTGATTTTATCACAATTGATTATATCACATTTACTAAATATTATCATAATTTAGAAAACCCTCCAACGGGCATTTTACTTTTTTCTAATCTTTCTCTAAAAAAGAAAAGTGTTACAGTACTACAGTGACCATCTTTGTATGTTCATTTTAGTCCACTTTTGTAATTCTAATTACCCCTTAAGAAAAATTCCTAGAGGTGCAACAGGGGGACAATATGCACTTTTGGTATTTACACCTAAAATGGCAATTGAAATAATCACATATTAATTTTAGAAGGTTTTTTTAAAAAGAACTACCTTCAGTCTTGTTTTATGAATAAATTAAAAACTACCCCACTAAATTTAATATTCCAAACTTAAGGTTGAGAAATAACATATAATTAGAAATTATTTTTCTATATAAAGAAATTGTGTTTTCTATACAAAGTAATGCCTTATAAACAATAGAAAAAATGAAAGGAAAAGGATGATCAACTTGGGTTTTTCTATAAGAAGTCTTGCCAATTAAGCTAACAAAAATTTAAATTTAAATGTCTGACTACACAATTAAATTAATTGACTTTCTAGCACAATTGTCTGACATTTTGATGAGTTACTGTGGAGTGTTGAACTAAACCAACTGATTTTAAATCTCTGATATAGAGGATCTGTGAACTAGTACTCATTTAATTCATTCTATGCAGCTCTCCTGCCTTCTCATTTCTTCTATAAACATATTGACCAATCTAGTTTATATTAGTCATCAGTTTTCTTGTCATCACACTCATATATGCAGCTTCCTGTCACTTTAACCTCAGTTGCTTGGTTTCTTATCTTGTTAGTACTCTTTGATTTTGATAAATTTGGTTTATTTGACAGAATCTATATCATTTTGTTGATATAACTTTTAATCTTGTAGTAGACTGATTTTGATAATTCTGCTCTGTTGGAATGTGTGTTTCTGCATATGAATCTAATTCTTAAACTCTGTAATTCCCTTATATCACGGTAAACATTTAGAACTGGAAATATTCTGACATTTCTCAATGTTTGGTCTTCAAAGTACATCTGCCCCAGGTGATAATATCATATATATTATCTAAAATTGGAATATTTAGTGAGAGTATAAACATATCTGGGAAACGTATGATAAAAGTATTTTTATTGAAGAGCATCATGAACCCACATATACTAAAATCCTATATGCACCAATTAACACACTGTTTTGATGTTTAAATTCATTTTTATAAAGTACTTATTAAAAATGCTTTATCTATGCCTCAAGCTAGACAAGCACAGATTTTTAAATCCAGTCTCCTTATTTTACATATGAGGAAACAGATTCTAGAATATTAAACAACCTCAGTATTCTAAGGATAAATAAATTTTTAATTCATTTTAAAATAAAATAACAAAATTACTATTTTAAATTGGCTCCAGTTATACACATGTAGAATATGCACTGCTAGTCAATAGAGAAATCATGGTTACTTTTATTAAAGAAATAATTCTTAACAATTCTATTCTTTACATTCACAAACAGATCAGCTTTAAAACTTTGCAACCCATGGGGTCCAATATTACCGGAAAGACATTCAATATTGAGCCAAAATGTGAAATATAAAGTATTACATACATTAATAAGAAGGTGAAGGGGGGATAAAATCCCAAATATTTCAGAGCTGTGGTAGTATATGGCACAATGGACAAAGCTACCTGGATTGGAATTCTAGGGCTGACACTGCCAAACTAAAGCCAGGCTTGCATTGTAATTTAAATATGAGTGGTTAAATTTAACGTGACACTGGTCAATCTCTTAACCTCTCTGAGCTTCCCTTTCATAAGAGTACCAATAATAACTCTGCACAAGGCAGTTGTAAGAATATAATTAGATTTTTAATATCAAAATTGATAACACTCTTTTGGCAGGTATTTGTTTTCCTTCTTGGGAACAGAGTGTGCAGGAGCAGACAGGCCTTAGAGGAAGGCCTGCAGAAGCAAAGGACAACAAGAATATTGGGGAAAACAGCATCCTGAAGAACCAGGAGTTTCCTCAAACAAATAAATCTCCTTCAATTCAATTTTGAAATTTAGGAATGAGTCACTGATGAATTCTTTCATTTACTAAAGGAGCAGGTGATGGCCCCATTATTATAAACTATTCCAGAACATGTCATGTGAAAAAACCTACCCAGTACCAACCATAAGACACATATAACTGGATAATGTAAAGATGTTTCAAAAAACATTGGAGATCAACTCCCCATATTAATATAAATATTTAAATGTTAAAATAGGCAAAGGGGGCCGGGGATTTAGCTCAGTGGTTTTGCCTCCTGCTGCACAAGCTCAAGGACCTGAGTTCGATCCCCAGTACCAAAAAAAATAGCCAAAGGAATTCAACATATGGTCAAGTAATAACCTAATAATAACCAAGTTATATTTATTCTACTAATGCAAGGATAATTCAATATAATGAAATATTTATATGTAATATTTCACTAACTCATTAAATATGAAAATCCATATAATCACCAATAGATACAACAAATTAATTTTCTAAAATTTAATACCGTTCTTTAAAAATTTTAAAAAGGAATAATAAAAGATACTTAAGTGGTATTGTCACAAACTATTAACTCTATATTAAATTATGAACTACCAGCATTATTTTATCCTAAATCAGAAACAAAAAAAAGATTACAGTCACTAGTATTATAATGACATTCATAGAAGGTAAATATTATTCATCAACATACATATATGTGTGTTACATGTGAGTACATATGCAGTATATGAGATATTTATATATATTTCAAAAACATTATGTTATGATAAAGAAGCTAAACTTAAGCCAATGTGGTGGTACATGCCTGCAATCCCAGCATTTAGAGAAGCTGAGCCAGGAGGATTATGAGTTCAAGTCCCACCTGAACAACTTAGTAAGACTGTCTGAAAATAAAATAAATAAAAAGGGCTAGGATGCAGCTTAGTGGTTGAGTGCCCTTGAATTCCATCCCATGTACTAAAAAAAAAAAAAAAAAAAGCCAAATTCAAAAGCCTACTTAATCCATGATTTTATTTATATGCCATCTGGGAAAGACAAAGCTGCAAGGAAAAAATAAAAGTCAAGTAAGTAGCTTTCTGAATGAGGAAAAAGGAAAGAAATTGATGACAAAAGGACATGAGAGAATTTGAGGTTGGTGGTGGTTATAACTTTGTCTAAATTTATAGAAGAATGAATTTCACTATATGTGAATTATATCCAAATAAACAACAAACCACAACACACCCTTTAAAATGAATGAAAAGTTAAAAGTCTTACCTGGAAAAATGTTTTGTGCTTTAGTACTATAAGATGTTCAAATGTATTTAAAAGCAAGAAAATTGAGGGTCAGGGATTTGACTCAGTGGTATCGCACCTGCCTAGCTAGCTCAAGGTTCTGAGTTTGATCCTCAGAACCGGAAAAAAAAAACCGAATGGCTCATATACCGGAGGATAGAAAAATCAGTACTATGGAGGATGTGAACACAAAGAAAACCCATCCAACATGATAATTAAATATATTCTAAAGGAAGCTTCAACAAAATAATGGGGGAGAGAAAGATTCCTTAATTATTTCTGATATGATACTAAGTAGAGAATGGTTTTTCATTTAGATTTATACCACATGATATACAATAAATTAATTTCATATGGATTGTTAGGTAGTCAGTATAAAATATTAAATCATTTTCTAGAAGTCAAGGTATTTAGAAATATTATAAATCATAAATAACTGCTCTACTGTCTAATAACATACACTTCCATTTAATAAAATCAAAAGAGAAAGAAAAACAATGAGTAGAAGATGGTACTCAGAGCAAATATAGCAAAAAGAGTTATGTGTTTGCTATTCTGCAATGCAGTATAATTAATAAGAAAATATTAGAACTCTGCAGTTGATAACAGGGCAAAACAATCATATCAAGCACAAAAAAGTACATGTAACTAGTAAACCAAATTTATGGAAATAAGTTAAGTAGCGATTATAAAAATACACATTATCTTGATCTTAGCATGCTGTCTTGCTAAGTGACAAGGGCATTAATTAGCTCTTTTCTAGTTGCTGATAGTAAAATCTACACATCCAGTCAGAAAAAGATATTTAAAGAATAAAAGGACCCCTTCTTCTGATAAATTTTTATGAAAATAAAATAAAGAAAAATAATATTTGTGTAATGATTATTGTAGAATTTTTATAGCAGAGGGAAAGTGAAATCAACTTGAATGTAAATTTTGTACTAGACAGAATACTATTCAGTCATTACATTTTTAATTATGCAAATTATAAAACATCATAAGAAGCATTTGTTATGATCTTAAATGAAATAATTACAGTATAAAATTGTATTCACATTAACTATTCAACTGTATTTTTAAAGAATCATGTTTGGAGAAAATATTCCTTATGAGGCTGAGGATGTACCTCAGCGGTGCTGTGCCTGCCTGGCAACTGCAAGGTCCTGAGTTTGATCCCCATTACCAAAGAAAACACTACTTACAGATAATAGCAAATTCGTACACAGCTCACACTGTGTCAGGCACTGTTCCCAGTTTTCTGTACATTAGCTCACTGAACTCTCACAATTTACCATCATGACATAATTTTTATCAGTCATGAATTTGAGCTACAAAGAAGAGATTAGGTAACTTGCCCAACTTTACACTGTGCAATTGCTGGTATTTCAATACACCAGTCTCTTAACTATTATGCTGTATCACCTCTAGTAAACTCCCTGAAACAAAGAAATGAATGTAGTTGTATAGATATTACCTATGACTTATTTTCCAGTCTTTCTGTGATATTTTACTTAAACATACACTTTTAAACTGTTTTAGTGGGAGACTTCAGGGAAAGGGAAAGTGTGAAGGAGAATGAAGGAATCATAACCAGCAGTCTATGCCCAGGGAAACCAGCCTGTGTGCAGCCCTCAGGCTGCAAGAATGAAGGATCCATCAATCCTGACCTGGCTAAAAGGGAGGTTGATGTGTGGTCTGTGCATGTAGGAGGCAGAAGCTGGGCCAGTCAGGAACCAGAGAGGCTCCCTGCTTTATCCCTGGATCTCTCTGTATATATGTGAAATTAAGATTCAGAGGAACATCAAGTGTATCCTATGGAATCCCACAGTTGATTGTGATGCATTTGACAAATTGTTTGATTTTTCTCTGATTCACCTCAACTCATCTATATCAAATCAATAGGTTCAAGAATCCTGAATTGCTACTCCCAGTACATGGTTATTAAGTTGTATCACATGGAAAAGTAGAAAGAACACTGGAGGTCCCGCCACTCCTGGCCCAGAGGTAGGGGCTTCTGAGCCGCCACCCCACTGCTCCTGGTCCAGAGGA
>NW_004624730.1:37246974-37269642 GCF_000247695.1 Heterocephalus glaber
AAAAAAAATATATTGCCCCAGTCAAAATGAAGCAGCTATACAACTAGTGCATATAACTATATAGCTGTACGCTGTTACTTATTAAATTCCATTGGAACAATGTTGACTATGACTGTGTAATTTCAGTTATTGAAAAAGAGGAGTCAGTGTCAATGCTTTAGGCTGCAACTGGGGGGAAATAAGAATTATAAAAATTTCCTATACTTTTAAAAATACCACTAGGAAGAAAAGCATTGACTCTGTTACCCTGTCGTCTAAACATAAAGCGCATTTCTTTTTTGGCAGCAACGCCAGCAATTTCTATAATAAAATTTACCCTGGAGGATATGTAAGAATAAGCTTAGAAAAATATGAATAAAAGAAATCATAAAGAATGACTGGGAGCTATAGTTGTTGATCATGAGAATTAGGTTTGACAGGAAAATATATACTTTGGGAAATCCTATTATTTCTTAAAAGCAAATTTTGCTACACCCCCATATGATTATTGTAGCGTATCTGATGCTGAAACCTGTTTTTATTGAATTTGGGAAGTGGGTTTCTACGCCATTGAAATATACTCTTCAGAAAATGTAACTACAGGTTTTGAAACACTCAGACAAAACTGTTTAAAAAGGAACAGAGGAAATAGCTAAGATGAGATAATACACACATAACCACCAAGACATTGAAAAACTGAAAATTCCTGAATATTGGATAGGTAACTATCTGGAATTACAGGCATTTTATTTTCATTTTATCCATACACTGAATTACAACAAGAATTTTTTTTTTTTTTTTTTTGGTTTTTCTGAGACAAGGTCTCATTATATGGTTCGGGCTGGCCTTGAACTCACTATGTATTTCAGGCTGGCCTCAAACTCATGGCGTTCCTCCTGCCTCAGCCTCCCAAGTGCTAGAATTACAGGTGTGCCCCACCACACCCAGCTACAACAAGAAATTTTTGAAACCAAGATGAAGTTGGTATGGTTAGTGTTTGTTAGTGTAAGTAGTTCAGAGAACATGTTTAAAATAACTACCTTTTTTGTGAATAATTTCCTCCTCTTCTACTCCAGTTGTCTTTCAGTCTGCTATGTACAATTTCTGATTCTAAAGCACAGATTAAAATTGCCTCTGAATAAAGTATCTACTTTCTAATGGATATTGATTCATTCTGAAAATTGGGTATTTCTTATTTGTTTATTAATTGTATTGATCTCCTTTGAAGCCTTTTTTAGTAATCATTATTCCCCCCTACTTCTTGCTGTCCTAGAGTACTGTTCCTACAGGTATGAAAATAAACTATCCCTGTTTATAAAAAAAAAATCTAAAGCCTCTACCAGGATTTGGCTCTGTGAATGTGATTTTCTATTTCCAGTACTCGGAATGGAACCTTGGGTCTTCACACTGAACTATGTCCTAACCCTTTGCTATTTTTTTCTTTAATTTTGACACAGATTCTTGCTAAGTCACTAAGTTGCTCAAACTTGCAATCCTCCTACCTCAGCATCTCAAGTTTGTCTGGTCACTCCACAGGATTGGTCAGATCATAGAGTACTTAAGAAACTCCGAGTTTTCTTTTTTTAGGTACATTTTATTTATACAATATGACACTCATCATTGGGAATTTGTACCTTTACCTGCTGTATCTTGGTTCTTATTTTGCCCCTACCCCTGTCCTCCCTTCAAGCCCTCCACTCCTCCCTATTTACAAAGACTTTGTTTCATTTTTTTCCTTTTCTCATATTTATTCCTTTCCTTTCTTTCCTTTCCCCTACCCCTCCCACTTCCCTTTCCCCTTTGTACCTTTTCTTCCTATTTCATATTATCTATTATACATTTTGGTCCTTATTTACACTTTCACTTTCTCACAGGAGAGAAACTGTCTACATTCCCACCAGCAGTGGAGCAGTGTTCCTCTTTCCCCACAGCCCCACCAGCATTTGTTATTGATTTATTTCTTGATAGCAGCCATTCTTTCTGGGGTGAGATGGAATCTCAGCGTTGTTTTCATTTGCATCTCTTGAATGACCAGTGATGTTGAACATCTTTTCATATGTTTATCTGCTTTTTCTACTCCTTTGTCTGAGAAATGTCTGTTCATTTCAGATGCCCATTTTTGGATTGGATCTTTAAATTTGGGAAGTCTGATTTTTTTAAGTTCTTTATATATTCTAGATAGTAGACATTCTCTACTATTTGTGGGAGTGTAGACTGGTGCAACCACTGTGGAAATCAATATGGAAATACCTCAACAAACTAGGATTAGAGGTCCCATTTGTCCCAGCTATTCCCCTGCTGAGTATCTTCCCCCAAAAATTAAAAGAATCTTACCACAGTGATATATGTGCACCCGTGTTCATAGCAGCACAGTTTGTAGTAGCTAAAACTTGGAAGCAGCCCAATTGCCCATCAACTGAAGACTGGATAAAGAAAATGTGGGGTTTTTTTTTTTTTAATAAAATGGAGCACTACTCAGCCATAAAAAATGAGAAATTGGAGACATTTATAGCTAAATGGATGCACATTGAAGCCATACTCTTAAGTGAAATAAATGGGACACACATGTGTAAATACCAAATAGTTTCTCTGGAGTGAGAAACTGAAAGTGTAAATAAGGATCAAAATGTTAGATAATATGAAATAGGAAGAAAATGTCCAAAGGGGAAAGGGAAGTGGGAGGGGTAGGGGAAAGGGAAGTGGGAGGGGTAGGGGTAGGGGAAAGGAAAGAAGGGAAAGGAGTAAATATGAGAAAAGGAAAAAATGGAAACAAAGTCTTTATAAATCAGGAGGAGTGGAGGGGTTAAAGGAAGTGTAGAGGTAGGGGAAAAAAATAAGAACCAAGATATATCATGTAAAGTTGCAAAATCCTAATAATGAATGTCCTCTTATTGTACCAATAAACTTAATGAATAGAAGAAAATGCTGTTCCATTATTTGGGTGTCACTCAGATTGAAAGTTATTAAGAACAGAAGAATTTGAGAGCTGGCAATAGAAACAGAAAATAAAGCAGGAGTTATGGCAGAATTTGAAGGTTTTTATAGTGAGATCTTGGGAGAAACAGAGGCAGTTGAGGGCAATAGGCCCTAGGTACCCATGTGTATATCTGTGTCTGTGGGAAGCAAATGCTGAGCTTTGCAAACCAGATATCAAGTTGCTGTTCATCACTTGCCATTTGGGGCCTGGGTGGGAAATGAAATTCTCTAAAGTTGAGAGCTCAGAGTTGGGACAGCTGGGTTGAAGGGCCAGTCACAGAACGACAGCTATGATTCTCTGTTAGTGGCTCATAGGGAAAAGTTCAGTGACTTTACAGGCATATTAATGAGACTTCAAGGAAGAATCCATGACATTTCAAAGTAGTCAAGGGCTAGTAATTACAAATTAGTTGATTGTATTCACTAGGATTAATTGCATACTTTAGATATGATTTTGAGGTAATAGTGTGTTATGGATAATATCCTCAAAATTTATAAGGCCTTTAATCTCTATCTCCAGCCACCCCCTTTTTTTTTTTTTTTTCCAAAAATGCCTTAAATTCTTCAGCTGTTGATTCCCTTCTAGAGGTATTTTCATTTGTGGTTGGGAAGGGAACTTCTGTATTTTGTTCAAATGGTTGGGTACATCAAGGTTTTATAAGAGCAGATTTAGTGGTTTTTAAAATTTAAGCTATCAGTATGCATTATTGTGCATAGAATACACAACCAGAAGCAAAACAAAAGAAAACCTCACTAGATCTTTTATGAAAAATATAAATATAAATTTTGGTAAATTTGTATATTGAGATGCTATGCAGAAATTTTTTATGAATATTTATTTTTAATTGACATTATAAATGTATGTAATGTGTTATTTTGATATACACATACAATATCGAATGATTAAATCAAGCTAATTAACATATCCATCACTTCACTATCATTTTTTATAGTAAGACATTTGAAATTTACTTTCTTAGCTATTTGGTAACATACAGTACGTTTTTATTGACGATAGTCACCCTGCTGTGCAATACATCTCAAATCTTATTTCTCCTGAATCTCTGAAATTTTGTGCCTTTTGATTAACAACTCCCCACTCCCTCCCTCCTCTCAATCCCAGCCTCTGGTAATCATCATTCTATTCTCTAATTAAATGAGTTTGATTTTTTTAGATTCCACATGTAAATGAGATCATATATTTTTTTTCTCTATGCCTGGCTTATTTTACTTAGTATAATGTCATGCACCTTATCATAAAAGATAGAATATTCTTTTTAAGGCTAAATGGTTTACCATTGTGTATATATACTACATTTTCTTTATTCATTCATGTACTGATAGACTGTTAGGATTTCATGTCTTTGAATAGTGCTATAATGAACATGGGCATGCAGCTATCCCTTTAACATATTGATTAAATTCCTTTGGATATATGTTCAAAAGGATTGCTGGATCATATTGCATTGCTATTTTTAGTTTTTTGAAGAAACGTCATACCATTTTTCATAATGTTTGTAATTTGTATTTTTACAGTGTACAAGAGTTCATTTTCTCCACATTCTCAATACATTTCTTTTATCTTCCTATTAAAAGACTTTTTAACAGGTGTGAGGTAGTAGCTCATTGCCATTTTAATGTGCATTTCCTTAATGATTAATGATGTTGAGCATTTTCTTCATGTACTTGTTGGCCATTTGTATGTCCTCTATTGAGAAATATCTATTTAGGCCCTTTCACATTTTTAATCAAGTTATTTGTATTGTTGCTATTGAGTTCCTCATGTGTTATGGCTATTAACCTCCTAGCAAATGTATAGTTTACATATATTTCCCACATCCTGTGGGTTGCCTCTTCACTTTGGTATTGTTTCTTTTTCTGTGTGGAAGACTGTTAGTTTGATGCCATCTTCTTTCTCTATTTTGTACTTTCTTGCCTGTGATTTTAGGTCATATCCACAATATCCCTGTTAGACCTACATCATAGATCTTTTCCCCTGTTTTCTTCTAGCAATTTTAGTTTTAGATCTTTAGGTTTTTAGTCTATTTTAGTTGATTTTTGTGTACAGTGTGTGATAGGATTCACTTTCATACTTCTGTCCATGGATAACCAATTTTCCCAACATCATTTATTGAAAGGACTATCCATTTCTATTGCATGTTCTTGGCACCTTTGTCAAATGTTAATTCAGCATAAATTGACGAGTTTATTTCTGGACTTTCAGTCCCATTTCATTGGTTGATATGTCTGTTTTTATGCCAGGACCATGCTGTTTTAATTATAATCACTTTATAGTATGTTCTTAATCAGTGACTGTAATACTTTCAGCTGTGTTCTTCTTTGTTCAAGATTATTTTGGCTATTTGGGGTCCCATATGAATTTAAGGATTGATTTTTCTATTGCTGTGAAAAATGACATCAGAATTTTGATTGAGATAGCATTAAATCTGTAGATAATTTTTTAGATAAATTTTATTTTATCTGTAGATAATTTCAAGAAGCATGGAAATATTGATTCTTGCCATTCACAAACACAAAATATCTTTCAATTTATTTGTGTTAACTTCAATCTCTCTCAACACTCTCATAGTTTTCAGTAAACAAGTTTTTTCACTTCTTTGGTTAAATGTGCACCTACATATTTCATTCATTTTTAAAAATGTAAATGGAACAGTTTTCTCCAGGTCATTTTGAATAGCTCATTACTGGTAGGTAAAAGCGCTACTGTGCTTTTGTATGTTGATTATATATTCTGAAACTTTGCTAAATTTATTTATCAGTTCCAATAATTGGAATTTTCTCTACATAAGATATTGCATCAAGAAATACAGCCTATTTCATTTCTTTCTTTACTAATAGGATTTCTTTTATTCCTTTCTCTTGCCTCATATATAGCAATATTTAAAATAATCTTTACAAAGATTTTTAAATACATGAGAAGATCCATACAACATAATATTAGGCTAGAAAAATAGAATGCCAAATTCTATATATGATATGATAGTAATATAAGAAAAATTTGAGAATAAAGATTAGAATTTTATGTTAAAGTCTTAACAGTGATTATCTCTAGATAGGAGGATTTTTCCGAATTCTCCAAATTTCTTATGTACTTTTTTAATTCAAAGAAAGAAACTAAATGTTTGATAAAATAAGGTTTACAAAATTTAAAAGCTAGGTCTGAGAATGCTGAATTTCCAAGATGACACTGTGTGTGATAAAATATATACAAGTAGGATAGAACAGCATGATTCTGTGATTTCTTTGTATCATAAGTCTTGCAGTTTTTAAAAAGGGCTGTCACTTTTTTTCCTTGAGTATGATCAGGTTGAAACTATATATGGTTAGATAAGTTGCTTTGGCTTTTAAATAATCAACTCCTTTTATTTTTAAAATAGTAGGCAAGTGGTTTGCTAAGTGTTTTGTTGTTCTTGTTTGTTTATTTCAATTCTATTTTACACTAGATATTTAGACATATGAGCCACGTCTTAAAAGAAGGATTTTCCTGAATGGGAGGTCAGTTTTTCACTTCTACTCCCAAATTTTACCAATGAGAAAAGTGAGGCACAAAGAAGCTATGCAACTTGCTCAAGGGCAAAAACTTTATTAGTGTAAGAATAAAGACTTGACCCCAGGAGCCTGGAGTTGGCTACTGACAGACTCTAAAGAGCAAAAGATAATGACATAAACAATGCTTAAATAATTTAAAAGTTTGTTATCCTATTCATTTAAAATTGTTTTTAAAAATTTACAGTTTTCTGGTTATTAAAACTACCTTCAAAAACAGGCTTATTTTTAATTTATTAATTAATTTGTTTATTTATTTTTTGATCAGAGAAGAAGCTAGGAGGGATAAGATTCAACAACTATGAGAATGTATATATAAGAGATAAAAATGGTCACAAGCATCATGATTCAAGTACAAAGTGTTCCCAATGGATTTGTTTTGTGTGGTGCACATGGACTAATGTGCTCTGAGCCTCTTTAATGGGGAGTTCTAGGGAAGGCTCTTTTGCTTACATCATCTCATGGAATCTTCAGAATCTTCTCTAAAGATGTTATTTCCATTTGTACTTTAGAGGTGGGGAAATTAAGCTGAGGGGTTTTGAGACCATCTCAAAGTCACTCAACTACTAAGTAGTCAAATCAAAATTCTC
Organism: Heterocephalus glaber; assembly: GCF_000247695.1. The sequence continues at coordinate 37,254,087 of NW_004624730.1, forward strand.
ATGTAGACTATATTACTCTGAAGCATACACCTTTTTGAACAGAGAGCACAGCAGGCCCTGCTGGCTAAGCTCACAATTTTCTATCACCAACTTCCTTGAACATTTTGCCATTTGCTTCCACTTATAGCTCACGATGGGTGAGCCACTGTCAAAATCCAGAATATTAGAATACAAAATATTAGAAATACAGTAGAGAATTCCTTGAAAGAGAATACTTTTAAAAGGGATAAGAAAGATATTTCCTATTTGGTGCAGCAGTATATAAGTTTTTGTATGTAATCATCTCATCCCCTACTTTCGTCACCAATTCCCAGAAATTTCTCCTTCACAAGATGCTATGAGTGGGATATAATCTTGAGAATTTCCTTGGCAATTGTTCCACATGTTCCCTCAGTAAAAAATCATGGTGAGACAAATTTTCTTACTCCATTTCTAGGTTTACTTCCTGTTGAATCATGGCTTGTTGAGAAGAAATAAAGCAAATGATGGTTTGGGGGAATTTAAATTTCTTTTTGCACAAATTATAGTGTCTTTGAGAATTTTTTTCCTTATTGCTTATTGTCCCAGAATATGGCATTCTGCAATTCTCCTCTCATTGAAACGAATGTAGTTTCATTTAATAGTGGGTGGTCTAAAAGTTGTTCTTTCTCACTTTCTTCCCCTTCATTGGCCAAACCAAGCTTTTTCACTGTGAAAGTTTGACTCATGATGACCTGGGCAATGTTCACTTGATGTTGATTATGACAGAAGCATAGGATCACTTGGAATTTTACACTAGAAATGCAAATTCTGCGGTCCTACTCCCGATGTACTGAATCAGAATCTGGAAATGTGGACCCAGTCAGCCATGTTTTAGAAATCTCACTCTTAAATATGAGGGCCATATCCATAAAGACTTGCCAGAGCTCTGGAAAGATAATGGGGCTGGTTATCTCATTCTTGCATGTTTATTTAATAGGGTTGGCAGATAAAATACAAAATACTCAGTTAAATTGGAACCTCAGATAAACAACAAATAAATTTTAGTATAAGCTTGTCCCATCCAATACTGGGGACATTTATACTAGAAAATATTCAAACTTAACTCAGTACCCTGTCTTTTAATTTTTTAAGTCTGACAACTCTATCACAAATGCATTCTTCTATGAGTGACCTCTGAAAGGTTGGAGTAGCTGCCAGTTTAATGGAACCAGGTGACCTCTTTTTGATTCTGTGGCAGAGCAAGCTTGGAAGAAAGCACTACGTAATTCATGCCTTTGCCTTTGATAAGCACTTTTCTGCATGCTGTGATTTGGGAAAACAATAATTACTATACTTAACATTACTTGTTTATTTTGTATCATGGAGAAATGCCGCTGCCCCTTTAACCTTGATGGGAAATTATATGATATCCTCCTCTTTACTCCCTCCATAGAATTTCAGAAACTCAGTCAAATCAAAGTAAAATGAAGTAGGGTGGAGATTTGGGAAGATGGTTGTAAAAGAGCTGAACTCAGCAAACTAGAGCTAAGTTTTTGGTCAAAGGTGGGAGTATATGCAGACATGTAGTGTAGTGTGTATATACATACATATAGGTGCATTGCTGGATGGAGAAGACCTATAAAAAATTAGGAAACTAATATTTACTGTGTTCCTACTAGTGTCAGGGACTATGCATGATGCTTTACATAAGATATGTGTCATTAAATGTTATTGCAAAAATATTCTTAAGAAAGGAGACAAGGAAGTGCATGGATGACAATACTGTCCTTCCCAAAGCTGCATGTGTGTCTACATGAAGCCATTGTCTCTATCTTGCCTGCTTAGGTAAAATTATGTACCTACCTATATTTACTGGCCATTCCTCTCCTTAGTAAAGAGGGAACATCAGTAGTAAACTACAAAATTAAAATCTGAAATTGCATTGAGAAGGAATCTTCTAACCACAAATTACTGAAGCCTTGAATGATTCCATGTAGTATAATAGGAGTTAACAAACTCAGCTAAATGTAGTTCATGAATTTAATCATTCTGTTGAGTACCCTGATGTGCAGGTACTAATTATAGAGCACTGGGAAAATTAGAGCAAATGTGTCTCGTATTAACTAGTTTGTATAAATATGTATTTCTTAACTAGGAATACAGCCAGTTGATATTTTCCAGTATATGTGCACTTAGCTACTAAGGATTAAGGAGAGAGGCACAAACCACCAAATATCTAGCCCAGCCCACTGTGTGCCACAGGTCAACACAGAGGCCAAATAGCCTCTTATTATCTTCCAGCCTCAACTTTGGGCAGGTTTGACAGTGGAAAAGAACTTGCATTCGTACTTTTGGTGGTGCCTAATAACCAGTAATGAATTTATATTGAATGACAAGCAAATGGCCAACCAGTGGAAGCAGGGACAGAGGGAAGACAGAAAATGGAAAAGACCTAAAGGTGCCTTGGCTTTGGGGGTCTGGACTGCCTTGTTTTGATCTAAAGAGAGGTAGATCAGGACTTCTAAAACTATTAGCAACTTGCCATAAAATGTAAGCAGTATATTATGTCTATCTTCAAAGCTGCCTCCCAAGCAATTAGTTTAGCTGCCGTTTGGGGATCACTAATATAGCTCCCACAGTTTTTCACCAGCCATTAACCAACCATTTTAGGGAATGTTTTTCCTAAACTAATTCCAGTTTAGGAATCACTTTTATGGGGACTCAATTGCTCTTGTTATTTTTCTTCTCTATTAAATATGTTGTTTTTGTGATTTCTTCCTAAAAGACAAAGGATTGCTTGAGATAATGATTTCATTTCATTTGCTAGGTCTAGACATAATTCATTTTAGTCTGTAGAAAGCAGTTGGAAAAGTGAGAATGATCTAAGGGACCAGAAAGTATATCTCCCCCAGAAAGTATATTTGTCTAATAGGGGCTAGACATTTGCACATCACATTCTAACTCTGCAGACATCTAAGGTACTCCCTTAACAGGTATTTATTACATGCATTATTAAGCCACGTGTTACAACACAGTGAGCAGCTCTTGATAAAATACAGCAGGCTATGCATGTTAACCTCAGTGACAGGAGAGGATTTTGGATATTCTCCACATCAAATTCTCCATAAAATTTATAGCATATAAATTACTTTTCAACTGCTTGCATTTTATTAAATCAAGGCACAACTGTATTCGAATTAATTGTAAATTAAATTTGTGATGAAATTGATAATGATGTATATACGTGTAGTCTGTTAGCCTTGAAGTATTATAGATACATAGCTGTACATGGATTATTATGTTTATGTAAATTAATGTAAATAATTTATATAGAAATATTTGTAATATTCTTGCCCATTGTAGTTGCTTAACCCTTGGTAACTGTTACTATCACTGAATAAATACATCAAAACCTCCTGGTGTGATAAGCGAAAGTCAAAAATCAAAATGCAGGATCACTTTACTGTGCAATTAAATTTTTGAAAAACAAAGCAATATTTTCTTCAGATCTGTCAAAGGCTCAAATAAAACAAAAACAGTGAAACATCCACTGGACTCACAGATCTTAGTGCAAATTAAGACAGTTATAAAGAGGCATTGCTTCCTCCTACATTTAAAAATGACAGTGGGGAGGAGACTAGAGCCAATCAATTGCATTAAATGTGAATAGGCATAATCATAGGCATTTATATTGTATTCTAACTAATTGAAAATTATGATTCATTCATGTTGTTAGCTGGTAAGCCAGACCACTCAACTAACCGGCTACTTTATTTACAAATAGGTAATACAAATAAGAATTTTTAATACAAATAAGAGTTTATTGAAAATATATTCTGCCAGGCATGGTGGTGCACTTGGGAGGTTGAGGCAGGAGAATCATCCAAATTTGAGCCCAGTCTGGGCTACATAGCCAGTTCAAACCCAGCCTTAACTGCCTAGTAAGACCCTGTCTCAACAAACAAAGAAACAGTGTATCCAAAATTGTCCCCCTTTAGGCTGTAAGCTACATCAATATGACATTATAGAACCTGGCTAAAAAGTTTTAAAACTTCCACTGAAAAGAAAAAATATTTTTTTTGCAGTTACTGTGGTTAGAACTACCATAGCACAGTTAATCATGGCCAATGTTGAATTTTTTATAGTATTTGGAGTCCTCCAAATACAGACAAAAAATGTCAATGTCATAAAAGGCAATGGCTAATTTATACCAAAAAATTTTTCAGGCCTAGAATCAAAATTAAACAGATAAGTCATTGGTGGCATGAGAGGACTTTCCCTACATTTTGTTGATATGACTCTCAAAAGTTTTATTTTCTTAAATGTAGGCACTTGTCTAAGAAAAAAATCAGATAAGAGGCTCCACTTAAAATATCACTCATGTCGCAGCTTCTGTGAGGGAAAAAAAACCCTGCATAAGCAGTTGCCCAGGCTTATTAAAATCACTTATTACCTATGAATTAAAACTATTGACCATTTAAAGAAACAATTACAAAGCTCCACAATGCATTAGCACAGGATTCCATCAGTTTTCTGCCTGAGCCAAAGCAAAATGACTCTTTCCATTCCTACAGCTCATTAATTTCCAAGCTGGGTTATTAAGGAGGATAACATTTAGTTTCTAAGAGTGTTGGGTCCTCCTCTCCCTTTTGTTTTTAAAGAGTAAATGGATATTTTACATCCAGGACATGAATAGCAATTTCATAGCTCTGTCTTCAGTGTCTTAAACATATACAGTACTGTATTTGACCTTGAAGAGCAAGCTCCAGCCTTCTCTTGGCCAAATAGAAGCAGAGTTCTCAAAAGCAACATTTAGTTCCAAGATCATTTCAGGAAACCCTTTCTCCCCCTGCTACCTCATACTTCCTCGATAGCCAACCTTTCCGCACATGATCTCAGAATGTCTTTATAAAGTCTAAGGGGCATGGAAGAGTGAGATAGGCTCAGGAGCCAGCCTGCCTGGGATCAGATCCCCAGCCACTTACTTCTCTGAATGACTTTGAATAATTACTTCCTCTCTGAGGTTCAGCTCCCTATCTAGAAAGTAGGAGTAACACATGGAGTACCAGGCACCTATTAAGCACTTAATAAATATTAGTGGGGAGGCATTCTGGAAAGCTCTGGAGGCCTGCATATTAGTATAAGACCATGCATTTGGAACCTAAAGATATTGCTTATGAGATATCTGATTATTAATATTAATCATTAATCAGATCATTAATCTGATCATTAATATTCTTATGAGAAACTACTTAAAGTGCATCAACTTTGGCTTCAAATGGAGAGTTTGAATCTTAGCTCTTCCACTTATTAGTTATGTGATTTCAAGTTCCTTTGTCTCATTATTTCTTAAAAATAGATACCATAATACATCCATTGTAGAGTGCCTTGAGAATCTAGAGATCATTTCTATAATGTTCCTAATGCATAGAAGGGATTTGATAAATGGCAGATACATTGTTTCATGAAATATTTTGTAATTTATCAGACTAGGTCATTATTACTTGCCAATCTCATCATTTCTAGTTTTTGTTCTTTTGGAGCATGAACCAGTAAGCTCTTTCTCCTAATCCTCATTTGCAGCCTGCATGAACCTTTGTCAATTAATACATCCTACATGCGAGGTATGTGTACCATGAACTCGGAAATTAAATATCTCATGATTTTTGTTTCGTTGTTTTATTTTTATTGAAATTATATATACTTAAGGTATACAATGTGATAATTTGATACACATATACATAATGAGCTTACTACAGTTAAACTAATTAACATATCCATCTCTTCAAGTAGTTATCTTTTATGTGTGTGGAAGGAACACAAAAATTTCCCTATTGGCAAATTTTAAGTATATAACACAGTGTTATTAACTATAAACCCCATGCTATATATTAGTTCTCTAGAACTTACTTATCCTACATATTTGAAATTTTATACACTGACCAACATGCCCCATTTTCCCCAAATCCCTCTTTCCTGATAACTGTCATTCTACTATTTTCCTCCACTGTATGAGTTTTGCTTTTGTAGATTCCATATATAAATGAGATCATGAAATATTTGTCTTTCTGTGCCTGGCTTAGCATTTCACTTGGCATATAATGCCTTTTATGTTCATCCATGTAGTTGCAAGTGGCAGGATTTCCTTCTTGATTAAGACAATAATATTATATTGTATGTTTGTGTATATAACAATTTCTTTATTCTTCCATCTATTGATGGATAATTTGGTATTTTTTCAGATCTTTGCTATTGTGAATAGTACTACAATGAACATGACAGCACAAATATCTGCTTGAGATAGATACTGATATCATTTCCTTTGAATATAATATACCCTGAAGTGGGACTGATAGAGCATATGGTAGTTTTATTATTTTTTTAAGGACAATCTCCAAACTGTTTTCGATAGTAGCTGCACCAATTTAAGTTTTTCCAATCATGTACAGGGTTTCCTTTTCTTCATATCTTCACCAAAACTTAAACTTGAATTTGATAATAATCATCCCAGATGATTCAAAGTGACATGTAATAGTGATTTTTATTTATGTTTGCCCAGTGATTTTGATGTTGAGTACCTTTTCTCTACCCTTTGTGTGTCTTCTTTGAAAAACTGTCTGTTAAACTCACTTGAACTTTTTTTTTTTTTGGTACCAGGGATTGAACTTGAGACCTTGCGCTTGCAAGGCAGGAAGCAGAATCACTGAGCTAAATCCCCGGCCCCTCATTTGAACATTTTTTAACCACGTTATTTTTTTTTAATCAAATTGTTTAAGTTCCTTATAAATTTTAGACATTAATTAACTTCTTATCAGATATATGGTTAGCAAATATTTTCTTTAGGTTGTTTTTTCATTTTATTGTTTTCTTGCTTTTAATCCCACTAATGTATTTTTGCCTTTTTTACCTGTGCTTTTGTGGACATTTGCAAAATTTGTTGCCAAGACCAATGTCAAGGTTGCCTGATTTCATCTAGGAGTTTTATGCCTCATGGCTTTTGCAGTCTCAGAAACATAAGTGTTTTCTAGTGCCAAAAGAAGGCATTGCCTCAGGAAAGTGCTGTCCGTGCTCTGACTTCTGCAACAAGTATCACAAACTCAGACTAAATACCTGAGGGTTTATTTATTTATACATAAAATGATACAGGAGGGCAATCCAGAGCTCCAGCAGCACCATCACTGGTGCGGGTTCTTTCTGTCTACCTACTATTTCTTCCCCAGGGGTGGCTTTGTCTACATGGCTTCTGTGCAGTGTATTTTGTATGCCAGATCTAGGTCACAGAGTCACCCCCTACTGCAAGGGAATCTGGAGGAAACGTTTCAATAGACATAGTTTTGTTCCAAATGAAACTGGGATTCCTGTAGCAACCAAGAAGAGAGTAGACACTGTTTGGCAGCTAGAGCCATCTGCCACAGTAGTCTGGAATCCTGAAGACTGGGCCACTAACAATAAGTTGATAACACCTTCAGCAGAGCAAAGATCTGTTTAGGTTACTTCAGAGGACAAGTTTGCACGAAAAAATCTAGTAACTGCAAGATTCACACAATCTCCTATTATATGGTTTGCTTATCTTGTTTTACTTATGAGGAAAATGTGCAAAAGGAGGAGCAGTTCAGATCTGTAGTGGTTGCTTTGTAGAATTGGCTGGTTTTTGTTTGGTTTAATCGTATTTATTTTTCTGAGCTTTGCAATTGTTTCAGATGTCCCACCAAATACACTTTTCTGTCCATGGTACATGGTAAAGGTCTGTCTCCCCAAAGGAAGGTTATGGATATTGCCCATATCTCTGTCACAGTTTGTGGAAATATTGCCTGGCAGAGCACAGGATGAGCACTGCAGCCAGCAACAGCCCCACACTCCACCTTTGGTGTTCCTTTCTTCAATGTGAAGAATGGAGCACTTGATTGAACTATAAATCATGTTCAAATAAGCTTAACTCCACACAGGTTTTAAGTATTCCTATGAATTCTCCATCTGAAAAGGGAAGGTAAATCAAATATATAAAATCAAGATTGGAGCTGTAAATACAAAGAAATAAATTGTAATATCCTAACAGGCCTGTGTGATATAAGCCCACCTGTTCTGGTTTCCCAAATGGAATCTCATAGGGAGGTAGAGCCACCTTGGTATGAAAATGACCCTCACTACAGGGAAAAACTTATTCTTCACTTACCTTGACCCAGTGGCTGAAGTTTTTATATTATTTAACCTTTTAAAGTTCCTGATAAATTTTAGATTCTATGTAGGATAAGAGACAAATTAGACTTTACCTCCCATAACATTTGGTCTTAAATAAGTTTGTCATATGAACCATAGAAAATTTCACTAAGTTGAAGTTTTCCTAGGTGCAGGAATTATGCTTTCTTTCTGCACCCCAAAACCTGGTATGATTTTGGCGTGAAACAGACATCAATTAATGTTGGCTGAAAATAATGGAAAGGGTGGGACCTGAGAACTGGAAAGGCAGAGCTGAAGCAGCAGATGGCTCTCTTGAGATACAGGGGCAAATGAACTGGCATACACTGGCAGCTAAGAAAAAACTAGAGATGTGGGGAACAAGGGCACAAAAAGGCCATAGCAACCCCATGGAAAATAAGCATTTTATCTTGTACATTTGGCGAGAATAATGCTGCCCCTTGTGACCATCAAAGTGGAGATCAGGAACCAAGTGTGCAATACCAGGGAGAAAATACTATGGAGAGAATTAATATTTGTCACTAGGTCCAGTTCTGGCATCTACTTTGGATTTATTTTTAAATAAAGCAGATCTTTTTAAAGTAATTAGCCTAGCTGTGAGAATTTTGCCCCTGATTCTGTAGTTTCCAAGATAACAGAGCACATGTTGAATAAAAAGACAGTTTTAAGTCATCATGTTTCTCTAAGGTCCTTTTTTAGTACATGCTTATTGCCCAAATTCATAAGTGTTGAGCTAATGTAATGTTTTAATTTTTCTTGCTCCTTTGTATGCAGTAATATAATACAAACATAACAGTGATTAATTTCACATTTTGATTAAGTGATATAAAAGTCCTTTCCATCTTTTATTATAATCATTCAATATTTTTGAGTATGTTCTTTTTAAATTTGACTTTAAAATGAGATGCTAATAGTCCTAGCTTGATGTTCCCCCACCCTTTCATTCTACCAATGTTGACTCCATTTATTTCTGTGAAAGAGTGACCTCCTAAATGAGAACACTGAGTCAGAAACATTTATTTACCTAAGGAGTCTTTTAATATCAATTTGATATAAAGGAGCCAACATCCTATGTTGTAATTTTACTACACATACACACACATAAACACACAATCACTGAATTTATTCAGTCACACTTGTGGTAAAGAAATAAAAACCGGTCTTTTTGTCTAGCATGGAAATGCATCATTCTGGAATTCTTGAAACATCATCAGCAAGAGTATAAATAATTGGTGTATTGGTCATCTTTCCTGCTACTGGGACAAAACATCTGACATACATAATGTAAAGAAATAAATGTTTATTTTGGCTCATGGTTTTAGTTCATGGTCAGCTGGCTTCGAGGCAGGAACGTGGTAGAATTGTGTGGTGGAGAAAAGCTTACCATCTCATCTCAGTAGGGGAAGAGATGGAAAGGAAGAAGTCAGAGACCAGATTAATCTCCAGGGTCATATTTCCATGACCCACCCAGACACACCCAAAAGCATGCTTTACTAATCTCCTAGACATCTCTCAAGCCAATCAATTTGACAAGCAAGATTAACCATCAAAATTGTTGAATCTCTTGGAAAAAAATGTATCAGGTACTGAGGATTGAGCTCTGGGCCTTCACATTGAGCTATATCCTCAGTTCTTTTTTTTGGACACAAGGTCTCACTAAGTCACTAAATTACCTAGAGTGTCTTGAACTTGGATCCTCCTGCCTCCCGGAGTGCTGGGATTATAAGCATGTGCCACCATGCCCAGCTTTTATATCAGCACTTTAGGTGTATATGTTTTTTCCTACTGCAATGCTCATACATATGAATAACAATGTTTATTACTGCAGAATGGCTTATAACAACTAAAAATAGGAGAAAATATATGTTTATCATGAACAAAGTGATCAAATCAGCTACAATATGGCCACATTTTAGATTATTCTATCCCCATTAAAAATTATGGTCAGGGTGTACAGAGACAGTAGAAAGGGTTCTAAGATACATTGAATGAATATGGTAAAGTTACTTATATTTTAAAAACTTATGTATTTGTATAAGTTTATATATGTAGGTAATTTTGTAGATGTACACCAAATTGTCAACTCTGGTTACTCCTGGAGAAAAAAAGGAGTTGAATATAAAGAAAATTTTCTGCATTTTACTGAGATACTTTTATATAAGTTTAATCTTTCATAACAAGACTGCATTTATGCATTTGTTATGTTATTTTTAAAAACATCTTAGGTCTTACATTTCTGAGGTTAAAAATAAAACAATGTGCACAATTTTTGCTTTCAAATAATAATCAGCATCATGGATACCATAAGTTGACATACAAAGAAGAAACACAGAGGAGAAAACATGAGTAATTAAATGAATTTTTATAGCTAGATGTGTTTTCACCAAAGAGCACACACTTCATTCAACTTCATTCAATCACTATCCCAGTAATATTTTTGGGTGCCTACTGATTTTCAGATGCTAAGATAAATATACAAGTGAAAACATACAAAGAGCTAACGGAGAAATGATGAATCTAAGAATGAGTTGATATGCTATCAAGGTTTACCGAAGTTGCAAATATAAAACACAGCTCTTTTGTGGGAGGAAGAAATGAATTTTAAGATTTATACTGCAAACTCTACAGTTGGAAATTTTGTCAGTCTTAGGGTGGAACAAAAGGAATCAATCATTAAATAGTCACCTAAGAGATAACTGCACAATGACTATGGTAAAAAGGAATGCCAAAAAGGGAAAGAGAATGGACTTAGTAATTGATATGACTCTACACCAACTCTAAAATCTGATTCTTAAATTTTAGCTTCTTAGCTTTTACCAAGATCTGGCTTGAGTTCCAATTTGAAAGGAATAATTCAATGATTAAGAAGTCCTTGGGGCAGGGATTTAGCTCAGTGGTTTCGTTGCCTGCTGCACAAGCACAAGGACCCGCGTTCGATCCCTGGTATCAAAAAAAAAAAAAAAAAAAAGAAGTCCTTTGTTATATATGAGTTAATAAAACTATTAAAATTTGTAGTAGTTTGGAAGTAGGCATATTGCAAGTCTAGGCAGGTAAGGAGAGAGCAGCAGCAATGCTGAGCTCTGGCTGCCAATTGAGACAGAGTTATACTCACAAGATGAGTGAATGCTGACTCGGCATTTCCAGTTGACACCATTCCTTATGCTACTAAAGGACTTTTAAATATATTCTTCACAGCCACATTAATAAGTTACTACTTATTGGGGGTCTAAAGTGTGCCACACCAGCTGCTTCAAAATCACCCTGCAGGCATGGATTATTGCCATGTTACAAAAGAGGGAAGGGTGCCCCAAAGTTTAAGCAAACTGCCAATATCACTACATGGCAAAATTATGAAATCAGACAACATGTATCTAATTTTGAAGCCAGCAAACTGTTTCCTGAAAAGAAGAGAAGGTGAAACAGAACAAGAAGAAGCAGATGAAAAGGAAGGATGAAGGGAAAATGAAGAAAGGAAGGAATGAAGAGCACTACTATTGATTAAATTGTATTTATACATTAAAAGCTGAGTACTGGAGAAACTAGTTGAGTTTGCCAAGGTCACAACTTGTAAAAGACAAAATCCAGAACAAACCTCACATTTCCTAAGTATCTTCACACTATGCTTCTACTGGCTCTCCAATGTCAGGAAATAATTAAACGATGTTAAATCAAACAATTCATTATGTGCTCATTTTACATATGTATATTTTCTCCAAACCAATAATGGAAGGGTAGAAAACTGATTCAAAAAATGTTTTTAATCTTTCCCTGATAGAAATAGTTTTTCTCAATCAAGCTATAATACAGAAGTGAACAAACTATGTATTATACATTCAAATTTCACAGAGCAATAAATAATTCTCAAAGGAAATAAGCAATGATTTCCAAAAATTCAATTGACATCCCAAATTAGATCTGCATAAAAAGATCAGTCAATTAACTCTGCCAACAGCTCTTTCTGTTTTCTATTCTCACTTGCATTCTAAAATTTTGTTTATATAATTACTTCAGAACCATAGGGAAAGTAAACTCATTTCTATCTTTCAGGGAATAATTGTCTTGTTCAAAGGGCACCAGTTTTATCCATGAATATAAAGATGCAAAAGAAAAATAACCAGTAATTTCTTATACTGTGAGAACAAATTGCTTCAGGTTGCAAAAGAAAGAAAAGGTTAGGAAGATTAACTAAAAATAATCTAATCATTTTACTTGGATAAGTGCCAGGGGAAGAGGAAATAGAATTGGCCTCTGTTTTTCTCCTTCCTAAAGCAATCACCCAAAGAGCTGAGTGGAGGAAAGTCTGCAATGTAATGGATTCTTTGTGTAAAAATTCAGGAATGTTCATCCCTTAACAGTGAGGAGGGGAACAATACTGTGTTTCCACCTATGTGCCTTCAAAACTCTCTTTCCTCAAGATTTAGTGTTTTGCATGAAGAAATAATTCATTATTTTAAAAATATGTATTTTTAATGCCCATAGCAGACCTGTCTATAATAGCAACAATTGGAAATTACTAACAAGAAAATTACTTTTCTTCACGTATACAATATATGATATTTCTTTGATCTTTAGCTGCCTCTGATTGCAAGGTATAGCCCTATGTTACAGACTTCTTTGGGGGAAAAATAACGTTTTCACCAAATATTTTTAATTTACCAACATTGGCACTTATTTATACAATTACATACTCTTCTAATTAACATTGGAGTCTTCTTTACTTATTCTTCTAGTATAAAATCTCATTTGAATCCTTTGGCCCTGGGCAGCTTGTGTGGCTCAACAGAAATGAGCAGCTTTTCTGAGACCTCACACATCTCAGTTTTGTCTCTTTAATGGCTTTGTGATTATTAACCACTCAGTTTCTAACCATATGGATGAGTGTCAGTTTTGTCTGTATATCCTCTTTGTTAAAATTCATACCTCTTTAATCCACCAAATTACACCATATATTAAACAGTTTCTCTTCAAAGTCATCTGGAAGTTTTTGACAGCGATATTTAGTCCCCAAGTGACAGGCTATCATGATACAGAGTCAGTCACATGTACTTGTCCAGCTCTGAAAATACTGTGACCTGCTGTAAGGAACCGACAATTGCTACTGGTTGTGATTCTGTCACTTAGTATAGATACAACAGGCTTCCTTCTACATATACCATAACGTTTCCATTCAAAGTCCCACCTCAGTTTGTTCCTTTCAAAGTCATTAGGAAATCATTAGGGATCCACATTTAAATTAAAATTCAAATGTATTTGGTATTACCAAGTTGATAGAGATTATTTTCTATCAAAGGATATAAACAGGAACGCCTCCATCTTAAACTCTAGTTCACCCTAGTCTGCCCCCTCCACACACACACACACAACTCCCCTTACACCAGAGTTTCAGGAAAAGTCTGCTCATCTTAAATTCCAGGAACATGGCTGACCACCTAAGATAACTTATCAACCACCAAGGACTTCCATTCCCCATACACTCACTCTCCCCTCCCTTAGCAATCCTGCCTAGCAATCCTTCAGGCCCTCCCTTTGTGCAGCGTAAACTAGCCAGTTGGGACAGATTGTGAACTTCAAACCAGTCACTGGGGAAAAGGTCAGCTGCTTCTCCCCCATTAGAGATAAAAGGGCCAACCCTCCTTTGTCCTGTATGCCTGCTACCACATGCCAGAGCATGCTCATGCCCTTCTGTAGAACTAAAAAGCCTGGTCAAGTTTTCTTGGTGTCTGAGTGCTTTATTATCTGCACCAACAAATTGAGCCTGGGAGTGTATTTCCAACAAGATGACAGTCAAATGGACTTTCCATGCATAGTCTCAGATAATGACAGCTATTTCACAAAATAGTTCTCTGCCTGGAACCTACATATTCCTTTGACAATGATCCTTTAACATGCCTTAATTTCAAAAACATTAAAAAAAAATCTCAGGATATAAAAAGTTAGTAATAAAGTCTCATTTGTCCATTTAATAAAAAGTCATGTTTGAAAATAATTCAATCAAAAGTGAAAGTATTCACTTGCCGCCTGTTGGACCTAAGATGTTACTCAATCTCCCTGTTGAAATCCAGCATTTTCTGTTTTGACTCTCTACTCTTATTTTGCATAATTTTATTATATTTTTCTTTTATTTTGAATTGTGTACTTATCAATTAAAAGGTGACTACTTAAGTAGGCTATCCAAGTTCTCAATCACAAATTATGTCTTTAATTTTTCTAATAAAATTGTTTCAGTCAATAAATTGTTAGTGATACTCTTGATAGTGGTATACATAAGTATTTATCTCATATAAAAAGCCTATGCTTTTATAGAAATAAATTTGCTTACAATCAATGTTTTCCTGGAAAAGCAGGAAAGCTGGGTCCAGATCAAAGCGATATTTTGCATTTTAAACTAGGAAAAAATCTGTTGTTTGTTCAGTTTTCAAAACAGAAACACATAGACTATGAGGTCTAACTCTAGGTGTGTTCTTGTCCATTGCTGTGTTTCTCACAGCACTGGGAGCATTTATTTCCTCATCTATTAAAAAGGATAGTAAAAAGTTTCCTGATTTTAAAGCTTGAAAACAAAAAGAATTCTGTGACTTCACTAATTTAGAATAGATTCCCTTTTCTTTAACTCCTACCATCCCAAAGCTTTTAATTTGCCCAAAAGGTGCAGCTGTATGTTGTTGCTGATAAAGAGCACAATGAAGATTGTGTAATTACCAGTTGACCAGGAAAGCCACATAAAAAAAATCTCAGCACTTGAAATAAAGCTCAAGACTATAGACTTTCATCAATATATTATTTATGTGATATTCTCACAGTATATGAAATGCCATACACCACTCCTAGGTCTTAGAAGTTTCTACTAGTAAACCATGTGTTATAGCAAAGTAATACTTTTTCTTTCTCAAATTATGATGTATATTTGATTTCATATATAACAGTTTTAAATTTTATGATCATACATAACAAAAGCAGTATAGTACCTGATCTGTTTCTCCTAGTAGATATATTAATTTATTTGAGAATATTACTGACATTGCTAGTTACTAGAAATTTGTGGTTTTTAAAGCATTTTCATATAATGATTATTCTCATACAAACCCTGTAAGTTGATGTGATAGCTATCTGGGTTTTCATTTTATAGCATAGGACATTATTTTTTTATTTTATTTTATTTCTTTGCTCAAATTCTTTTATTGGTACATTTTAGGTATACAATATGTTTACATTTATCATTGGGTACTTGTCCCTGTACATGATGTATCTTGGTTCTTATTTTTTCCCCATTACCTGTGCACCCTTCCCTATTTACATAGACTTCGTTTCCATTTTTTTTTCTTTTCTCATAATTTTTCCTTTCCATTCTTTCCTTTCTCCATCTCCTCCCATCACCCCTACCCCTTTGGGTCTCTTCCTA
>NW_004624730.1:37280502-37295724 GCF_000247695.1 Heterocephalus glaber
AATTGTATTGTCCACCTAAAATGTTCCAATAAATGTATTTAACCGAAAACAGAAGTACCATTAGAAAAGTAAAAATACAAGAAACTGATTATTGTTCAGGATAAAGAAAGGACTTCTCAAAATCAGTATCAACAACAAGATAAATGGGAAAAACAATGAGAGAAAAGTGAGGCAAAGAAGAAAAGAGAGAGAAGGGAAGGGAGGGAGGAGTGACCAGAGGAGAAAGCCTAAATTGCTAATAAACATTTTTTAAATGCTGGCATCCTAAACTAACAATTACTGCAAAAACAAACAAACACATGCTAACATCACTAGTCAGGGACATACAGGGCCCATAGCTCATGCCCATTAGACTGGTAACAATTTAAAGCTCTGACAATATCAAGTGTTGGTGAAAATGTGGGGCATTTTGACAGGCTGTATCTGTAGGCTACAGAGAGTATAATTATTCTGTCCACTTCAAAAACAATTTGGCTATAAAAGGCAGATTATCAAATGTACATAGCCCATGGCCCAGTAATTCAAATACTACCTAAGTGTCCTAAGAGAGCCTCTCCCACTCATTCACAGGGAGGCATGAACAAGATCACTATTGAAATATTATTTGAGAAAGAAATTCATTATATGTCTTAGTTACTTTCTTCTTGATTGGATACCCACAAGTTAAACTAGGAAAGACTTATTTTGGTTCACACTCTGTAGAAGTTTCAGTCCATAACTGTCAGGATGCAAGGCAGGGAAGCATGGCAGAGAAGAAGCAGTTCAAGGCAGGGTAGGCAGAAGGCAGCAGCAGTGAGCTTCCCTTTCTCTTTATATTCTATCCAGCTACAAGCCTATTGGACCTGCATCCAGGATGAGGCTTCTGTTTTGAGTAAGTCTTCTCAGCCATACCCAGAACAATACTGAACCAAACATTGGACTAATCCAGTGTCACACATCCATGATCTAGCCACCTCCAAAAAGCCCCACCTGTGAACATATGAAGCTTTGGCAAGACATCTAGATACAAGCCATAACACTATATAAATTATTATTTAGTGATTATGGTAGCATATAGGTAATTTAATGGTTAAAATATTTGCATATATTAAATTGAATAACTCTCAAAAATATATTATTAGACAAAGAAACTTCAAAATCATACAAGATATAATTTGTTTCAATTTAAAGTATGACTAAATAATATATACTATTTATATTATTTAGAAGTACTTATATAGGTACTTATATATTTAATTACTGTTTTTAAATGTACATTTTAGGTATACATTTTGATCACATTCATCATTGGGAATTTGTACCTGTACGTGACGTATCTTAGTTCTTGTTTTTTCCCATTCCCCTTCCCTCCCTTCCACCTCTCCCCCCTCCCTATTTACAAAAGCTTTGTTTCTGCTTTTCCCTTCTTTTCTCATATTTTTTTCCCTTCTTTACATTTTTAAAATATACCTTGAATGAATAAACTCTAAGCTCCCCATTAAAGTTACTTTAATGGCAAGAGAGGATTTGATGTGGCAAGTAGACAGCTTCTACTATATTGCTTTATGGTAAAGCTATTGTACATATTTGTGATATTATTCATTTTTTAACCTCATATATTTTATTATTTTTCTTTAGAAATGTGATGTGCTTCATTCAGGTATTCTTTTTAAATCATACATTGCTTAACCATAACTATTGACCTTTCACATTAGGCATATTTTCATATTTATTTTCTTTTACCTCTGGAATCATATTATTCTAAATGGAGGATCAAAGCTTAGACTTAAATTAAATATCTTTCCCAAGCCAGTTAGTTGAATGACAGAACCAAGACTAGAAGCAGCTACTTGGCCCTGGCCATGATTTCCTCCAGGCTCGGTACCATGAAGACCATCTGAAATAGCCTCATTGAAGGGAGAAAGGGGCTCCTAATAGTTCTCTCCAGACAGCAGAACAGATAGCCTGTTTCCATAGCTGATACTGATGGCTAGTGGGGTGGAGGGTGTGCTGCCTGTCCCAGTGACTGCAGAAATGTGTCCATAAGGTAGGGGCTGATCAACCTCCTTCTTTTGACATTTCTAGGTATCAGCAGTCCTTGTCACTAACATTGTAATGCTCCAAATTCCCACTCAGAGCACAGCTATAGATTGGTCTCTTTATGTATAAAATGTGTCTGTTTGACAACAGCATCTCATAAAAATAAAATAAGTGATATTGAAAGTAATTCAGGTGCAAAATGTGAAATAAACACGCAAAATGGACTAATTTACATCAAAGATCTGGAAAGGAGTTTCTTTTCTTCCTTCCTTTCTCCCCGCCCCACCCCCACCCTTTCTTTTCTCTCACGCACCTTCCACAGCTTCCCCACAGGCAGGACCAGAATACAAGGGCTCAAAAAACTGTCACCATCACAGGAAACTACAGATGTGCACTGGAAAGACCTTTCTGGTTTTGTTTAGCAAAAAAAATTCAATTGATGGTATACTAAAATTATTGTTCACTGACAAATTTTCATACTATCAGCCTTGCAGAATTAGTCAGTGCAACGCACCTGGCTAGTTCAAATAAACACCTAAAAAGAAATTACTTGTTTATAAAGTAATTCATAATAAATTATTAACAAGCAGCACCATTCACTGTATTTTTAACCACATCTTGAGAAGACACTCACAAAAGAGGACTTCCAGAACTGCTTCAGAAGTGACAAGAACAAAGAGATAAGTGTTCAAAGTTAAGGGCAGTATTTTGAGGGGGATTAATGGCCATGTGTCTTTTACTGTAATATTTTTTTAAAGTTTAAATATTCACCATATTTTTCCACCACCCCTTGTAGAATATGGCCACATCTCAGCATCTCCAACAACATAATTCTATTTTAATCCACTATCATCTCTTTTCTGAACTATTTTGGTTGTTTTTAAATTTTCTTCTTCCTTTGGTCCCCTTTTGTTTATTCTCAACAAAACAAAGTATTGCTTTGAAAACCAAGGCAGATTATGAAACTTTTCTGCTCAAACCTATTTAACAGTTTTTCATATCATTCAGCACTCAAATCAGATCTGTCTTACATTATCCATCAAACATCATCTATTTCCATTATCGTTCTCTGTCCTTCTTGAATCAATCCATGAAGGAATAAGGCATAGGTGGTTCTGTGATAGAATTCTCACCTGCAGTGAAGGAGTGAGTCAGGGGTTCTATTTTTGGATCTCAACATCAACACAGTCCTGTGGACACAGGTTCGGGTTGAAAATCTATCTCAGCCACTTAATAGATTATGTGACCTATTTATTTATTTATTTATTTATTTATTTATTTATTTATTTATTTATGGTGGTAAGGGATGAAACAAGTGCCTTTGTCACTGACCTACATCCTCAGCCATGTGTAACTTCTGGACTTCCTCACTTGTTAAGAGATAACACCACAATGATGATACAATGAAATAAACTTTATAAATTACATGCCATATATTTAGTGATCAGTACAGGGGAGCTGCTTTTATTATTACTTCCATATCTTGAAGGGAGATATGTGGAGTTCCTTGTGGCACCTAACAGGTTGAAATCTGCCTGAGTCCACTCAGGGCACAGAAGACTGCTGACCCTGTGAAGTCAGAACACCTTGAAGAGGGGATGTTCTTCCAGCTCAGGCAGATGCAAGCCTTGCCAGTGAAGCAAGGAGGAACATCCCGAGACCAATTTGATAAAAATAACAATTTTAAGGACCCGAGTTTGATCCCTGGTACCAAAGAAAAAGAAAAAAAAATAACAATTTAGTACTATTTGTTATCATGCTTTTCTTATCTAGAATAAGTGCTTGTGTTTGTCTAGAATAAGCACCTTTGTTTGTTTCTCAATAAAATTGGGAGTTTAAGTCAGTTTGGGGCTTCATTCTGGTGGAGTCTCCTGACTTCCCTGCAAAGAAATTCTGTCTCTCATGTCTTCATTCATCTTTCTAATTAGGGTTTGCTGGCCTGAACCTGGCACAAATACTTGTTTATCGTAGTACAGTTCTAAGGCTTATATAAAGCAAAAACTTTTTGAAGATTTTTAGATAGCAACAGTGACATTGTTGAACATTTCATCCCTTATAAAGCCTCTTGATATCTGATACAGTACACTTTGCTAGTTTTTGTGATTCATTCATTTGACAAATGTTTATTGAAAACTTACTGTATGTCAGGCACTATTCTTAGCACAAGAAGTGTGGTAGTGAATACACAAAAATTCTTTCTGTCAGAAAGCTTAATTTTTTTTTTTATACCGGGGATTGAACTTGCAACTTTGTGCTTGTGAGGCAGGCGCGGTACCACTGAGCTAAATTTCTGGCCATCAGAAAGCTTAAATATTAGTGTAGAGCAACTAAAACTAAATAAAAGAAAAGAAAAATTTATAATATTTGGAGATAACCAACTGAAAGATATTAGCAGTCGGAGATATAAAGAATTGGGGTGAAATATTGAGTAAGAAAGTCAGGGACAGATACGTTTCCCTCTCAGACAAATTCTAGGTCCCTTTGGTGACCACTCTCTTTTTCAGAATCTTAAATGTCTTCTTCCCTCTTTGGTTTGCTAAACTCTATCTCTCTCTCTGGGTGATTTTAGGACACAATTTGGTAGATTTAATTATAATCCTCCAAATCTTCACCTACGTAGGGCAGATTCCCTCTCTTCCACTCCTGAACATCTCTATTGGACATTGAATCTCTGTGTGTCTCAAGAAAACTCATTTCTCCACTCCTTTTATCCATTTCCCCTCCTGACACTGCCCAATAGGGGGTTCATCATACTCCAGGCCTCCAAGCTTGAGACCTCAGTAGATTTATATCCTGCTTCCTCAGCCTTAGAAAAACAGGCGTACAGGTTGTCCCACCTTCTACAAAAATCTCTCAGATCCTTCTTCTACTTCACAGCAGCCTACATTTACTAACAACATTTCCTCTGCTAAAACCTTGGTCTTTCCCCCAACACCTTCCCACAGCTCCTCTTCCACTATGCTGTTGGTGACTTTCTTAAAAACAGAACTTAACAGTAAGAGAAGGAATGAGTTCTAGTGCTCCTGTGCACAATGAGATGGAGATAGTTCATAATAAGATATTATTCATTTATGAAGAACTAGAAGAGAGGAGCTCAAAGTCTTCAAACATAATGAAATGATGAGGAAACAGAAATGCTAATTACCCTCTCTTGGTCAGTACATTGAATGCATTGTTGACATGTTACACTATACCCCAACCCAAAGGTGTAAGTTAATCAAAATTAAGACACTTTGGATCACATACTTCATCTTTCCTAAAACTTCTTGGTCTTTTGACATAACAGCTATTCATGGCAATAAGCATGTTCCACAATCTGACCCTAAAGCCTCCTTTTTCCTATGTTAGCAGTCTTCACGCTGTTCACTGCCCAGACTCCCCCTTCTGTTGTCTTGCCCCGTGTGCCCCCATTCGTCCTGGCCTGAGTGCCTGCTCACAAGGGCACCACCACAGACGCCCTCACCCTGGCCTGCACTGTCCAAACCTCTCATCATCTTAGCCTGTGGTCCATGAAAATGGATGTGTCCACAACAGGGGTTGTACAAGATAACATATTTAGAGACTAAATCAAAATAGAAAATTCCATTTCTGTTTAGTTTTCAACACACGCTTTACTAATACAAGATGCAAACTGTTGCTGACACCTTTACTCACCTGGTATCAGATGGGATGGGTCTTGAAGGTAAGAAGACATTTCCCCAAATCAAAAGTGGTGGGTACTCTCACACCCTCCTGGTTCCAACATATTAAAGCAAATTTTTATTCTAAATGTCAGCTGTTTTATGGATTGTATCCCTAGAAAATGGAACATTTTATTATCCTGAGATGAACAATGATTGCAGTCTTTCCTTTTTTCTTTCAAAAGTTCAGTAAGAAGAGTTAGCAAATTTAAAAAGCTGAGTTGGTATTTTTTTCTTTCAGAAAATATAATTGTACTGAGATGGCTGTCCTTTACTGTGAGGAAAAATGGCTTTCAGGCCCTGCTACCACACATTTCATAGCTTTAAATACAAATAAATACACATTTTCAAAATAAAGTGGTATTTGGATTATGGTTGAAAAGTTCTGTGTCCAAATAAATTTTTCTAGGGAGAGAACATTTTAATAATGCAAATATAGAAATGTTTTTATTGTTGCTGATGTTATTATAGATATGGTATATGTTACCTACTAAACTCCTCAATCTGTATATCTAAAAATTTTTAAATTAAACTCTCTAACTTACCTAAAAAAATTCCAAATAAATAGTTTCAATGTTCTTTGAACCCATCTCTGTGACATATATGTATATTTTATATACATTATATACTATATATATTTAATATATATTTCAAAAAAACAATTGATTAGCATGCAATGAAAGTAAATATTCAGGAAGAGTAGCAGCATATTAAAAATAAAATCTTTAGCATAGATAATGAGAAGGAATGGTAAAAGATTTAGTATAGCTTCCAATACATTTTTTCCATTTAGAACCATACACCTTTGAGCAATTTTCCTGGAGCATTATTGATAATAACAAAAAAGATGAATTAGCCTAAATGTCCATTATTATGGAAATGGAAAAATAAATTATCATCTACCAATACAATGTAACTAAATACTACTACAAAAATGAGAAACTAGAATGATATACTGTATACTAATATAGATATTTTCAAAAACATTATTTGAAGAACAAAAGAGAAGCAAGCTACAGAACAAGCTACAGAAGGATATATGGAGGTTGAGATAATTTATGTGTTATTTAGAAATGTATAAAATAATACCAGATCTTGAGTTTATTATTTTAGATATATACATATGCATTGAAGTGAGGCAAACTGAATTCAGATAATGGTTGCTTTTGGAAGACAGGAGGAAGAGTGGGATCCAGGAAGGCATTGGAAAGGCTTGTGTGGCTATTTTCATGTTCAATACTCAGGCTTGGTGATGAATACATAGATTTTCATTTTATTATTCTCTTCACTTTTATGTTCACTTGAAATACTTCATAATAAAAGATATTTTTCACAATTTAAGATAATTTTCTTTTAAAATTCCTTTGAAGAAATGACAACAATGACAAATTTGCAGACTTATATCCATGGCAGAATCATTCTGAGATGCTCTTATTAATTTTAGAACGTTGGCTTAGAAGTGCTGTGGATTTCTGAAAGTGTATGTTATCATGTTTTGTTTTTCTAAGCATTGAGAAAACTACCTCAAGTGCTAAATATAAAATACTGGGTCACTGAACAACCTAGAACAGTGGTGACAAACCTATGGCACACATGTCACAGTGGGCAGGTAGAGCCATCTCTGTAGGCACATAAGCCAAGTTGCCCTAGCAACCAAGCATTAGATGACACTTTTTTTTTCTAAATTAAAACCTCAGTATTCGGTTTAATTGCAGTGCTGGCACTTTGTGATAAATAAGTGGATTTTGGGTTGCAGTTTTGGCACTCGGTCTCTAAAAGGCTTGCCATCACTGACCTAGAAATACAAACTTCCAGATCTAAAGCCACATATAAATGTAAGAGACTAAGGTGGGAACAGGTCAGTACTATGTTCTTGGAATTTAATCATCTTTCTATTTTCTTCCAACAATTTCTAGAAATACAGTATTTTCCATATATGTAAGGAAATCAAAATTAGTAAAGACAAAAAAATCCATTCTCATTAAATCATGTCCAGGTTGATTTCAGTTTAGATTTATTCCTAAAAATTTGGCAGAAAATCTATATGTTTAAACCATGATAATGAAAGATTTCTATTTAACTTGGGGAAAATAATTGTTTTTAATTTATTTAATAAATAGCTTTCATTTAAGAAACTAAACTTTATAATACACAATGCATGTCTTTGAACAAAATACACTTAATAAAGCAAAGTGTTATCAATTCAACAGAAGTAGACTAAGTTTAAAGTTGTATAATTGAATCTCCCACTTACCAGTGATTTGCAAAGAGATGAAGAAAATTGAATGCAGAGTCTATTGAATAAGTATAGTCTTTTGAAAGGAGGACAAAAAATAAAGCTTTAAAATGTAGTACAGAGAAGAGAATTTGTGGTCAGAAGTATCAAATTATATACATTAATTTGGTGAATTATTATAACTATATGTAGTTTTACTTTCCATGCTTGTAAAATGAAAATAAGGTTAATTTAAGATCAATTGACTTCCTTATTATATACCAGTGTTTGATTTTTTAAAATTCCATTTCATCTTAAATATCTAGATCACAACACAGGAAATTCAAAGATCACAAAAAGAACTCATTTTCATTTTCCAAAATGCTTCACTCATCTCCATACTATTGAGAATAAATATCACAGAAGACTTACTTCCAATATATACAATACCAAAATACAAATATTTATAGAAAAAAATTCTTTCGGAAACAAGTGATGTTATATTTCTATCAATGGCATCCATTTTCCTTCTTTATAAAAGTTTAAATTATGAAGCCCTTGAGTGTCCCAGACAAGGAAATTTGAGCTTATACAATAACCATATACAGTATAGTCACTTTTTAAAAATCTGTGAGTCTCACTATTATACAAAACAGTATCTTGGGCACTGTGTATTGTGTATTAGATGGAGAATGATTGGCATTTACTCTTTGTAGAAAACAGAGAATAGGCCCTCAAAGCATTTTCAGTCCTGGAAAGTAAGATAAATATATGGATGAAACTGAAGACTATTAGGGTCTAAGTCCACCACATACAGTTAATTGTAAAGACTGACACAGCACAACTCTAGGTCACACAATTTACAGAGACCATAATGGAGAAAGGATGGAACTGCTCACTGTCTACCTGATACTATATACTACTGCTAGAATCCACAAGGAATAAGCCAGTTTCCCTTTCAAAACAACTCCCAGCTCAGTGGAGAAAGAAGAAATATAAATGATTACAAAAGAAGGTAGTGCAAACATTTTAGCTTGTGTATAAATGTCTCCCCAAAGCCTCCTGTGGTCATAGGTGGGGCTTTTCAGAGGTGGCTGGATCTAGAGGTAGCTGGGATTGATTCATGGTGCAATGCTAGGATTAAGGGCTCTAGGATTAAAGGTGTGAGTGCTACCTGCCCTAAGGGTGAGTAGCCTGAATGAAACATAAGGATCAGAAAGAGGCTTGTCCCTTGCCCTGCTGACTTCTGCCTTCTGGCTGCCGTGAACTGTTTCTTCTCTGCAATGCTGCTCCGCCATACCACCCTTCCTTGGAGACAGTCAACTATGGACTGAAACCCCTACAAACTGTGAGCTGAATAAACTTTTCCTCTTTTAACTTTAGGTGTTGGTATTTTGTCTCAGCAACAAAAAGTAACTAAGTTAGCAAAGGTAGAGGTAGCTGGAAGTATAAGGAGCAATTCATGGGCAGTAAGTAACAACTGAACTACAGAGACAAGAAACAGCCCAGTGCATCCAGAGCTGCAAGCCATGTGGTAGTTCAGGACTGTGTGAGGGGAAGCATTGGGCAACAAATATGCAGCTACTCAAAAAGCCAGATCTGACTTCTGTGATGCAATCTAACATTGCAGCCACAGACAAGACCACAGCTTTGGAATCACTCAGATTAATAAACTCCCCTCTTCCATATGTATCCTACTGGCCCTTAGATTAAACTAGAGCTCAATATACTGTCTAAGACCATTTTCGTCTTCTAGTGTGAATTCCACTAGGCACATTTATTCTTTTGATTGTTTTCTGTTCTTTTCTCTACCTGTACTTCCTCACATCATGTACAACTGACAGCTTTCAACAAACTCTCCATTCCAATGAATTAGAACTAGGGCTTCTTTATGATGGTTTAAAATATGTCACCAGCCCACAACTCCTCTCTTTCACTAAAAATATTAATATCTTTATCTAATTACACAAATTATTACATTACACAGGAATGATTGCATCATAATTTGTAGAAATTCTTTACATGATTTGCTATTGTTACACATTTTGTTGTTTCAATATTTAATATCACAGATGCTACTGAAATACACTACCTTATATGAATCTTTGTGATTTTTAAACTTAAGTGATTTAATATTTATAATTCTCTCTTGAGAATAAATTTATAGAAGTATAGCTGTTGAGTTAAAGACAGCATATTAACATACAATTTTTATGCGTATTGCTAATTTGCTCTCTGTTAAAGATCTTCCAGTTTACCCTCCCACAGTCCTGTGAGGTAAGTGGCTGTTTCCCCACCCTCCAGCTGTTTTCAATCCACTGTGCTGAACTGAATCTACAAAGTGGCCTCCTGTCTTCCTTGGGAATATACAGTCAGCAAAAAGTGACCCTGTGTGAGAGTTAGTGGACCACTATTCTTATCCTGATTAGAGGACCACTATTCTTATCCCAATTAGAGGAAGTAAACATATACACTGAACAAGTAAGCAGGTTGTAGAAATTCTAGAGCGGCAAGCCATCAGAAGCAAAGTCTATACAGTGCTGTTTGTCCTAGATCAGTGTTTCTTTCATCAGGAATGGTTTCTTTGGCCTACATTTTTAAAAAGTAGGATATTTAACATAAAATCAGGATTTATGGCTTCTCTTTAAATATAGGCACATTTGGACACATTATCCCCACAAGGTACAACTGACTAGAGCTAAGAAGTGTTGCCCTTGGCCAGGGGAGGAATCTCTGGGGACCACATATCCTACCCAGCTGCTTTTACTCATGTAGATTACCTGCTTCACTACTGCCAGCCCTTGAGTTAGAAAGTTTAAATACTCAAAAGACTACTTCTTCACTGGAGCAAAAAATGTCTTCTTTAACATATTATAAACAAGGATTTAGAGATGCTGAAGATCAAACGATGATCTCTGAAAAACAGCAACAGTAACAGTAGGCTTGGCCTCTGAGTTAGTGAGTCCTATTCTGTTGTACATTACAAAAAAATTTTCCCACAGTATGTTTACATAAATCTATACAAAATTCATGTGTGAAATATGCCCAGCTACATATAATATAATTGCTAATCTATTAGAAATATGTGTAACAATAGATTTAAAACATGGAATACCAGAATTTTGATCATATATACTTTCCAATTTAATTCAACCTCAAAATGTAATAAACTCACTTGGAAAAATAATAGCCAATTAAAAATTTAAATATCTAGCTTTTGTTCAGATAATGGAATTATATTCATTTCATTAAGATCAAAAGAGTAATTAAACATATATCTGTGCATGGTGTCAGAATTCTGCAGGCAGTTAGTCATGCAAGACCAAGTAGAAATTAAAGCATGTGAAATAGGTGTTCTGAAGTCTTTTCAGTTGCAACATAAATACAATCATGAAGAATATAAACAGCCAAGCCCTCAGGAGAAAACTGAACAAATGATAGGTGTATTAGCACACACCTTTGTCAGAAGAAAGGAGTCTAACATTTTATTTCAGTGAATCTTAGTTAAACATATCAAGAGGATTTATGCTAAGATTTGCAAGTAATATAGAGTTCTTCTAAAGAACAAAGGATGGCTCTTATGATATCCTTTATGAAGTGCTTTGTATGACAAGTGAGAAAGAAAATGTGCTCAAGGATTTTTTTTAATTAAATGACTTCTAAAATAAAAACAATGTTTCTATCACCAAGTCATCCATTGCTCTGACTGTACAAGTAGAGCAGCAATACATTAGATGAATGAAGAATTTAAGAGTATGCCTAATATGATTGACTTAAAACACCACTGTTTGCTACACCAACTTTCCATTCTTTAATATTCACTCTAGTTTTTCCTTGAGTTTCAATTATTTATCAGGGAATCTTAAACATACTCAAAAAGAGAGTAGTGTACCCATCACATGACCTCAACAGCCATCAAACAGGTCAATGCTGCCATATCTACACCCCTCAATCACCTAGTTACTTCTATATTAATTGGAAGTAAATTTCATATTTTATATTTCATCTAGAAATGTTGCAAAACATATCTCTTAAATAAAAGGACTCTGTTTCTTAAATATAACCGCACTACCATGATCACACCTGGAAAAAAATTTTTCAATATTGTCAAATGTCCTATTAGTGTTCCAACTTAATAATTCTATCATAAATGTTATAATATTTATAGCTTATTTTTAAAGAGGTTTCAAATAAGGCACTCACATTATTACTTTTCCTTTTACATTGCTTTAAGTGAGCAGATTCCTCTTCCTTCTCTTTTTTCCTCGAAATGTATTTCTTAATGCAAATTGGGATTTTTTAAATTAAAAAACTACAGGAAATAAAATTCAGAGTTGATATTTGTCTTTCAAACTGTTAGCACCAGATTAAGACCGGAAACAAATAATCAGTGTATGATAGCATATGTATATTTACGAGTATGTGTGATTGTGTGTGATACAGCATCATTTTAGGAACATTTATCAACATTGTTATTGTTTATTTATGCATGCATGCATTTATTTATCTGTCCATCCATGCATCCATCCTTTCCTCCATCCCTTTGTCTACCCATGCACTCTGCATACTAGCATTCATCCAGCCATAGGGTCTACAAAGTAACATACAACATCACTCCTGCCCTCAAGTCGCTTTCAGAAGAGTCAGAACTTGACATAGATACAATGTGATAGATGTTCCAATTATTCTAACAGCCCAACCAGGCAGGAAAGAAAGAAATGCCTCCTCATACTCCATTTCTAAATCTGTGCTTGATTACTGAATCCCCCAATAATCTGTGTCAACATGTGCTCTACTTATTTCCAGCGCCTATTCAGCATTTCCTGATATGAGAATATCAACATCCTTTTATTACACAACTTCTATTCTCCAAAGGCACTGATCCCAGTCTCAGCATGCACCTGCATACATTATCACTGTCATCAATTAACCCTGATGTTTCTCAAACATCCACTGGGATTCACTTCACTGTTCACCATGTAGAAATGTCCAGCTGCTGCACCATGTGGGCACAGACTGCCATTTACCTAGAAAAAAACAATATGATCTATCCATCCTGTTGGCAGATATTCTGCCATGCTCTTAGAACAAAAGGTTTGTTTCACAGTATGGACTTCATTAAAAAATAAAAGGCATCCTCTCCCTCCTGGGTCTATCCAAAAGTTCTATGTCATCCTTTCAACTTTTCATACCTACCTTTGATGCATTTTTGTGAAGTTAAAAAGAAAAAGACTATGTAACCAGATCTCCTTTCGAACTTGCTAGGACTTTATCTTGACTGTATTTTTGTGTTATTCCAATTCAAGAGTCCACACTCTGCCAGAAGTCTTCCTGCATCCTCTACTTAAACATCCAAAGCTCTCAGCAGATCAAAAGACCTATGCATATGTCTCCAAAAGCCCCATATGTTTCTGCCCTCCTTAAGCATTCTAACTCATAGACATCCAAGTTATCCTTAGAGAAGATGGTGTGTGTCTGGATGACTAAGCCAAGTGAGGGACTAGGTCTCAGGGAATTCAATGGGAAAGGGCAGATGTGGGTGACTGGTGAAGGGAGATACAGAGGCCAGGGAAGCCTGGTGAGCTAATGAGCTAGCCATTCTCCACAGAACTGCCCTTCCTCTCTCACTACATAGCCAATTAATTACAAACCCTGGAGCTCCTCCTTTAGAGTACTTCCAGGACCTGACCACTCCTCATCATGCCCACTACAACCCTATTCCTATCCACCATCATCCCTAAACTAAATCAGTATCTTAGCCTTCCTGCTTCTATGTGAGGTAACCATCCACCTCCTGACCACTGCACTTGTAATTTCTTCTTCTGGGAAGTTCTTCCCTGCAGCATCTTTGGTGTGTATTCTCCACCTTCTTCAGGTGGTTGATCAAATAACACTTTATCAGTGACCCTCTCTGTGACTCTTCTGCTTGAAATTATAACACACATACATTAACGCAAGTTGTCTGAATGTAATTTCCCTGATTTAATTGTCTCTTTTTTATTGTTTCTTTTTATTAGTATATGTTTGTGATACATAATTATACTGACCTTCAGAATTGGTACATATACATATCATATCTTAATCATTTTTATATCCCTTGTCCTCCAATGTTTCTCTCTCCTTTTATTAAGATGGACTATTTTTTTCCTTTATTTTCTAATATAGACTATTTTTCTTATTTTTTTTTGTTTCTTCCCCTATCCTCTCAATAAAATGTAAGTTCTACAAGAACAAAGATTTTCCCATTTCATTCACTGGTGTATCTTTACAGTCTGAAAGAGTTCCTGGAACATAGTAGGTATTTGGTAAATCTTTGTGGGAAGAATGAGTGAATGAATAGATGAATGACTTCTCTCAAAGAATGAAGGAGCCCTCTGTGTGCTATGAATTTAGATATAACTCTTGACCTTGAAGTATTGAAACACACAATGATACTTTAATGATTATAGCAAAGATACATCTAATGTAATAATTGAAATGAATTTGTAATGTCAGTTCATGGGAAAGTGCTTAGTGAATTTAGCATCTAAATTCTCCCTATGCTAAGGATTCTCAGGCACCAAGTAATGGAGACAAGATGCTGGAGAGGAAGTGAGCATAGTTATATGAAATTTGCTGTTTTCTTTGGTTTAAAATAAACATGACTTAGAAGTACTAGGACCTCTAGGCAGTATCAGTTGGTAAGATAGCCCAGATTTCCTCCTGGGTTTACCCAGGATGAACTGGGACAAGTAGACTATCTGAATGTGCTAGTGAGTTGACATCACCTTAAATGCTTATTTTCCACATATTTGTTCCACATTCATTTAATGAGCATGTGCAAAAATATTTTCTGTTAGTAAAAATTGCAAACTTTTCTGTTTAAATTTAACTTGAA
This sequence comes from Heterocephalus glaber, assembly GCF_000247695.1. The sequence continues at coordinate 37,295,294 of NW_004624730.1, forward strand.
GTATTTATTTAATTCCTTCTAATAATACCATTTTAAAAATATTTGGAATTGCTTCACTTCACACTTTTTCCACCACTCATAACTAGAGTTAGTCATCAAACTCACTGAAAATAAACTTCACTTACATGAGCATGCTCAAAATATATTTAAATTGTCCTTGCTTCTGGCCTTCATGTTGGCAAAATATTTTCCACTTTTCTCTCTTTGACTTTTATAGATTTTTTTCAAATGACATTGCTTTAGAAATGTATTAAAGAGTTTAAAGTTGAATGAATAAAATAGATCATTTGATCCTAGGTTTTTATCTGGTATCTGTACCAGCTGAGAGCAACTTCTGACTATGGGACACAGTCAAGTGGTAGGTTATAGGATTATACACATGAGTCTGTGTCTCCATCACACAGAGTAGAGACTGGTTTTCATAGAGAACT
>NW_004624730.1:37307817-37326007 GCF_000247695.1 Heterocephalus glaber
CAGTTGGACTCAGTACCTTGGTCTGGTGGTCTGGTGTCCTCTGCGTCTTTGTAGTGTGGAATCAGGTGGCTGCCTGTCTGCAGCACGGTGATTGGGCATCTTCTGTGTGACTCAGGACCTTCGTAGGGAGTGCACAGACCTGCCTGTTTGCAGCAGGCTGATTTGGCGTGTGGGGACCTCAGTAAGGTGTCCAACTGAAGTACTCTTACTTGACCACCACGAGCCTGCCCCCAGCACATCCTCATACAGGTTTAGGGTGTCACTTCTTTCCCGCTCCCTGCAGGTGGCTGAACTTTTCCATATATCTGCAGCCTTTTCCACCAGTAGCTCTCCAAATTTCTGAGAGTATCTACCTCTTCTTCCTACTAGAGCACCAACTTCCTCTTGGTATGTCCTGAACAGATTCAACAGTAGGTTTCACCTTTGAACTTCTCTCTGCTGTGTGTTCTTGGAATGCTGTGTGGGAGTAATGAGTTCATAGGAAGTGCTACCAGTAGTGCATTTCCTGCTTTCTCAAATAGTCAAGTCACACAAGGGACAGAATCTCATACTGCTTCTTCTTGTGTGCATCCTAGCAGAGAAGCTTTTACTTTCTCTGTCCCTATACTATAAGGGCACTGTCCTGCTTGGAATATTATCAGATTCTACTTACAGGATACAAGAACAGGTGGGAATCCATGTGCAAAGCATTACAAGTACCCCTCTTCTTTCCAAAACCCTCTTCTGACAGCTCATTGTCCTCATCCAGAGCCTCAACAAAATTGAACCAATGTACTGGTTTGTGGCACTTAACACTTGTCTTTACCCCAAGAGACTCCAAAGGATTTCAGACTGAAAATTAATGTTGGATATTTTTTAATTAATAAAGGTTCTATGGAATAATTTTTAACTAACACTCATGAGAATCAGACCCTACTTATAATGATAAATTATCATTTAAAATGCAAAGTGTGCATACATACTAGGGAATAACCACATTAATTATTCACTGCAGCCATTAAAAGGATTCCTAGAGATGCTTCATGCAGTCTCCACCACCTGGGATGCCCTTCTGTTTACTCCCTGATAAGTCCATCATCTGTTGCAAAACCAAACTAAAGTTTTGCCTTTCACAACAATTCTTCAGTGTCCAGCCCCACTGTCATACCCACGTAGAGGTTGCTTTGTAATTGTTTAAGTTCTTCTTAGGTTAACACTACCTCCTTCTCTCCTTTGTTTTCTTCATTGAGCTTGAAAAAATCACCTTCATTCAAAGGAGCAAACACCCACAGATCAGAAGATACCACACCTATAAAATCTGATTGGGCTGGGAGTAAATAACCAAGAAAAACAGTCAATGCAAAAAATACATAAATTTGGAAAGTTGATCCAAAAAGTCATGCCCTCAAGATTAAGTTACCAAGCAGTATTATCTGTGTCTAAAAGTAAAAGTTCAGATTTGGAGAAATGAGATATGATTTCAAGCTCTATTTGGCTGTTTAGCCAGACAGTAGATGAGTTATTTTGCATATCTTAGAAATTGTTTTCCTCATTTTTTAAAAAGCATAATAGCAAGTCAAATGAGAGTATGAATGAGCAAAAGCTTCATAAATGATGTAAATGTTAGTAATCACCAGCATTATTTCAGTGAAGGGGGGGGGGAATTAAGCATAGGAAAACTTGTGCAGTAAGCTGGGTCAATCTGAAGATTCCAAAATACGCACTTAGAATGTTTGAACCCAACAAAAGTGTTGTTTTTCCTTAATATTCAGCATGTTTGTATTCTCTAGCTTATTATTTTGTAATTGATAGCAGAGCTGTAAATGGCTCAGGAATTGCACATCTCACATTATTGCTTTGCTGGGGAATAGCATAATGAAGTGGAAATGGAGAAAATGTTTTGTCAAAGATTTCTTTCTGTAGACAAGATGTTGCTTTTTTTCTAAGTGTCTTTTAGCTGTTAACTATTTTATAATCATTGGCATAAATATAAAATGGTAAACAATGTTTATTGTTTGCACACAAGTGAGTCTGAATTGGAGCCTTTTACTGCCAGTCATTCCCAATGCAATCTCAAGAATGTAATAGGCAATCAGACCGTGATTTATCTGACCCATTATTGAGAAAGAACCAAGAAAAATCTAAACATCATTTGATTCACTCATCTGTGCATTCCAAATGAAAAACAGTGAATTATCTGAGCTTTGTCACAATATTCAATGCAATAAACATATTTAGTATTTGAAATTTTGTTTTTATTGCTGCCCTTAATTTTTCTTTGTTCAATCATAGGAGAAAATACAGACACAAAGTAAATGTAATAGTTTCATAAAGAAAAGATATCTAAAAATCAAGGCAATAAATGCACCAAAAAATAATTCTCCAGGCTTTATTGAGGTGAGTGTGTTGTTCCAATGTCATGCCCAAATTTCAGCCAGAGTAATTACTTCACTCTACCTTGCCTATAGGAAATAGCCTTATGACCTGAGCTGTCTATCATACTCTTACCGTATCATAGAAACTGATGTGGAAAGTTTCTACTAAGCAGTTGCCATGTGATTACACTAACTGAAAATAAAGTAGCATTGTATATTGAGAGAGTGCCTGTTAAGTCCCCAAACAAGCTGCCAATCACAAAATGTACTTTAATTATTTATGAGTGTGACCAACAATTATGTTAAGAAGTTAACTTGAAAAAGAATACAAAACGTTACACTGTGCAAAAAAATAAGGTACAAATTCATCAGCAGTTAATTAGTAATTGCTATCATGTCTGTCTCATAAATAAAATGGACATTAAGCAAATAATGACAAATGGATGTGCAAACTACACACCTAGAGAAGTGATGTTAAGCAAAGTAGCACATGGTAAAGGAAGCTGACTGCAGCTGATAGGTGTAAGAAAGCTTGGATAAAGACTGGAGGGCTGAGGCAGGCACTGATGGAGAGAATGGGGCATCACAGGTGTACAGTCTCCACAGTGAGATACAAAGGGCGTTGAAGGAAGGGTCATTTGACCCAAAGGTAAGGAAGCAATGTACACCATGAGGTGAGACCAGTAGGCAGGAACAGGCCATCCTGAATATTGTAGTGTTGATAGTGTTCCTAGAAAGTATTGTCCCAGAGTTATAGTTGGAAAATGCTTTAATAAGTTATTTCATTTTCTTTTCACATCAACCCATGAGGCAGACATATTTAATTTGGGTATGAAGAGAGCAGTCTTAGTAACCTACCCAAATTTATAACTACTATGAGAGAGAGGAAAAATCTACACCTTCTACCCTTGCCTCCTGAGTCATTCTTTGGTATGTCTGTCTCTCACACATCTCTGATCTCTACCTTTGAATACTGCTTTTTTGTATGGAGCTTTATTTTTTTCTGGTATGGGATCAAACTCAGGACTTTGCTCTTGCCAGGCAGGCGGCTTCACTGAGCTACGTTCCCAGCCCTGGAGCTATTTTTTAACATAGTTGCAAAGAAACATTCAGAATTTCTCAGTGTTGTAGTTATAATACCACAATTTTCAGAAGATTATACTTGAGGTCAATTAAAATGCACCCTTAAACCGAGTGCAGAGAGCATGCTGTAATTCCAGTTACTTGGGAGGCTGAGGTGGGAGAATCCAAAATTTGAGGCCAGCCTGGGCAACCTAAAGAGGCCCTGACTCAAAGTTTTAAAAAAAAATTTTTTTAATGAGCTAGAAATATAGTTCAGTGGTAGAGCTCTTACATAGCATGACCAAGGCCCTAGCGTTCATCTCCAGTACAGCAAAAAAAAAAAAATTATTCTTAATTTTAAAATTTAGAAAAATAAACCTTTAATTCTTGAATTTTCTAGCTGAGCAGAGAAGAGTAGAGGCAACTTTTAGTTTTTAGAATCTTATATAAATCAAGAATTGGCCAAAGAAGACACACTAGAACCCTTTTAACAAAACCCTGTGATTAACAATCATGCTGTTCCAAGATTTGAAAAGTCCAGCTCCTCCTCATGACTCCAAATATTTTGGTTATTTTCATTCTGTACAGACCATGGTCAACTGCAAGAATTGAAGACAACTAGATAATATTTTTCAAAATGCAAATTCTGTTTGTTTTATTCAAAACTTCTACCTTTTTAGTACTTCACCTTTTCTGGAAGTCTCTGCATTATTGTAAAATTCATTCAAGGGTCAATTTCTTTCCAGGACAAAATGATCTCCTCCAGAATGAACTTTCTCCAGAATGAAAGATCCATATTTAGTCATACCAATAGATGAACTAAGCAAGTTTTTGTTACTATCTGTGATGTTCATATTGAGCTAAGCTTGAGGGAGAAAGGAAAGTGGGGAAAGAGTGGACTAGTTAAGGTAATACTGGCTACTGTAACAGATAAAATAACTGAAAACACAATGGTTTTCCTCAATAGAAATTAACTTCTTCCTCTAAAATCCCATAAGGAGCAAAAGTAAGCTATCTTCCATTGATCATTCCAAGACCCAGGTCATGGGGGGTTTGCCATCTTTAGCATATGTTCCCCTGGGTGTCAATATCCAACCAGCAGATGAGGAAGGAGAGAGGAAGTAGAAGATTGTGCAGGAATTTCAAAGGTACAGGACTGGGAGTGGTATATGTGATTTCTGCTGTGTTCCGTTGACCAGAACTCAGTCACACGGCCACATCTAATTGTGAGAAAGAAAGGGACACATAGTCATGTGGTCTGTGTACTACACATTCGAAGGAAAGAAAAGCAGATTGGGCAACAAGTAGTCTCTGCACAAGAAGGACTTTGGAAGACTTTTCTTTCTTTTCTAAAACAAAACTACAAAATAAGTATGACATTGAACTTAACATTTATTTACTACCTTTGATGTATTCTGAGCTATGTAAGAATCATATCTTGAGACAGAAAATGAAAACATACCATAGTATTATGATAAAGATAAACAAAATTGCATAATATTTTTGCAGCTACCCACCATAATACTTAGCTCACATTGTCACATCCAATAATTTCCCTCTTCTATCTCTCAGATCCTCACCTCATTCACCATCCCAACACTCTTCTGCAAGCACATATAGCCATCAAGGAAGGTCCCATTACTTTTCAAAAGACCTCTCAGGCCACTATTCTTATCCTGGAAGTATAGCCAGCTTACTTCTGCCCATGGGCTCAGCCTTGGTGCCATTCTGGCTCCAGAGTGACCCCAAGAAGTAGCTGTGGGGCCATGTCCTCATGTCCCTATTACCCCTGATTCTGCTCGAAACTGCTTCTCTGGTCCCCAGTTATCTCCTGTCTTGTAGTAACAGCACTAGAACTATCCTGAGTTAGTTCTTCCCTCCTTGGCATCTTTACAGTAACATAGTGAATATATAGACTTGCCTGGAGTTTAGAATCAGAAAATGTACTGACCTCATCATAGCCATTGTCTTTATAGAAGTAATTAATTGCAGTATCTAGTAGAAAGATCAGCAAACATTACCTATAGAGGATCACACAGTGAACATTTTAGGTTTTCAGGTCATATACAGTCTGTCTTATATAGTCTGTGTGTGTGTGTTTTCTTCAGCCATTTAAAAATGGGGGAAAAAACCCCATTGTTTCCTCATTGCCCGTATGAAAACAGGTACAGACTGGATTTGGCCTACAGGCCACAGTATCTTAATACTCCACAGCAGGTAGAAGGGAAAAGGAATTTCACCCCTAGATGTCCCAATCACAAAAGAGACCTGACAGTTCTAAGGAGATGGGAAAGCTGGATATTAGAGAAGACACTGTCACTGTAAAGGCTCTATCTAGAGAACAAAAGGGGAGGGGAAAGCAGATAAACCCGGAAGGGTAGTTCAAGGTGAGCTAAAGCTTCTACTGGCAAGAAAGGGAAAATTAAGTTTTCAGTTCTGCAAGCCTAACGTTAAACAGCCATTATTTTAAAATAAATAATATGAGCATAATTAAATAACATATTAAAGGCAAAGCTAGTTTACATGAGACTCATGTCTTCCTAATTATTTTGCTACATTCTATACTCATTTAGGTCTTGAGGTTATTTATGTTTATTGTATATGTATTGTTTGGTAGAAATATATTTTATTGCTGCACATCTCTTCCCAAATCTATGTTCAATGATGTCTGACAGTAGTTTGAAATTGGCCACGGTGGCTTTTCTATTTTGTTTTGTTTTGGATTTAGCCAGAGAGCCAGTTGTTAAACATTTACCAGGACACCGCTGCTCTTGTGCAAGCCAGAAACAAAAGTGAAATGCAAGATATTAGAAAGCTGCAAAATCATCAAAGAAGGGCAAGAGAAAGGTATTTAGATGCAAGAGTATAAAATTTCTGCTGCTTTGCTTCTGAAGCTGAGTGGCAACTGTACTTCATCTAACTTCTAAAGGAGTGCCCAACTAGAATGCCCTAGTAGCTGGAACCATCCTGCCTTGGTGGCTTTTCAAGCAGGATGCCAGGACATCTGCTGCCAGGCTTCTTGAATGCCAAACACCCATCTTTGGGCCTCTGATAATTATGTGTTATCGTGATTTCCCTTGATTCCTTGTTTCATCATTGGTTAAATAGCACAGATTATGCATTTGGTTTCAACCACCACAAACAGTGTTCACCCGTTTCTAGTCTTCTCTTCTCTGAATTCATCACTTTCATTTTTTTTTTTCCTAATCATGTCTTTACTATTCCTGAACTAGCAGGAAACTTGTCATAGTGTGCCCCATTTAGCTGGTTATCTGATCCTAATCTTCTTGGTCTGGACATTACTGCTAAATCTGGACAGTCCTGCTAAAAGCCCTATCTGAATCTTTTCATTGCACAAGTAAAGATACCAAACCATAAATATGGCTTTTAAGGCAGAGAGATGAAGACTGGCCTACGTATGAAAATTCTGAATGGTACCTTAACAAGAGATTAACTTTTATGGCTAAATTTATATTTATAAAAAATATTCTTTTAAAAAATAGAATGACATTTTTGAGGGGCTTAGAATAAATTAACTCTTATGTTTTAAACAACCTGCTCTAAGAATAGTTATAAACAGCAGAAATGAGTTAATACATATGTATTATATTTTAGACAATTTACAGAAGATTAAATTAACACATAGCACAGAAGCCAACAGACACAAACGCATTTAACTCTTCATACAAATTATTAAACATTATTCTTGTTTTGACCTGATCTATACACTGTCATAGATCAAAGGAGATTAACCACATTGATGTTCTCATTCTGAAGGAAACAGTGAAAACAGAGTACATCATTGATATGTAATTATAATGATTACAACAAAAACCCTTGGATTTAAAATGGAAAACTGAAATATAAGAAGTTACCATTTTGGGGCTGGGGATTTAGCTCAGTGATTCTGCTGCCTGCCTCACAAGTGCAAGGTCCCGAATTCAATCCCCAGTACCCCCAAAAAAAGTTACCATTTTAAACAAGATAATCTAAGTAGTATCCAGGATTGTTGAGAAAAGGGAAGTTTTACAATATAACCTGTTAAGATTTAGATCTCAAATGTTCCCCCAAAGTGTCATGTGTGTGATTGGATCATGGGGACACTAAGTCATCAGTGGGTTAATCCATGATGAATCCATGGCTGAATATACATTTAGAAAGCTGGGGACTGGTGAAGAAGTGGGTCACTGAGCGTATTACCTGTGGAAGGGTCCATCTCCTTCCCTGGCTCCTCCCTTCATGCTCTGCTTCCTGGCTGCCATGACATGAGCAACTTTTCCTCCTCTACACCCTCCACCAAGGCCCTTCCTGCCTTGGAGTGAGCCAACTAAGGACTGAATCCTCTAAAATTGTGAGCCAAAATATGCCTTTCCTCTTTTAAGTTGTATTTTGTCCCAGCAATAAGAAACTGACTAAGACCCAGACATAAATAACTCATATAGTAAAAACCCAACTGACTAGCAATTCAATGATAAGAAAGTAATATTTGAAGAAAAGCTTTATTTTTCTCCACTAGTGATTTAAGAAATTAACTCTATCCCCCTTGTCATTTTTTATTTATAAATTGTTTTTAAAATAGGGAAAATATATTTTATGTTCCCTTTCAAGTCCTTTTTATAGTACTTGGACTTGTGCTCACTTCGGCAGCACATATGCTATAGTGCTTGGACTTGGGAACTTTCTAAAGTATATCTTTTGTTTCTAAACACTTAATACCTCTCCCTGTGTGACAGTAGCAGTAATATACTGTACATAATGCCTTACATTAGCCAAGAAGTGAAAGAAATAATCTTGACATAATGAAAGCACAATCATAAAAAGATAAAATGAACATTACAAACATCTTAAGCATTTAAGTTTTAGGGGGCATTGGTTTTGTATGTCTATACCTGCTAGGCAATGCTACTATCTTTAACCATTGGTTTTGGCCATACATTGAGAACAACCATGTTGTTTTACTGCCTACAATTGTATTCATTGACCAGAATATTAAGTAAAAAACTAGCATTATTTTTGTTCTTGTTGTTCTTGTTTCCTTTGTCTAACTTGTAATAACTTCCAATGAACAGATATTTGGTGTTCCATATCATATGTGTCCTTATTTTAAAATAATCCTTCACATATCTGTTATCTATGCTTCTGTAAGAATATCCTACCTCCAAACAAAATAATTTCACAGCTTCTGCAAGAGCTTCTGTATATTCAGTAACACCTTCTCTCTCATCCATGAATTTATACAAGTGGATATTCATTTCCTCAAAACTAAATGTTGCTACAAATCCCTGGCTCTAAATGTAGCCTTGAGTTTAGGTTTCAGGATAAAAATTACTATTTTACAATGTGATATTGATCTATAAAGATGCCATATTAGAAAACACAATGTCCATTGAATATTAACATTTATCAGAGTTTGTCAGTATTCCAAAGGGATCTTTACACTTACTTTTTTTGGTGGTTAGTAACATACATCAAACTTCTGAGATCACCATTTAACTTAATGATACAATTTTATGTATCACAATCTTTGTTTCAAATGGTTATTTTAAAAACATACAAAGATGCATACAAAGCAACAATAATATGAAAATAGTTGTTAATTAAAAATAAGAAAAATTGAAAATAAAAGAAGAGAAAATGATACATGTGTCATAATTAGTTTAGTATGTCAGAGTTTAATACCCTGGAATGAACTTGAGACATAGTTGAGGAATTAATGGGGGTGAGAGAAGGGATAGGCAACAAACTACTGAATGTTTGTGCAAAATGTTGTGGATTTTATTTAACATATCTTTTTCTTCCTTTCTCCCCTTTATAAATACACACAAGGGCAGGTCTTTGAGGCTATACATTTAGTCCTTGAGTGCATGGAGGATGTCTATACTATGTCCACCATGTGAGAATGAGTACTGATGCAGCAGGACTTAACTTTCTACTGCATCTATTTCATTTTAAACAATGTTTTCTTCTTTGTTGCTTCCCCTCAGTGTTATTTAATCATTGCAGTGTGCCCTAGATAATAAAATAAGGACCCCGAGTGCTACCATCATACCACATACATTTCACCCAATAGGAAGCAAAAATACATGTGTGTGTTTGTTATAAATCATATATATATATGATAAGAACTGTGGGCACTGTGAAGAGGTGGCTTCTCAGGAAACAGTGTCATTTTGTGTTATTCTAAAGAGATGAGAGTTTCTTTAAAGTTAGAAAAGATATGCAGGTCTGCATATAATAATATATAGATCATTTCTTTCCTTTCTCTTCTCCTCTTTCCCCATCAGAATGTCTGAAGTATAGAAATCAAATGCTATTTCAGAGAAAGAACTCTTAATAGTATCATATTCACCCTTTCCTAATGTCACCTCTAGCTTTTCCATTTCTTGAATTTTAATGGTTTCTGTTGTAAAATAAGGTGATTTTCAAAGGAACACAGAATAATATATTTCTCTTCAAAAATTGTCAGTTCCATGGCCATTTTTCATTCCCATCATTTTAGGAATGCATGAGAATTCTTCTTACCCACAGGAATTTCCTTACCTGCCACCAGAAATAAGGTAATTAAGGGTTAGGCTCTCCTAGGAGCACATTCAGGGATCTTTAAATTCTCTGAAAATTGGATTCACACTCAGTTACCAACTTTAGTCCCTCTTCCATTTTGCCCCCTCCAGGCGACTATCTTGAATTCATTTCAAAAAAGTCCTTGAAAGCCTGAGCCACTCTTAAAATTTCAACCAGAGGTCCTGGTCAGTAATCACACTTTCAGGAACTTTTAAAGGAGAAAATCTGTGTGTGCTCTTTACCAAGGAGAATTTTAAATGTAAATAAGAAAAATGAGTTACTTTTTTATTTAAATAATGAGAGAGGAACACCAGGAACATAAACTGGTCTTTGCTGTGTTGTCTGTATGTAAATGGCTTGAACATCCAGTTTTTTGTTTTTAGTATCCAGACTGGCTGGAAGATACTCCCATGCCATTTAGGACTGTGGAGGCAGAGTGAGGAAACTCTTTAAGCTATCTGAGCCTCTCCTCTGTGTCTGTGGGATAGATTTTCTGAGCTCAAACTAGAAAAATCATTTTATTTATTCTCTCTTATTTCCTATGAAATATTTTCCATAGTTCTTTGAGTAATTGCAGTTGTGTCTATGTCTGTTAACTGGTTTCATTGTTTAATTCAGATGGCAAGACTATAATTCCTTTTAAAATGTAAATCTTTTCAAAGATGTCCTTTTGCTTTCCATTGTTCATGGTATGGCATAGCTTCACACGTGGGCAGTAGCTTGTTACCTCTACTACTGACCTTCTTTAAAATGACATCCTGGGCCTGGGATTTAGCTCAGTGGTGCTGCTGCCTGCCTCACAAGCGCAAGGTCCCAAGTTCGGTCCCTGGTACCAAAAAAAAAAAAATGATATCCTTAGGCCAGGCATGGTGGCACACACCTGTAATCCCAGCACTAGGGGGGATTGCCACAAGTTCAAGGCCAGCCTGGACAACACAGAGAGACCCTGTCTCAAAAGCAAAACAAAAAAAATGTTATTGTTATATTTACAGAACAACAATAAAAATAAGCAGAGAATTGAAAAGAAAAAAAAATCCAGCCTGTGAAGATATTTCTATAGATGAGAATTGTTTTAAATATATTTTAAAAATCCAGAAAATATGCAAGTAAGCATATAAGGCAGTTTGCATCAAATTAAATAGCTGTGAGTCAGTTTAGTCCATATGTCAAATAGTAACCAGTTAAGAGGAGAGTTTTCATTCAAAAATTGTTCAAAAAAAGACAATTGTACTAGTGTTTCATTTTATAAAAACCCCTTATGAATTGAAACAATTTTTGTTGCTTCTATTGGCACACAAAATTAAGCATGTGTGTGTGGTACAGTGTGATAATTTGATTCATGTATACAATAGATAATGATCAAACCAGGGTAAATATTTCTATATCCTTACACACTTATCATTGCCTTGTGTTAGAAATCTTCTAACTCCTCTCTTCTAGTTCTGTATAAAATATGTAACACATTTTTCTGAACTACAGTCACCCTACAGTGCTATTAGAAGTATTCTTCCTGTGTAACTGTATTTAGGTTATTATTCAACCTCCCTATCCCTCCCACCCTTCCTCCCCTCTAGTGACCACTATTTCACTCTCCACATCTATGAAATCAATTTTTTACCTTCCACATGTAAGTGAAATCTTACTGTATTTGTTTCTCTATGTCTAGCATGTTTCCTTTTTCTGATTTTAATAGTTAAATCATTAATTTATTTTATTACTATATATGTCTATGATATATAACAATTACATGTATCTTGGAGAAATGATAATATACATATCACATTATAATCATTTTTCCTTTGCCTTCTTCTCTTTGCCCTCTTTCTCCCCTTAGCCTCAGAACACTTTTCCATCTCCACAAAGTTTTTATATTGCCCTTCATTTATATTTTTTAGTTTCTCACATAAAAGAAACCATGTGATATTGAACCTGTGTCTGATTTATTTCACTTAGCATTATGTTCTTAAGAAGCACCAATTTTCCTACAAATGACTCAAATTTAGCTTTACTTATGGATGAGTAGTATTCTGTTGTGTATGTATGGCACATTTTCTTTATCCATTTATCTGTTGGTGGACCTATAGGTCACTTTGAAGATTTAGCTATTTTGAATTGTGCTGCTTATGATGTCTTTAACTCTTTGGGGAATACTCAGAGAGGTATAGCTGGGTCAAATGAAATTCCTAATTTTAGTTTTTTGAGGAGTCAACGTACTGACTTCCATAGCAATTGCCCTACTTTACATTCTCACCAAAAACGTAAAAGGATTCCTTTTCCCCACAACCTCCCAGCATTTGTTGTTTTTTGAGTTCTTGATGATAGCCATTCTTTCTGTAATAAGATGTAATCTCAGAGTTGTTTTGATTTGCATTTCTCTAATACCCAAAGATGTGAACATTTTTTCATGTACTTATTGGCCATTTATATTTCTTCAGAGAAGTCTTTATTCATTTCAATTGCCCATTTTTGTTTGGGTTTTTTGTTTTGAGAGGTCTATGATTTTTTAGTTCTTTATATATTGATATTGATCCTCTGAGGAATAGCTAGCAAAAATTTTCTCTGATAGTTTGTTTCTTCACTCTGTTAGTTGTTTTCCTTGCTGTGCAGAAGCATTTAAATTTGATAGAGTCCCAGTTGTTGATTCTCAATCATATTTCTTATGCAATTGGGGTTCTGTTCTAAAAGTCTGTGCCTATGCCTACCTCTTTCAGAGTTTTACCTATTTTATCTTCCAGCAGATTTACTTATTTTATCCAACAGCGTTTCTGTTTTAATATCCACATCTTTGATCCATTTTTATTTTATTTTATTATTTGGTAATAGATATATGCCTCAAATCAATTTTCTGCATGTGTGTAACCAGTTTTGCTAGCACCATTTGTTAAAGAGGCTATCTTTCTTCCAGCACTTTTTTTTTAACTTTTTGTCAAAGATCAGACAATTGAATGCTCCTGTGCTTGTTTCTGCATGTTCTATTCTATTCCATTGATCCACATGTCTGTTTTTGTGGCAGTACTATGCTGTTTTATCACTGTAGTTTTGTAATACAACTTACAATGTGGGACTGTGATGCCACCTGCTCTGCTCTTGTTGTTCAGGATTGCTTTGGCTATTCTGAGTCTCTTCTAGTTCCATTTCAATTTTAGGATTTTTTTTAGAACTATGACAAATGCTGTTGGTATTTTGATTGGAATTGCATTAAATCTATATATCATTTTTTGTAATATGGACATTTTGACAATATTGGTTCTGCCTATCCAGGGACAGGGAATATCTTTCCATTTTCTGATGTCTTTTTCAATATCTCTTTACAGCATATTATAGTTTTCATTACAGAGATCTTTCACTTCCTTTGTTAGGTTAATTTCTAGATATTGAATTGTTTTTGAAGCTACTGTGAATGGAAATATTTTCTGGTTTCTTTTGTAGAAGGTTCACTGTTTCACTTAATATAATTATCTTCAGTTCCATCCATGTTGCTTCAATGACAATGCATCATTCTCCTATGTGGCTGAATAATAATTGCATTGTGCATAAACACCATAATTTCTTTATCCATTCATCCATCAATAGATGAATACCTCACTTGATATACTATCTTAGCTGTTGTGAATAGTGCTGCAATAAACATGGGAGTGCAGGTATCTCTTTGACATACTGATTTAATTTCCTTTGGATATATGCTCAGTAGTGGAGTACCTGGATCATATGGTAGTTCTATTTTTAGTTTATGGTTGAACCTCGATACTGTTTTCCACAATGGCTGTACACCATTACATGTTTATCAAGGCATGTAACAGTTTTAAGTTAACAATGCAAAAATGCATCTTTAAATGTACACCAGATGTTCCTATTCTGGCACCAATAATAGAGAGTCCTCAACTTGCCTGTCAAGGGAAGGAAAAAAAATGTGTGTTCTCCTTTAATAACTAACACTAACCCATCAAAACAAGAAGCAATACAGAAAGATTCTGACACATTGCTTTGATAAAATATTGCCTCGAAACTCATTAGTGTAACAGGCTACAGATGAACCAGCATACTCATTCCTCAGCCATATTCTTGAGGACCTGAGTAATAAAGATACTCAACAGAAGGTTAAGCCTAAGGATTGAACTGCTGATGCAGTTCGAAATGATGGGCACATTGGTTGCCCTTGTGAATCACAAATAGGACTTGAGAGTTAGATGAAATTGACATCAAAAAGAATCAGCAAGCCCATTCAGAAAACGGGTAATATGTGTTTTGGAGGGTCATAAACCAAGATGATACAAAGAAAGTTGGAGCAGATGGCTATAGGGGCATAAACATTCTAAAATGTTTTTTAAAGGGGCTTTTTATGAGAGATGTGTATTTGGATCTCAGAATGGATTAAAAGTGATGGAGTTATAATTAATTCTTTGCTTTTTCTTCTGTCTGATTAATTTACCTCCCAGAGAGCAGTTACTTAAATGGGCTTTCATAGATCCACTGTAGCAAATCCAGTGAAAAGATAACTCATTCCCCTGTGGCTGATAGATTTATAGATATCTCTTCAGATCAAATCTCAACCTGGAAAAGTGGTATGAGAGGAGAGGGAATGGGCAGGAATAAATGTGTATGTAAAGCTCAAATCATTCCTCATCCATCACATTAAATTAATTGAAGCAAGTCTGTGTACCTGTTTGACAGGTAATTTTAATGAATTTGGGATTGTAAATGTTTAGAAATAACACAGAATGAAAATTGCTTTGAATACTGGAATGTTACATGTGGTTTGCCCTCTGGGTGGGAAAACAGTCTCTTTTATCTAAATTGATAAATTCAAAGTTTATTCAGGGAGAAAAAATCAGAAACAATAAAGTTTAAAGGAGGAGTAAAAATTGCTTTGAGATACGTAGAGCACACATTTTCAAGGCTGAAGATTTGCCCACCTACAATTTATGGATGAAGTTTAGATCTATATGATACTGCAGCATGAAAATGACTTCTAGAAAACTTTGAAGGTGAGATGTTGGGGTTTTATTTTTCATTCTTCTTTCCTCCTAATATCCCTTATAAATGAAAGTAAAATATATCAAAATATTTAATGGTATGTTAGTGAATTGAAGTGAAGCTCAGCAATGAAATGAAAAAATCCTGTTAGGTAATACCAAAGGTCATTAATCAGCCTGTCAAAGTGGTGTTTAGTTTGCTCTGGATGACTCTGGGTCCTACTAAAAGGAGGCTAGGAACTAAGTGGGTGATGTGAGGAATCAGGCCACCCACTCACTGGTCCTTCCGGTATGATGTATGATGGGTAAGTTATAAACTCCCACAATGGATTTCTGAAAGTGCCATTTGATATACAGGTCATCACACTATGATTTCTGTATTTTTTATAAGAGATTTCTGCCTTTGACTGAGTGATGTGTTGAGTTTTTTAGTACTGAGATAAAAATAAAGAAATTAACATAAACAATACATGTTGTAAAATTGCTTCTGCAACACAATTCACTATCCCAGGTGTTTTGGGACCTTTCCTGAATTCTGTTGGTTTAAATGTATTTACATTATTATTCTAAGCACCTGGAACTGGGATAAAGAATGGCATTGAATAAAATGAGGTCAAAACACTATATATATGCTCTTATATACATACATATATATTTAAAAATCAGTCGTACATACTGAAAAATTGTAAGTCACAAGTGAACGGCTTGATGAATAAAATGAACGTGGCTGTACAACCACCAATTAGATCTAGAAATAGAACACTATTGTCATTCAAAGAACCTCATATTTATCCATAAATATAACCATCAGTCTAACTCCTATCACAATTGGTTAGTTTTATTTTTGAGCTTTATATAAATGCCATCACTTATTATATTTTCTGTTTATATATAAACTCTTTAAATCTATATTATATTCATGAGATTACTCCATGCAATAGTTTTCCTTGTTCATTCTTGCATCAGCTTCATTGAATGAATATATTACTTTTATTTATCCAAACTAATTTTTAAGTTTATTTGGGGTATTGCCATTATTCAGGTATTATGAACAATGCTTCAAGAACATTTTATACCTATTGAATCTTTATATAGGAGTAGAATTGCTGAGTGACAGGTATACATGTGTTTAACTTTAGTAGACAATGCCATCGTTTTCCAATATGGGTTATACTAAATTACAGATCTACAATCAGTATATGAAGTCCTCTTGCTCAACATTATTGTGTGTTCGAAGTGCTTAAATTTCAGTCATTCTGGCTGCTGTGTACAGGTATCTCAGTAGTTTATTTTCTCTGATGACTGATGAAGTTGAGCTTAAGATCATAAAGATATTCTCCTATTTTATGTTCTAGAAACTTTGACATTTCATTTTCACATTTAAACCAATAATCCATGTTAAATTGGTATTTGCAATGATCAGGATATATGTTTTCACATAAAGAATATTCAATTGTCCCAACATTGTGAATTGAAAAGATTATCTTTTAGATATGCTGGGCAGTACCCCTTTATCATAAGTAAAAGGGGTATTGGAATTGCTTTAAATCTATGTATCAGTTTCAGAGCAATTAACAGCTTCATAATAATGAAGTTTCCAATCCATGGATTGGACATATCCCCCAATTTCAGTCTTTAATTTTTTTGGTTTTCTCAAATATTGATGATTTTTTGTGTGTAGAGGACTTACATATTTGTATAAGATTTGCTCATAAGTATTTTGTAATTTATTTTATTGGTACATTTTAGGTATACAACATAATGACAATCATCATTGGAAATTTGCACCTTTACATAATCTGTCTTGGATCTTATTTTTTCCCCATTCTGCTGCTTTCCCTTTAACTCCTCCATCCCTCCCTTTTTACAAAGACTTTGTTTCCATTTTTTCATTTCCTCATACTAATTGCATTCCCTTCTTTTCTTACCCCTACTCCTTCCACTTCTCCTTCCCCTTTGCCTCTTTTCTTCCCATTTCACATTATCTATTATACCTTTTAGTCCTTAATTACCCTTTCAGTTTCTCACACTACAGAAAATATTCGGTATTTACACGTATGTGTCCTATTTATTTCACTTAAGAGTGTCTTCTCAATGTGCACCCATTTAGCTATAAATGTTTCTAATTTCTCATTTTTATGGCTGAGTAGTACTCCATTTTGTTTAAAAAAAAAACCAAAAAACATTTTCTCATTTTCGTTATCCAGTCTCCAGTTGATGGGCAATTGGGCTGCTCCCAAGTTTTAGCTATTACAAACTGTGATGCTATGAACATGGGTGCACATATATCACTGTGCTATGATTCTTTTAATTCTTTGGGGAAGATACCCAGCAGTGGAATAGTGGGGTCAAATGGGACTTCCAGTCCTAGTTCATGGAGGTATCTCCATATTGATTTCCACAGTGCTTGCACCAGTCTATACTCCCACCAGCAGTAGAGCAGGGTTCCTCTTTCCCCACAGCCCCACCAGCATTTGTTATTGATTGATTTCATGATAGCAGCCATTCTTTCTGGAATGAGGCGGAATCTCAGTGCTGTTCTCATTTGCATCTCTAGAATGACCAGAGATGTTGAACATTTTTTCATATGTTTATTTGCTATTTCTACTTCTTTTTCTGAGAAATGTCTTTTCATTTCAGATACCCATTTTTGGATTGGGTCTTTAAATTGGGGAGGTCTGGTTTTTTTTAAGTTCTTTATAGATTCTAGATAGTAGACCTTTGTCTGAGGAACAGCAGGTGAAAATTTTTGCCCACATTGTGGGTTGTCTCTTCACACTGTTAGTGGTTTCTCTTGTTGTGTAGAAGCCTTTTAATAAGAAGAAATCCCACTTATTGATTATTTGTGCTAGTTATGAGCAATTGAGATTTTGTTCATAAAACTCTTTTCCTACTTCAAGTGTTCTACCTAACTGCTCTTCCAGCCGGTTTCATGTTTCTTTTTTAATATTTAGATCTTTAATCCATTTTGATTTTAGCTTAGTGCATCATGAGAAATATAGGTCTAGTTTTAATCTTTGGCAAGTTGAAACCCAATTTCTCCATCATTATTTATGAAAGAGACTATCTTTCCTCCAGTGAGGGTGTTTGGCTCCTTTGTCAAAGATGAGGTGGCTGAGTGTGTCTGGAATTGTTTCTGGATCTTCTAATCTGTTCCATTGGTCCTCAGGTCTGTTTATTTGCCAGTACCATGCTATTTTTATCACAGTAGCTTTGTAGTATAGTTTGGAGTTGGGGGTT
>NW_004624730.1:37362760-37398243 GCF_000247695.1 Heterocephalus glaber
ACTTATGCATATTTTGCAATTGTATTTTTAAATAAAATAAAATTTTTGAATATAAGAATTAGCTTTATAACAGGCCTGACACTGACTCACAGTATGTCTGCTCTTCATTCTTCCAAGAGATGATCCTATTTGTTGGTGTTGTTTAATAGTCCATAGAAGGACTAGGCAAGAATGGAATGGTCACTGACTCATCCAGAAAACAAAAAAATTCTTTGGTTATAACACTGGATAATGGGCATCTAAGAATCCAAATTCATACACAGATTACACTGCATGCCAAAGATTAGATACTTTAAACTACCCTATTTGTTTTTAAGTACGGTAATATGTTCCTAAGACGTAAAAAGAAAAAAAAATCATAGAACATAGTCTTTTCTCTAGGCAAGAGACTAGGTCTTCCCTAAATCCAGACTAAAATCAGCATAGAAAAATAAAGAAAATCCTATACAGGTGTTTTGTACAAGAAAGTTTTCCAAGTGAAAATGTTAGAGGAGGTAGTTCTTGAGTAGGACATGATGACTATTGAGAAGGTAATGACTGACCATGGGACCCTCAATATGTAACCTCCAGACCAGGATGTTCACTATAAGCTCTCTCTGCATCTCCATGCAGGATGTCCCTTTAGCATGGAGCCCCTGGAGCCAGGTATCAGCAGACAGGAAACAAGAACCAAGAGCTTTAAGGAATTTTGAAGAACTCTCTTTCACGACTAAAACTGGAAGGCACATCATGGCTCCTAAACACCAGCTAGAAACAGAAAACATGTGTCAGGAACTTTGACCTTGAAAAGTTGAGTGACCTCTTAAATCTCTGTAGCTTTTTCACATTCGTTATTTTTATTTGTCTGCTTTTCTGATAATAGGTAAGTGCAAACCCTTTGAAAAGAATTCCTTTATTATCTTGTCTGTAGCACAAGAGAAAAGAGGATTTGGAAGACTACACCTAACTTGGTATCCTAGCTTGGGGTGGGGGTGGGGATGGATTGTGAGAATTGGAGAGGAAAAACATTCCTTGGCATTTGAGGAAGGTGCTAAGGAGGAGAGTTACATGCTGAGGACTTGGGAATGAGAAGGAGCCTAGAAGTTAAATACCTGGAAGTGGGAACCTTTCCTCACATAGGGATCTCATCAGTAACCCCTTAGGAGCTCACTTCCAATCACTCTGAATCTACAAATACAACAAAGTCAGTACAGTGTATATGAGGAAATATTTCCATTAAAAAGTTCACTATTGGATCATTCAGTCTTAGTTTTTCATTCACCTCCCCTGTCCCATTATAATCTACTTAAGAGCTGCAATTGCCTCATTCCTGTCCTTCCTTTCACAATCTGTACTGCCTGTAACCGTGACACCCACAAACTTTCTGTCAATATAGTAATAATACTTCTCAGGTTGTCTTTTCAGCTCAGTGCCATTCCCCAAAGAAGTGCAAAGTGGAATATGCCAAGTAAGAAAAAAAATAGGAGGAACTATCAGAACTGAAGTAACTTTCTAAGAGTTGGGGAAGCAACTCTGCTCAGAGAATTCCTGCTTGGTTCTCCAATTCACATGTAAGGCCCAAGTCTCAATTTTCTTTCATATTATAGAGTTACTTGCAGTATACAGTACCAATATCTCCTTTTTTAACCTCAACATTTTACGATGAGTTTTAAATCATACAACAAAGTTAGGAGAATTTTAGGGTGAACACCCATATAGCCCATCATCTAGCTTATATCATTAATCTATTACTGTGCTTGCTTTCACAAATTTGTCCATCTGTGTGCATCCTTGTAGCTGTCAGTAAACTACTGTTTTATTTCAAAATCTAAACATCAAAAACTTTCATCTAAATACTTTAGTGTATTTCTCACTGGCCAGAATTTAATATTTATCTACAGATTTTAATGAAAAATTCTATATGATAAAATGTATAAACCCTAAGCATATAACTGGTGAGTTTCTTCTATTTGTCAAGTTTTGACAAAGGTACACCTATGTGTGATCCTAACTCCTTTTGTGATATAGTATTCTACATTATATTAAATAATCTAGCACGCTCATCATCCTAGATCATTCTCTCACACTTCTCACAGTCAGTCCCTCGTCTCTGCCAGAGTCATCAGCTCTTATGATTTGTTTTCTTAGATGCAAATATTTTCATGTTTGCTCAAGACTCAGGCAAATAATGATCTTATTAATGAACCCTTGTGGTCAAAATTTGGGGACATTTGGCATCAACTCAAGAAAAACTTTAATATTTTTTAAATGACTGATTATTGTATATGAGTGAAAGAAGAATCATTATATTGTATAAGTCATTTTCACCTCTTGCCCATTAACATCTAATACCCTGAAAAGGAAATAAAATACATATTGTCCCTGCTTGATAAATTAGCAGTTTCATTTATCTTATAATAGAAGGTCAAGTTTCTGAGTATAATCCCCATGTGATTATTGTTCTTAAAATATAAAACAAAGGATAAGTTTTTGATAGTATCAACAAGCTCTTTTTAGACCAGTCAGCCATACTCCCTTATAATATAGTTTCTCTAAAAAAACATATAAATAAAATAACTACACCTTGCCAAATTAACTAATCTCTGCTGAGTGTACATTACAAACAAGTAAAGGTTCATTTCTTCTTCCAGGCCAATGGGGGTCTGGTTAGGGAGTTATAGTTGTGCTGTGCTCTATAATGGCACCCAGTGTCTTAGGAGAGTGAATTCTGTCCCTAAAATGGCAACTGCCTGTAGGAAATAGCTTTCTGGCCCATTGTTTTCCAAATTAAACGGACAGTTTCTGACCCCTGTGGCATCCAACACATAGTCTATGCTCTGGTTTTTGTTTGCATTTGTTTTCTGATAGCTAATATCTAAGTCCTCCTATCTTATTGAATCACTTTTCTATTTCTCTTTACTAATCCCTGCAGATCCCTCCTGTGTTTTCTTTCCCTCGCATCATTTTGTTTTATTCCCTTCATTGAATTTGCTGTTCATGTAAATTCCCACCCCTCCAATTCACCCTCACTGCTCTCCAGTCACCCCCTTCACTTATTATCCTTTTTGTTTCTCTTTCCTGCTGCTTAATGATTTTTTCCTGCTGATAAGCTGTGTTCAAAATACTGAGAAGCCTGCAGCACTTGCAGGGTAGTTCATTGGGCTGCCTCATGTCAAGTGCCCCAGAGCAGATGGAAGTAGGACTCCAGTCATGTTCATCAAGAAACTGCTCTGTGGCGATGTGTGAAATCTTGTAACATCCCATCAGCTTTGTGGTTAATGGACCTATATGCTTCCTATCTTTTTTCCTTTTTGGAAAAAATTAGAGTTTGTTACTTTGAAAAAAAATGTTTCCATTGAATTCATTTTTGGTCCAGACTTTTGGAAGGAGAAGCAAACTAGATTTATTCACTTTATACACTAGAATTAACAGTTCTATGTTACAATTAACAGTGGGATGGTGGAATAAGGATTATTGATTGTATATTGCTATTCTCTGTAAAGTGTATTCTCATACATTGTCCCATTTGTGTCTAATAGCAACCCTAGTCAGTATTTTCACTTACTTTAAGTAAAAAATATCTACTAGCTTTACAGTAAGAACTATACTCAGTCAGAACAGAAATTAATGAGAATATTTTTCCTTAAAAAGTTAATGCAAAACTTGCCTTATTTCTTGCCCATTGGGTTTTTCTCCATTAAACCAGCTGCTAGAATACAAAGTTTTCTATCTAATTGGTATCTTTCTTAAATGCACTCTAGTAGTCAAAAAGTTGCTACTCAAAAAATTCATCAGACACCAACACATTATATGCTGGGACACTCAGCCACATCAACAATCATCATGAATATAAAAGCATTCTAGTCTTGACCCTGAAGATGTGCTCCTAGAAAAATTGAAAGTAGATCAAATTATTACACACAAAATTGTATTGTAAAACACACCAGGGAAAATTATTACTTGAAGAAATCCCATAGTTCATCTTTGTGCAATGAATTCTTTCATCATACAAATAATTCATATTTTATTTGTAAATTTAGGGCTCTAGGCATGAATTTATGTGAAGGATACATCAATTTTAATGGATTTAGGTAGATGGTGGTCTGAGATAAACTTTTCTGAACTACCCAAGGGACCCCAGCAACTATTCAGTGAAACAAAGGGACAAATTAATCCTTCTGGAACAATAGAACACTGTCATTATTCTTAATATGAGTTGATATGAGAATAAGAGGTCCTTTCCCTCTCCTATAGTGGTTTTACCTTCTCCAGTAATTGTTTCCTTAGAGTAAACTTGAGCTTTGTATTTGTGAAAACCACAGGAATTTTTTATTAACAAACCACAGGAGCATCAAATACCCTTGAACTAAGCATACAAAGATACACAAATGCTTTCCCTACATTTTCTGAGGTAAAGTTCACAATGTTACCACTAAGCCTTGGAGTGCTCCATAAACAGGGCTTGCAATTCCTAATTTACATCTGGAATCAACTCTAAGTTTCCTCAGTCTTTTGCTCCCATTTTCAGTTTATAACAAACCACCCTGTTCTTGGATTGATTTGCCCCCTCTCTTTTCATCAATGTATGCCTTATTCAACTTTCATTAGAGAAATTTATATCTAAATAATAAATAATCATCATCCTTGATGAGAAAGTTATCTCCAAAATGTTCCCTGCTGAGGAAAGTATAGGGTATGGCCAAAAAGTGTTCCAGAGAGTTGTCAGATATTCACTGTAAGAAAGGAGTCAATCTGAAGAACTTCAGTGTGACAGTTTTTGAGGAAAGGACAAATCCACTGATTGCCCATCAACTGTGTACAGCAGTAATCGAGGATGGAATACATTTGTATTAACTACCAGGGTCCTTTGGCTTCTGTGACAAATAGATCAAGATAGAAACCTTTGAGCATGTACCCATCCAGGAATTTTGTTGGCAGTGCTGAGTTGTAATCCAAGCCATGAGAGTTGAGTAATACTAATCCATGCTCAGGAAGAACTTTCATAAGGATCTTGTAAATTCCTAACTTACAGGGACTTCAAAAGTTTTTTCTCCTCTACCAAGTCCAACCACATGGGAGAAGATATGAAAATTATATTGAAAGAGACAAAATTAATGAAATTGGTCCTATATTTGCTGCAGGGGGTCCCTTGGCCTATCTTGTTCTATCACCTCAACCCATTCTCTGATATTTCAGTTGGACCATGGCCAAGATCCTTTGCTTCTTAAGCCAAACATCTAAGATGTTAAATTCTAGCTTTGACAAAATATATTAGAAAAAAAAAATCACCTTTCCCATGGATGCCTTTATTTGTGAGCAGTGAAGGTTATAATTGGGTTAAACATCTTTAGACATGTTTGTTTTAGATATTATAACTCAATTAGTTGAGGAGAAAAAAAAAAGACTGCATCAGCAAATACCATTCTTGAGATAATGTCAGCTCCCTGGTAGACAAATGGAATTGACAAACATACATTCAAATCTTGAAGATCTCCTGACTATTCTGAGTTTGCCTGCTCAAATTCTCTTAGTATTAAAACTCCATATGATTAATATTAATTCTCAAGTTATATCACCACAATTTTCCGTGTAGAAACTTGAAGGCTGCCATAATGTTTTATCTAAAAAAATGAAGTTATAAGTAAATTTTTCTCTGTACTTTACTATTTTTAAAAATTTCCCTCGGATAGTGTGTTACCTACATCATGATGTGTAAATAATCATTATGTATTTTATATACAAATATAATTTATAAAATGTCCATATTTACCTATATTTATATATAAATACTTGCATTAAACTTATATATAAATATAAGTAGCATATATTACTTATATAATTATTTTTTAAGTTAAAAATTATGAAATGAAGAACAACAGTTCATTCACTATTGCATAAAAAAATCTAAATTTCCTCTTCATTGTATTGCCTCACATGTATGTATCTTCTCTTTATGTATCATCATCATTGGATTTCTGCACCAATGAAGAAATTTCTGTTCTCTGCCTGACCCCTCCTTCCCATCCCTAATATATAACACATTTATTCCTTTCTCCTTTAAGCTACTCACACTTCTTAACCAAATCTTGTACTTTCCTAATCTTGACACTCAATTAAAATCTTCCTTCTTTAAATATATTCCTTTATTGGTCTGATTTCCAAATTAACTTTGACAAATTTCTGTACTCTATACCCACATATACTTGCCCGTATGCTGTTTTATGAATATAGATATTTTATTGACATATAATGTACTCTCAGACAAGCCTATAAATCCTAAGTGTACAGTTAGACAAGTTTTCACAAAGCAAAATCCAGATCAAATGCACCATCAGCAAGCAACTTGGCAGTTCTCATCATGCTTGATTCTGGTTAATTTCCTCCCAACTCTATCAAGAAGAACAGTTATCTTTAAGTTACCAAGAAGAACAATTACCTTGAATTTTAACACTGTAGATTATGTTTTCCAGTACAATGCATACTATTTTATCTCTGGCTTCTTTTATTCAACATTGCAGTTTTAGGATTACCCAGTGTTGTTCTACATGGCAATACTGTGTTCATTTTTGCTATAGTGTATCCTGTCAAATGATTATTCCTATCCCCTTGAATTTTGATGGACATTTGGTATATTCAGTTTAGTCTATTGAGAATAAGGCTGACATGAATACCTTTACATACATCTGCAAATATAAGGATGCTCTTCTCTTAAGTGTATATCTAGGACTGGAATTAATAGATTGTGCATGTGCACGTGTGTGTGTTTGTGTTCAGTTAAAACAAATAATGTCAAATATTTTCCAAACATGCTATGTTGCTGTTTGAAATTATCTCAAGTTGAAGTTTTCCACTGGCTGAACGTGATTAGGCCATCAATCTTGACACCAAGCCTAATGGACCATTAGGTTCATAACTGACTCATTGCTCAGCTTATATGTAGGTAGCTACCTACTCCACATCCTAAGGGCTGTGTAGCAGAGTTTATTGCATCTCATCAACCCCAGCTGATGAAAAGAAAATAATTTTTATTTGTTTACATGATGTACTTTTATCCAGCCATCAACCTTTTGAGTTGAATATAATATTCAAGTTGTTAGGATTCCTCAACTCAACCACCCAGCTTTCGAGGTCCATGAAGAATACATCTTAGACATTTTATAGTATGATATTAACACTTGACTATGGACTTCTGCTTGAGGCATTGGTATGTCCTCTGTCTTTCTGGAAGCCCAAGTTCCTATTTTCTGCCATGATAGCAGCACGTCATTTCTTTCTCTCTCTCTTGGGGATAAGGAGAGACAACAGTTGTGGATACAGATTGATTGTCTTTAAATGTTTTTACACTAAAAAGACTTCTTCTTTACATAGGCACACAAGTTCCACTGACACTAACAGCCATTAGGTGTTTTGAAGAAGTATGCATACTTTTATACTTTGTAAGGAAAAGCTAAATTATATCTTCCCTAAAATGCACTTTTTCTTTCACTTTAGACTTTAAACAAAAAGGAATAGAAAGTCTTGTTTGATGAAGCAATACTATATTATGTGGTTACAATAATATGCATGCAATGTACATTTAAATTCTCAGCATCCTCCACATGTCTCACATAATATCTCACTAGTAAAATCCTCACTAGTAAAATCTTCAGTAGGATAGCCACTTCCCATACATACATCAGGAAAACATGATTGACAGACTTTTGCATTCAATTTTTGCTTGAAGTAACTTTTATTTATGAAATAAATAGAAAAATTATCTCTAAAGTATTACATTTTCTAGGAGATTACATAATGTTTAAAGGAGGAAACTGATTTGTCAGTCTAACATTTCTCACTAGAACATAGTGAAGTATATAATTTATTCAAGTTTGAAATAGTGCAGCCTAATAATGCTTGGACACTGCTTTGCAGTTGCCCCATGTCTTCAGGAAAGTTCCTTAAAATTGTTTCCTCTTAGTGTATAAATGAGAATGTTACTTGTCTGAACCAATTTCACAAAGTGATGCAAGTGTCATAAATAATGCTGTAATATTTTATATACATTCATTCATATAACAAATATTTAATGAGCACCTACTATGGACCAGCTCTATAATTTGGGCAAGGTCTTGTTCTAGTTGCTAGGGACACTGAAGTAAACAAAAGCAAACCAATATCCTATATCCATGAACTTACATTCTATAAGTAGGTAAATAAATAAGATGCGTGTTTATGAGAGTACTCATATAAAAAAAATTAAGTTGGGAAGGGAATTGAAATAGAGGAGCCAGGTAAATTTCAATAGCAATTTGATATTCAAGTAAAAAAGAAAAAATTAGAGGGACCCATGGAGATTGAAGAAGAACATTCCAAGCTGAGGAAACAGGAAATGCAAAAATCTTATAGACAAATGCCTGGTGTGTTCTGTGTGTAAGGAGACCCATGTAGTTGAAGCAAACAAAGACCAAAAATGGTAGAAAATAGCATCAAAGGGGTAACCAGGACAGGAGCAAAGAAGCGTACCTCCCTAATTTTGTGTGCTAATTTCTTTAGGGCCTATACCCAGGCATAGTTTTGCTGGGTTATAGGATATAAGCAGAGAAAGTTTTGCTATGTATTGCCAAAATTTTTGTGAGGATATGTTTTTGCTATTTCATGAGCAGTTCCACACTTTTCAATTCTTGATATTCCAAGACTTTTAAATCTTTGGTCCTCTGACAGTGTGAAATACTATCTGTTGCAATTTGGGGATATTTGGGGTATTTGGGGTATTTCCAGCATTTGGAGTATTTCCTCAAATGCTAGTGAATTTGAAAACCTTTTCATCTGCTGGTGGCCATTCCAAATTTCTCCTTTCATAAATTTTGTTTACATTCTAATTTTCTATTATATTATTTGTTGTTTTCTAATTGACATAGATTTTTTCATATGTCCTGAATAATAATTCTTTGTCAGTTAAATACATTGCAATTGTATTTCTCCAGGACTATGGGTTATGTACTTCGTTCTTGTGGCATTTTTTGATGGATAGAAGTTTAAATTTTAATGGATTCAAATTTATTATTCTTTTCCTTTATGATTTGTGCTTTCTGATTTGTTAAAAAATACATGAGGTATTCACAATCTCTATTGGATTTTTCCTTTTCATATAAAATTTTAGTCTTCATATTTGGGAATTGTGTCTCCCTGGAATGATGTGAGGTAGAATTTTTCTTAACATGGTGAAGCAACTGTCCTAGTGCCACTTTCCTGCTTAGATAAACAGCAGCTCTATAATTACATTTCCATATATGTGTGGGTGCTTTTCTGAATTCTTTAAGCTATCTTATTATATAGATTTTCTTTCCCTAGAAGAGTACAACATTGTCTTAATTGCTACTTGATGCAAATTTTATAATAATTTCTTCAAGTTCCATGGCAAAACCCTATGAGACTTTTACTGCAATTGCATTGAATTTAGGAATATTCATGTCCTTATGATATCGAATCTACTTACAAATATAGCATAGCATATTTTTTTCATTTGATTAGGTACTTTTAAAATATCACTCATTAAAATTTTATGATTTTCATCATACACTTCATACATAACTTTTGTAAGATTTATTCCTGAGTCATTTATGCTATTGCCCTTGTAAATGATGCCTCTTTTGGTATTTTTGTATTTTGCCACCATTTAATCCTAGTGAATAAAAGTGCTCGCTTCGGCAGCACATATATTCCTAGTGAATAAAGAAGGCATTTTTTTTATTGATCTAATATCCAATAAGCTTGCTGACCTCTCTTATTAATTCTAATAATTTTACTAGAGATGCTCTTGGGTTTTCTATGCAGGAAATCATATCATCTAAGAATAAGAACAATTGTATTTCTTTGTGAGTGACATGCATTTTATTTATCTCATTTTAATCCATTGCTTAGGCCCTCAGTACAGCCTTAAAGCAAAGATAGCCATTTTTGTCTCATTCTTAATCTTAAAATAAATGAGTCTAATATGTCACCATTATATACTTACTATGGAGGATTTTTACTGATATCTTTTATAAACCTAATGAAATTTTTTCTGTTTTTACTTCACTAAAAACTTTAATCACTATTGGTTACTGAATCTTAACAAATGCTTGTTCTCCTTATATTGAGATGATTATATGTTTTACTTCCTTCATTTGTTAAATTTTATTAATGGTTTTGCTAATTTTCATGATGCATTTTCTAATGGATTTCTGGAAATTATTTGTTAATACTTTGGATCAATTTTCTTTTTAATCAGTTACTAGTCCAATTATTTAAGTCCTGGATTTTTTAAAAATGCATATTTTTCATTGATTTTAATAAGATAATATAACAGGAAATATAAAAATGACAACTTTATCAAATTTATTCAATACAAGAATCGACAGGTTAAAATAACGCCTGCCTGAGCTACACTCAGGATAGTCAGTACATACACAAACATGCTGCCTGAGTGTTGCTCATAGTAAACTGTTAAGAGTTACTATGCCATCTTTCATAAAAACAATATTTTCTATTAGGTGGATGCATGTTTTCGTGCACGTGTGTGCATGTGTGAACATGTGTACGTGAACACGTACACAGTACTTTGGTGCTGTTGATTATGTTGTTGAAATTTTCTGTATCATTGCCAGATTTTTGCCTTCTTTGTTTACCAATTACTAAGTGTTATACACTCAAATCTCCTTCAGTGATTACAGATTTGTCAATCTCTCTTTGTAAGAATATAAATTTTACCTTTGAACATTTTCTTACTGGACATATACTAGTTAGAAATATTACATATTTCTAAATTAGCCTTTATCATTATGTTCTGATTATTCCCACCTCTGATAAAGCTTTCTTCCCTGAAAATCATTTTATCAAATATTAATTCAGCAACAAAAGTTCCCTGTGGTTAGAATTTACCTAATCATATAGAATGTATATATTTTTTTGCATCTTTTCCCTTTTTAACCTTCCCATATTCCCATGTTTTAGATATGGTCCTCATAAGCAGACAGTGGTTAAATGTCTTATAATCCAGTGAAAGCCTACTAATTTTAAATTCTGCCATACTGTTTTGTTGTAGTTTCTCTGAAATTTTTGTGCCTTTTCCCCTCTTCTTTCTTCATTAGATTTATTCTATTTTTCCCTCTTTTCCTTAATTCCCTGTAATCTATACACTGTTTCTATTCTTTAAAATTACCTTTAAAATGCTTACTTCTAAAGTATAAATTGATCAATAATTCTAACAATTATCAGCCTTGATCACCCCCTCTATTTGCATGTTACTGTTTTTTGTTATGTTGTCACCATTTTCTCCACCACAAATTACTCATTAATATAATTTTTATTATTGATTTATACAACCAGTATTTGCTTATATTTATAATATAAATTTCTAATTACATATTTCTAATTACACTGTTCATTAGTTCTTCTTATACCTCAATCTGCTATTCTGGTTTAATTTTTCAGAAAGTACATCTTTCAGGAGTTCATTTAATGATTGCCTGTGGGTGGTAAACTCATAGATTTTTTTTGCTATAAAATGACTTTTACAGCAATTTGTAATGATTAACAGATATTTTCCTTAGCACTTATTTTAATGCTGTCAGCAAAGTCCTGAAGATCCTCTGTTTACTGTCAAAAATTCTGTTATACATCTAATTACTATTCAATTTATTTTCATTTTATTTTGTATTTATTTGTTTTGTGGCTTAGGATATTAAACACAGGACTTCATATATGCTGGGCAAGCATTGTAACACTGAGCCACATGCCCAGCCTTATTTCTATAAAATCCATCTTTTCTCACTGGATTTGGTCTTTTCTCTTTCTTCATCTTTTCTTTGATCTTTCATATTCTGCAGTTACACTTTAATGTGACTGCATGTGGATTCATTATTATCTATCTGCTTGGAATTTGTTGTGCTTCCTTAGTCTGAAGACCTAGTTCTTTATAAAATATTAAAAATTGTTAGTCAATATCTTTTCAAATGTGAATTCTCCCCCATTCTCATTCCTTTCTCCATTTAATATTCCTATTACAGGCTGTTACATTTTTTTCATATAGACAAAAGTTTTCAGTGTACTCTTTCTTGGAAGTGTGAACTTTCTATTATCCTGGCTTTATTAAAAGGTTTGTTTCAATAGTTAAGTTTCCCTCTACTTATTCTACTTCTTGCATAGATCTGTTGAAGCACATACTCTCCTTTACTAAGATAGGCAAACACTCTGAGACCAGCCCTGGGCTACTTCGTATCCAGTTACCATTTGTTTTTTGGTTTTTAGTTTTTTACACTGGAGTTTCTCTTACATTCCTATACACATTTGAGAAGATATTTCTTGCATTTTATTCAGCATGTCTAAATGCTTTGTAGCTGAAAGATACTCATGTAAAATCTAGGCTACAATATTGCTGAAAACAGAGCATTCCAAGTATTTTTTCATTATAATTTTAAAATGCTGCAGGCTTTTTCATTGTCATGCACATATCATTAAAAAACAAGTTCTAATTCTGCTAATGTACTTTTTACATATTAAAAGTACTACAGAACTTGCTTTTGTCTACTGTCAGCTAAGGATTGATTTATCAACTCCTTCTCCCCTCAACCAAAGGAACAAAAAGCAGACATATAAATAAATAGACAAATCACCAGACAAAGGATAAGCTTGATGAGTGTACATCTTGCTCTCCTTATCTTGCCTCGTTTCTGAAGTTTACTTGAGGTTTTAGATGACACTAATTTTGTCAAAAAAATTCTAACATTTCTGAACACTCAGATTTTACTTTGTTCAGTTTGCTAATGAGGCACTCATCTCAAACTATGAGTATCGCAAAATTCTAACAAAATATTGCTGGTTAAACTTAAGAAAATTATAACCGTCTTAGCCATCACATCATTGACAATTTCTTTTTATGTTTATGAATGAGGAGTAGAATTGAGTAGCAGACATTTATCATGGACTGTCTGCATCATGATGGAAAATGGGTGATTTCTTCACATGTTCTCATGCATAGCTGCAGGTCTACTCACTGAGGGGTAGCACTTTTTTAATAGACCCATTCACCATTCTACCTTGAAGATATCTAAAAGGGAGACCAAATTATCACATTAGAAGTCTTTCACTGTGAAGGACCAGATGAATAGCAGAATCTTCCACAGAAAATCCTGTATTTTCCTGTCAGTGGTTAAAGTTTTACAAAGAAATCACCAGAAAGTAATGATTATATGAGAAAGAGGTGGTTGAAACAAAATACTTGAGCAACTTTTATGAATAATGCAAATAAAAAGAGTTTTATCCAATATCTAGAGCAGTGCTTCTCAAAATTTAGTGGGCATATGAATCACACAGAAGTTTTTGTTAAAATGTAGTCTTCTTCCATAGATACTGCTGAGATTTTTATCTAACAGACTCACAGGTGATACTGATGTTGTCATGATATGTTACTTAAAAGGCTGAAGCAAAATGGATTGTTCATAAATATGTAATCTAAATCTGAGCTATCCAATATAGTAACTATAGTCACAGGAGACAATTGAACAACTGAAATGTGGCTAGTCCAAATGCAGGTGCACATGACATTTCAAAAGCTTAGTAACAAAACAGTACATATAATAAACCATTAAATTTTAAATTTTCGTTACATGTTGAAATAATATTTGGGAAATATTGGATTAAATAAAATATATTATTAAAATTAATCTCATCTTTCATTTTTTACTTTGTAAGATATGACTACTAGAAATTTTAAAATTCATTTTGTGGCTAATATTTGTGGCTCACATTATGTTTACATAGTAGTTTCTCTTGCTCCTGTAACAGATTATCATCAACTCAGTGATTTAAAACAATACAAATTTGCCATCTTCCTGTTGTGAAGCTACAAGTCCCTATATAAACAAGGTACAAAGGATCAAAAAAAGACTTCATTTTCTTTCTTTTCCCAGCTTTTAGAAGCCACTTTTGTTCTTTGGTTTATGTGCCTGCTTCCATCTTCAGAGTCGGCAGCATATTTTCAAATCTCCATTTTTCTATCTCCCTCACATATTCACATATACATTGACAAGGCACACACATTCATACACACACTCACACACATATATGCATCTTTACTTCTATTGTGGTATCTCCTCATTCTGTCCCTACCTCCTTCCTTATAAGGACATTTGTGATTATATTTTGCTCACCCAAATAATCCAGAATAACCTCATTTTAAGTTTATTAACTTAATCACATCTGTAAAGTCTTTTTGCCATGTAAGGCAACATATTCACAGGTTTCAAAGATTAGAACATGGACATTTTGGTGGGCATTTTGTCAGTCAATTCCCATTGTACAGCACTGATACAAATAATACATTTTTAATTACACTGTAGTTGGTAGTGTTCCTTAATCACTACATAAATGGACTCAGGGATAAGAAACAAATGATTTTATTATTTTAGTACCACAATGTCAAACATTAGGTTAAAAAACTAATTTTAATAGAATTTTTTTATTTCTTCCTAGATTCAATATAGTACTGAGACATTTTGTTTTTGTAAATATTGCAAATAATCAAGAATCTTGGGCTCTTCTTCTATTTCAAGAGACTTTCATGGTTCTCAGTGAATTCCCTTCATCGCTGGCAGATGAAGGTTGACGAATATAAAACATTAATGAATATAAAGGATAAAATCATGGAAAGATGAGTTAAAATCCAGTGATAACAATATATTTAAAAGACTGAGCGTCTTTCGGATCTCATTCACTTTTAAACTGTTTACAAATTTGTTCAATCAATATTTGGCAGTTCTATGTACAAAGCATTGTGGGAGGGCTACAATGAATCAGACCCTAGTAGCTCACAATCTAGCAGGGAAATAGCACATGAACACCAATGGTAGACAGTCTAGACAAGAATGAAAAATTATCACCTGCACAGGCTAGTAACAACGAGTTGGAAGGGAGGAAAAATTGCAGCTAGCTAAGGTTGTCTTTGATCAAAATAATCAAGGAGAGTTCCTCAGAAAGAGGAGACTGTGACCTGTCTCTTTAAGAATAGAAACACTGGGCCAGGGCTTTAGCTCAGTGGTTTTGCCTCCTGCTGCACAAGCTCAGGGACCTCAGTTCAATCCCCAGCACCAAAAAAAAAAAAAAGAAGAAGAAGAAGAATAGAAATGCTTCTGGATACCTGAATACCTAGAGTCTAACAATTTCATGACTTTTTTATATTATTAAGAGGTATGTTTTTAATACTGAGGTTGATAGTATTTTCTTTTTTTCTCTCCATTTCTTAAACATTATTAATCTTAGAGGTTGGATCAATGGTGAAAGTGTAAGACAAAAAATGAGAGCAAGGGAAAAAAGAAAAAAATAGAAATTATTGCAAGTTTTTCTCACATACTTCCCATCTACAATAACTTATGCTTAGATTTGAGAAATACAACCGTAAACTAGCTTGTCAAAATAACAGAAAGTGGCCGGTTTTCAGGATTATAACAGGCACATGGTTTAACTTATTATACATTTCAAAACATTTAAGATTCTGCTATGGTCTAAATATACCATCTTTGCAGGAAATTTCCATATTCATAAATTATACATAGACCCACATTATCCTATCTATGTATTCATCCATCCATCTATTAAATAGCACCTTTATCCTGAGGCCTCCACCAGGATTCCAGTCTGAGGAGTCTGTGGGGAACAGCCTGAAAATCCAAGGCTCTGTTTTGTCATGGTTATTAATTAAGCATGTCTCAGTGCAGGCATTCCAGAGCCTGTGCAGACACAGGGCCTCACACTCTGCCTTATGTTGGAGCTCATGTAACTGGGTGGTAATGTGTCCCAACTGGAGGGAGGAACAAGTGAGGACAGTCATGCTGAGCCCTTATGCTGAAGCCTGACCCAAGAGCTAGAGCTGCTTCACACAATCCAGACTAGAGTAACTTCTCTGTGTTTACAAGGCTATTAAAATATCTCGTAAAATATTTACTGGATGAAAACTAGAATGTCCCATAAATGATATCAAATATTTTTACAATAAAAATAAAATAAGGCTACGGAAAAGATACTCACTTCTATAGAAATTCAATTTGGTTAGGACACAGATTCAGCAGACAATACTACCATCCACTTTTCTGAGAACAACAGAATTTGGCCACATTTTGAAGGAACTGAGGCAGAAGTTTTAAGTGTCCAGTGATCTCCACAGGACTTCACCAGTGGCTTAGGGTTAACTAGACCTCTCAACAGATGTTTTTCTTTTTTAGAATCAAAATTGGTGTTAGAAAGAGTCAGGACTGTTCTAAGCACTTTCTGTAATCTTTGGTACTTATGGGAGATATGGACAAATTTAGCATTCATGCTAAATCTCGTGGATAGGGTGGCAAGGTATTCTGAAAAATTGTGTTTCTCTTTAGTATCTCAGCCTGCTGCTCTGAAAAGCCTGTTTTGGTGTATACCTCACCCTCTTTATTACCTCCATTTTATAAGTTATATTGAAAGCTAAGCACTTTCTTGTAGACAAATATTAAAAATTTTGTGTAGGAAGACTTCTGTTTCTGAGAATATAGGATAGATATTCTTATTTTTCTCTACAAGTGCAAATGAAAAATCTAGACATTTTCTATAAAACAGAGAAAAGAAAGTAGAATGGCTAGGGACCTCAGAATTCACAGAATGACACAGTGTTATGTTTATTGGGTTTTCATTTAGTCCTATATATCCCAGATGTGGGCCTGAAGAAGCTGACAGCCCTAAAACACCAATGGGTGCAAAGAAGTCTCAGCAAAACGTCCCTCTCTCTCTCTCCCTAAAGGAAAAGCAAGGTACTGCCTTAAGACAGAAAACTTTCACACAATAACTACTCTACTCCAGCTAACACTAGTGAAGATCCTTGTGACCCTCCCCCATGCCTGTCTGTGCCAGTCAAAGCTGAATGCATCTAGACTTCCAAGCCTTGAGGCCCAGTGCCTCATCCTAAGGCCAGTGTAGTGTTAGAGAAAGCCAATAAGATGCTGGTTCTGTCATCTCTGCCAACTGGTAGCTAGTGTCCCCTGTCCCCCATAATATCAGAGGAACCTTATAAGGAGCCTGGACTCAGATTCTCGCTTAGAGGATAACTCTAGATTTATATGGAAAGGAAAAGGAACTCAAATACCTAAAATAAAATAATTTTTTAAAGGAAAAATAAAGTCTACTCAATTTCAAGACATAGCTATAGTAAGGAAGTCTATGTGAAATTGTCAGAGATAAACATATAGATAGATCCATGAATGTGAACCTACAATTATCTCAAAATAAAATCTTTAATTTGCAGTAGTTGCTATTGTTTGTTTTTCTTTGTGTGTGTAGTACTGAGATCAAATCCAGGGCCTCGAGCTTGCTAGGTAATTACTGTACCAACAAGGAAAAGCCCCAAGCCAAAAGGTTTAAGCTTTTAAAAATTATTTGTTCAATCCCCGGTACAAAAAAAAAGAAAAGAAAAGAAAAATTATTTGTGCTACAACAAAATTTATTGATATAGGGCTTATTTATTCATATATATATATATATATATATATATATATATATTTGGGGGGATACCAGGGATCAAACTCGGGACCTTGCGCTTGTGAGTCGGGTGACAGAACCACTGAGCTAAATCCCCAGCCCTTTTATTTTATATGAACTTGTGTTTATACAGAAAATATTATAGAAGAGTTGAGTTTTCTCTCAAAAAAAACCTTCACAAGTTGGAGAAATAATTATTTTAATATATAAATTAAAACTGAACTGTTGATCATATTTGCATAATATTTACCCTTATATTTTAAAATATTTTGAGTATAATTTGTGAAGTCAAACTCCAGATGCAGAGTCAAAATTCAGTCTGTGATCTAGATATTTTTAACTATACTAGTCTGAATAATATTGCAGTATGATGAAATAAGAATTTGTAAATTCAGAAATAAGGGTTCTATTTAGAGTTATATACTGTGTTAGCTTAAGTAAGACCTTAACTCTGAATTACTTGTGTCAACAAATACTAAGAATGAAGTGGCCAGCATTATGTTATTTAAAAAATATATTGTTGTTTTCTGATAGAGGGCCCTATAGTCAGTTTTAACCACATCTTCCAACTGGTTAACTCAATTATTACTCTTAATACAATGTTTTGTTGATGTGTAAACAGTTCACTAATTTAAGTTTTTGTATCCTCCAGCAATATGAAAAATTTGATCCTCTGATATGAAAAATTTGATCCTCCAATAAGATTATACCAATATCAAACTTTTATACAGCCATTTGGGATTTAAAAACACATCTGCATAAGTGATAGCATTTGATTTTTCAGCACCTCCTTAATTGGAATGATTGTGCATATCACTTGGGATATATAAGTGACTTTCCCAAGACTACCCAGCAAGAAAACACAGCAAAGCTAGGGATTTAGCTCAGTAGTTCCGCTGCCTGCCTCGCAAGCAGCAAGGTCCCAAGTTCGATCCCCAGTGCTCCCCCCCAAAAAAAAGAAAGGAGAAAACACAGCATAGACTCTAACCCAACTCCAACTCATAACCCTGAGTCTAGTAACTTTTCCCAATCAACAATCTGATTTCCAATATGTGAATATTTCACACTCACAAAGTTGTCTAATTTATTGCACAAAACTTTAAAGAATTATACTCTTGTGATAATGCCTTTATAAAATGTACACAATCATAAAAGTAATGTTTCACTATTTCTTTTGATAAATACAGTAGCAGCTAAACATTACAGCCATTTATATGAGATGTGGACTTATCTAAAATAGATAGTATGTAGTCACCTTGACTTCAACTGAAAAAGGAAGCTGTCTCCAAACCCTGAGCATAAGAAAGAAAAGAAAAATGGAAACACATATCTGGAAATGACTAGGTAATTGCTTTAAAATATGAGGGACTGCTTTATAATTTAAGTCTCCCTAAGGCTTAGTATTCCTTAATCAGTCATACACAGCAATCAGTATCTCTGAGTCAATGAATGGTTTTAGCTGCTCAGCTTCTCAGTGGTAGAAACAGTACATGTCATAAGGAAGTGATTACATTAGTTTGTGCATGTTTTTAATAATTGCCCAGTTGTCCTTTCTCACCTACTGGAGCATGTCTATGTCCTCATTATTTGCATTCTTAACATGCCAAGAGCCTCTTTATTCTCTTGCTGAATGCCTCTTTTCTGAGGTGTCCCAGTGATGCATAATTGTCCATGTCCAAGCTATAGATCAAACTCGATCTAATTTGCAAAACCAAGTAAATACAAAGTAGGTTACACATAATTCAGACCTCATGCTGCAATGATTAAGTTATCTGATTCTGGATTTCACATTTTCCTGTTTTCCATTTAATATTCTTCATGCTGTCTCTTCACAACAGTACTTGCCAGGCCATTTTGGATTTTTTGAATACCACTCCAGCTTCTCTTTAAACACGGTCACACAACTCTATTATTATTTAGACATCTAAGGATTTTCTGCCTTCTTTTCCTTAACTTATGAGTACCATCCTGATAAGGATATGCTATGGCACTCCGGGTGTTTCATTGTCCCCTCCTGAGACTTGGACAAGCCATGTGCTTTTGCAGAAGGTAATAAGTCAAGCCAATTATGTGCTCAGCAGGGCTTTTGTGTTCTTAACATTATCTTTCAAGAGGCCCCAATTTGTGTTTGTCACAAAGTACTCAACAAATTCTCATTCAGTGAATAGAATAAAATTTATTTATAACAAAGCCAAAGAGCCACCATTGTGACCATTAAATTAAATCAGAACTATTTTGTCCAGCCTACCCTAAGTTTGAGGTCAAGAATCATGCTCTCTCTCCACTCGCCTGGGAAGATGAGGTAGATACAGGACCTTCAGGGTGACTCATGAATGCTGATCTAGTCTAATGTACCCTAGAACCTGATTTCTAAATCATGGCCTGGGACAGTTTAGGAGCCTAAGAACACCATCAAATTCTATGTAAAATACTATAACTGTACTCTAGATTAGAAGTCCTCACAGTGTAATGCCAGACTAATAGCATCATCATCACCTGGGAATTGGTTAGAAATGTTAGAAACTCTGGAGGTGGAGGCACCATTGCCTGTGTTTTCATAAGCCCTAATGCATGCTCAAGTTTGGGAATCAGTACTCCAAAGAAAGGATAGACAGCTCTCCTCAGGTTGTCTGCCCTCCTCTCCTACTTCTCCCTGCCTGGTTCAGCTCCAGCCACACTGATCTGCTCGCCATGCCCCAGCCATGCCCTCCCTTACAACCTTGGCACTAAACTTGAATTTCAAATGCTTGCTCCTCTTCAGATGTGTGCAGCCAACTCCCTTACTTACTTCATATCCTTATCTCAAAGTTATCTTCTCAATGAGTTTTGCCCCAGCATCCTATTTTACATTAAATTATGTTCCATTCTACCCCCAAAAGCACTCCTGAACCCCTTTCCCCTCCTCTTTTTATCTTTCTTACACATGTATTATCTCTTACATGTTAGATAATTTACCTGTGTGTTGTGCTTTTTGCTAATTCTCTATTTCCACTGCCCACAAAAGTATGAGCTCCACAAAACAATAATCCTGTTTTGTTCTCTGAGTGCATAAAATAATGTTTAGCACATAGTAGGCATTTACTAAGTAATTAATTGGTAAATAGATGAATACTCAAAGGAATTCCTGGCTCTAAAAGGGAAAGAAGCACTGTTCCAGAGACAACTTGGTAATCTTTAATCTTCCTACACAGAAGAATCCTTTTTTATAACTAATTTACTTACCACCCTCTTTGTGGTGTCCCGTGAATCCAGGTGTGTGCTACTCAGAAGGATAGAGGTAAAAGGTACAGAAGAGGTTCAGAAATGAAGTTGGGCAGAAGTCAGAAATATTTGTGCAAATTCATTGTTTGATTGTTTTTGTCTTTCAAATTGTGATTTCTGAGCTACAACATAAGTGTATTTTAACTTATTTAACTTTCCTAAAAAGATTATGAGTTAGATACCACATTTACCCTTCTTTATAAATGAGAAACCCAGGACCTGGAAGGTTAATATTTTTCCCAATATTATATAGAAAGTGTATGGAAAAGATAGCATTTGAATTTGGGAATCTGACTTACAGTATAGCTCCTGATGGCTACATAATATCAAATTAACCATTCCAAGGTTAATGAGTTAGACCTATGCATTAACAGTTAGAATGTTTTCTTACAATGTTTTGTATTTATATCTTCCCTGCTACCTACCTCAACACATGACTGTCCTCATTGCTTCTCTCTCCAGTTGGGACACTTTGCTGCCCAGTCACATGAGCTCAAAAAGGAGCCAAATTGTGAGGTGCTGTGGCTGCACAGTCTCTGGAATGCCTGCACTTAGACATGCTTAATTAATAACCATGACAAAATAGACCCTTGAATTTTAATCTTTAAAAGGACGCTATTTCCTACTCGTCATCTCTACCTACCCCATGCCCTGCATAATGTTACCAGACAGAGAGTGCATGAATGGACAAATGGATGGACAGGCCCATGGATGGATAGATAGCCAATAGTGAAAGTTTCCTTCTAGCTTTTCTATTCCCCTCTAAGATAACTAAACAGTCCCTTGAAATCCCAGAAAAGAATTAAATCTTTGGTTTTTTCCTCAACTGTCTGTCAAAAAAACCTGAGGTTTTATAGTTGAAACAATGTGTAGGGGATCAAATAAAGAAAACTGAATGATAAGGACTTTTGTTTCTGGGTACTTTTGGCCACAGGAATGTCTGTGTCTCCAAACATCCCTTTTCCTTCCCCAGAAAGATAAAGAGCAGCAATGGGAAGAAAAGTCGAAGCTTGCTGGGCTATGCCTTTTTTCTCTAAGTGTGAGGCTGAAAGGATAAAACACTTTAGCCTCAGTGATTGGACTCTAATGTCCATAACTAATCAGGATCTAGAGATAAAAGTAAATTTAAAAAAAAAAAAAACTTTGCCCAGAATGGAAAGAATGCTAAAAGAATGCAAATTTAATTAATGCTTAACCATTCTAATAAGTCCTTCAACTCTGTTCTTCCCTCTTGCTTCTGTCTTAATCTATTAAATGCTATTTGGAGAAGACATTTGTTATCATGTAAAGATAAATTTTTGTAAACAGATGGTATCTCAGTAGATCCCCTGAAGATTCTATAAGTTGCAGCCTCCTCCTTACCTAGGATGGTTCCAACTTACTTTATCACATCCTGCCTCTGCTCTTGAATTGGTTGAAGCAAGGAATTTCCCATTTTCACTGTGGGCTAAGGATGGTTCAAGACTTTCCTCTGTAGATCCCCTGGTTGCTGTCTTCAGTGGGGTTAATGAGGCTTAAAGCCCTTCCATCACAGATTGCAAACAGTTGCTTTAAAAGATTTCAGTAACTTTGATCAAAATAAGCAGAGAAGCCCAACAGCATTTGAGAAACTTACTTGACTGCACATAACTTTAGAAAGGTGGTTATTTATCCTCCTTAGGGCTATCACACCCATGTCAGCAAAGAGGGAGCTCCTCTCCTCACCCTGGGATCTGAGCTGTTTAAGTCCCTTGCTCCTGAATGACAGCCCAAGGGCAAATGCTGCTATAGCCCCATCAGAACCACCAAGGAGCTTTATCAAAAATATAGGGGGTCCTGACCCGGAAGGGAAAGTGAGAAGAACCGGAAGCTACTTCAGCTATGGGAGAGTAGCACTGCTATGGCAGGAAGTCAAAAAAGAGTGATAACCAACCACCCAAGGAAATCCACTGAAGATCGTGCCCTCATATTTCTTGACAAGGAGGAGGATGCCCTATGCTAGGCAAAGCCATGGACTGACACAGATCTTCAAATGAAACCAGACCCATAAAACTGACCGCGAGGCAGCTGGGGAGCATGTGGACCCTGGCGCGGAGGAGACTCACGTGGGATTTCAAGTGATTGCAAGAAGACCCACCGGTGGGTGTCAGTGGTGCACCATCTGAAAACATCATGCAGTGGAATCCAGTTATATTTGGACCAGAAGGGACATCATTTGAAGATGGTACATTCAAACTAGTAATAGACTTTTCTGAAGAATATACAAATAAACCACCAACAGTTAGGTTTTTATTCAAAATGTTTCATCCAAATGTGTATGCTGATGGTAGCATATGTTTATATACCCTTCAAAATCAATGGAGTCCAACATAACATGTATTTTCTATCTAACATTAATCCAGTCTCTGCTAGATGAACTGAATCCAAATAGTCCAGCCAGTAGCTAGTCAGCACAGCTTTATCAGGAAAACAAGCAAGAATATGAAAAGAGAGTTTTCACCATTGTGGAACAAAGCTGGAATGATTCATAATAGACAAGTGGTCTGTTCATCTTTCTCTTCATTGTTGTGTATAATTTGCCTCCCAGTAGAAAGGCTAACAAATTTTAAGTGCTACAAGTTTTAAGGATTCTGCAAAAGAAAAAAAGAAAAAGAGAGTCCTTCATTTAGAACCTACAAAAGTTTGTGTATCTTGATTAATGTACTTTTTATTGCATGGTGTGAACTAAGTTATTGCTGCATAAATGTGTAATATATCCTGTTTGTATTTTTTTCCAAGTGTTTAATGTTGGTGTGGAGTTTTCATAACAGAATATACACATTTTATAAATCTGTACTTTTTTCAAATACTGAATGCCTTGTTTTTGAATTCTTTAGGTTTTTAAATTGGAGAAGAGCACTTAAAAGTTTTTATATGTGAATATTACATGTAAAGCTGTTAAAATACATAACTTCAGTGCAAAATATATGTATTTCTGGACCCATTGCTAGAGATTCTGATTCATTTGCTCAGAGATGAAACCCTGAAAGGAATCTGTAATTTTTAGGAACTTCTCAGGTGATTCTTAGGTACAACTAAGTTTAAGAGCTACTACTACAACTTTTGATGCAGGTGCTATTTTTAAAATACAATAGGCTTCTTAAAATGAAAGTATCTATTATTTGATGAAATGTTACACTGTCATGTTGACACTCTAAAAACCTAGAAAAGCATAGATAAGAAACTATCACTGCAAAATCTTATTATTCAGAGGTAATTACTGTTACTATTTTAGAGACATTTTTCCAAAATACTTGATATGCAAGTATACATATTTTTTAATTGATGTCAGTTTCTTTCGATAAGTTTTATACATGTGTAATGATCATTCTATTAAACAAGAGTGTGTATTCTAATAACAGACTTTGGAAAATGTTAGAACAAAATTAGAAATAATATAAAGGCCTGCATAGGAACTCAGACAAAAGGGAATATGGTATAAAATAAACTGGTACATAGTTAATGTTTACTGGGTGATATCCTACCTCACTCCATGGTAGAATTTTTGCACTTAATGTTAGCTAAAATATCAAGTGAACCAGAAACCTTCAAATATAAGGAAGCAAGGACATATGTTAGGAAAAAGTCAGAGTAGGTGAAGGAATAGGATTGCCAGATAAAATACAGAATTTCAAATGTGAATTTCAAATTAACAAATTATTCTTTAGTGTATATATGCCCCCATTTGTTTATTTTAAATTCAGGTTTAATTAGAAATACTGTACTTTTATTTACTAAATCTGGCAACCCTAGAATGAGAAGGCCCACACTTTGCCAAGGCAGAGGTGGCCATGGTGGAAGTGAAAGGTAGGCATATAGATGACCAACCTCCAGGTCTAAGAACTGGGTCAAGCCAAAGGCTCACTGACTCTGACATGTCTTAGAGTTTAATACAACCCTCTCACATTGAGAAGTCAAACCTTAACCTAGTCCACACATTCTTTGTCTCCTGGTCCAATGCATGAAAAAATCAAACCAGTAGATCCCTACCATTCATCTATAGTAGTGTCCCTACCTGCCCTCATACCATCTTTTTCTGCTATGTGCTCAATCTCCCTCTCTCAGTGTATCACTTACATACCTAAAGCATTTAGCTTAGGAAGGTGTCTTTACTGATGAATTTAATGGTTTCTTTATTTCTAATTCTCATGAGTTTAGTCTCAAGAACACACGAATTTTAGGAGGCGGCTCCAATTCCTATCCTCTAGATTTCTCATTTTCTCTCTCATCATTTTTATCTCCTTTTTCCTTTCATGTGCATCCTGGGGACACTTCCCAAATTTGTCTAGGATTTGATCTTTTCATTTTGACTCTATTTTACTCTTCCTAATATGAATTTTCTTTCTGCCATGGCATTCTTACTTTCTTGCAATCTTGACTTGTTTTGCCCATATCTCTTTTCATCAGAGCCTATTTTCTTTTTAAAATAGTATCTCCTCATAGTTTCTGTTCTAGTATCTTAAAAGTTATTCATTTTTGTACCCTACTAACAACCCCAAATGATATTCTAAAGTTTTCTTCTGGTTCCTAGATCCTGGCTTACTATTTGCTGATAGAAATTATGTATGGATTACTCTTGGCCCAGCTTTCTGTCTGCTTGGAAGTGAATCAAAATCCTTTCTCATATCTACGGTAAAAACAGGTAGATGTGTCTCATTACTGTCCCTTACCCACTATCTTGTATCTTATCTCGTATCTTATCTTGTTCTGCTGGATTAAAATGAGACCTTATCTCCTCTCTACTTCCTGTTGCTTTGACTTTCTGAATAGACAGTGTCCATAAAAATCTGTAATTTCCAATAAGCTCTGCTACCAGAACCCTTTCCCTTTCGGCTTTAGATGTGAGGAAGTTATCTTTCAATGTCCAGTGGCTACAGTCTTTTTCCTATCCCCCTATTGTCTACTTTGTTTACGACCCAGGGAGGTTCTAATTAGATACCCTGAAACTCAAAAGACAGAAAGGTAACTACCTAGTTATGAGATTGGCACGAATCTCTTATAT
Organism: Heterocephalus glaber; assembly: GCF_000247695.1. Next base: position 37,388,538 of record NW_004624730.1, read on the forward strand.
CTAAAAAAAAAGACACTAGAGTATAGGAAAGTAGAATTCTCTCTTTTTTTTTCTTTTTTGGTACCAGGGTTCAAACTCAGGACCTCGCGCTTGCCAGGCAGGTGCTATGCCAGTGAGCTAAATCCCTGGGCCTGGAATTCTCTTTAAGAGAGAGATGGGCTTCTTTTGAGCTTTCAGCTGAGCAAGTTATGTGTGAGAATCCTTCAGTGCAGTTCTCTGGGCCATATGGTTGAATTCTAGCTAATTAATATTAGCTTTTGATAATGGATGAGTTTCTGTCTTTTGATGAGTTTCCTGTCTTACAGACATTTTAATAACTGAGGCCCCAATAAAGATGCTAATCAAATTCTATTGAAAGCAGAATTCTGAGAAATTTTTTAATTTGTTTCATTTTCATAGTTCCAACTTCACTAAAGGAATTCTGCTAATTGGAGCAGGATTAATTTGGTGATTTTCAGGAACAATAAAAGCATATCTTACTTTGGCAGGTAGATATAGAGAAGACAATAGAAACAAAGGTGCCTGGCTGTATTCTGTTAGATAATGGTAAAATATTTAAACTAGAACTACCATAATGCATTGCAACATTAAACACTAGAGTGTAATAGAAAAAGCAGTGGAACCATAGGTCCAGAAAGCAATTATCAAAACGGAAAATATCCTGGTTTCAATGTTTTGTGTTATAAATAGTGTTCTGTTTGTAACCCTCAAGTTATAAGGTTTTAAAAAAAACTTTTCAAAGAATTAATAATTCTATTCTGCACCATAAATTTTAATTTAGATAAGCTTTCCAAACTTCTTAACACAAATCAAGACCCTTCCGACACCTGCCTCACAAGCGCAAGGTCCCAAGTTCCATCTCTGGTACCAAAAAAACCCCGATATTTTGGCCTGGGAATTTAGCTCAGTGTTCCGTCGCCTGCCCAGCAAAGGCAAGGAGCTGAGTTTGATCCCCAGTACCAGAAAAAAAAAAAATGCATACAAATCAAGACCCTTTCCATTTGGACTTTTTCTCTTCTTTCCCCTCCTTGTTCTTAAAATCCCTTCCATAAATCTCCTACCCTACAACAACACCAAGTCTATCTTTTCTGCTAACCTTACCTACCACCACACTTTTGACATACTATTCCTCTTGCCTGCCCTTAGCTCTCTGCACCTGGAGCATGCCTGCCCTCTAGGACACATGTCCAATGCTTTGTTCTCTGTGAACTCTTTTCTTGCTACCCAGGAAGTTTGTAGCTCCCTCTACTTTATTTAACATTTTGTACAAAACCATCCTCATAATACAAGCCATGGCCTATACTACCTAAGTGATGCTCAATATATGTAGAACTAAATGAATAGAGAAGAAATAAAGGGTGGTTGTTGAGTGTGTAGTTGTGCTCATCTAAGTGGCAAACACAGTCTCTACAAGAGTCCCTGTTCTTCCAGAGTGTATGACCTTGCCTGACCTTGGAAAAGCAAAATGGACAAAACAGACTAACAGTTATTATTTATTATGCTAAAAGCTCTGCCCTGAAATGAGAGAGAAGGAGGTTCAAGTTTTATCAGGTTTTGGACATATGCCCTTAAGCAAAATTTTTATCTTATGTGGCAGCCTCCCTTTCCTCATCTGTAGAATAAGAATAATAGTAATCTCCTTATAGGACTTTTTGATAATTAAAGGAGACAGTAAGCTAGAGATTTAGAAGAGATTTTGACACATAGTAAATGATCAATAAGTATTAGCATTAATATGAATCAATTAAAGAAGACAAGCAAATTCAGTATATCAGGGTAGATGCCTAAGTAGAATCACAGAGAGGCACTTACCCTGACTTTGGAGTTAGGAAAGGACATGCTAGAGGGTTCTCAGCAAAGAAGAGCCCCTCCTGGACAATCAGGCTATCTTCCTTATGGGCTCCCTCCCTTTAGCTGATGAATGCTGTGTGTCCCCCAAAATAAGACCTAGCTGGAAAATTATCAGCCTTGGAAACTAGAGGTTAAAAATGCCAGCCCCAATCACTTATCCTTGCCTTACCTGCCATCACTGTTCTCTTGCTCGGTTGCAAGCAGAGGTGGATTGTTATGAGTTATTTTTCTTATTTTGGGGGAAAGACAGTGTTAGCCTTTGGTAATGGATAAGTTTCTGTAGGACCCCAAGTCCAATGCCCAGCCTGCCCAGAGGTCTAATCTGAATGTAGGTCCCCATTCCCTAGTGTCCATTACTCTACCCCAGAATATACCAAGCCCTGAACATACGTGTGCGCACACGCGCATGTAGAGTGGAAAGTCTGGAACAAGCTGTCTGTTTTACCATCCAGCTATGTAAACCTGGGAATGTGGTTTGACCTCTGTGGACCTCCAGGGCCTCATCCAAGATATCCCTTCAGATGAAGAGATAGTGGGTGGAGATTTAGCTCAGTGATGCCACACTTGCCTCAAAACACAAGGTTCTGAGTTCAATCCCGGGTACTGGAAAAAAGAGAGAGAGAGAGAGAGAGATAGTGGAACAACTAGATGTCCCAGAGGGACCTCACTAGGAAGATCAGGTGATCCAATGCAAAGCAAAGAGAGATGAAGGCCCCCCTGGACAGAGAGACCCTGACTCTTTTCCCCACCTCCCTATCTGGGTGAAGAGATCTGAGGAAAAAAAACATGTTTGGAAATGTGCCCTTCTCACCAAGAGTGACGATGGCAAGGTGCATGGTTATGTTGTGAGAGCTTGTATAGAGTGTTTCTGGGCACTTTCTTTATTTCTTTTCCAGATGTTTGTGAAGTGGTGTAGGGCAAAAGCCAGAGGGCTGCTTCCGGAGCTCCTTGCTCAGCAAAGCTGACCTGCTGTCAGCCTCTGTCCACCCCCAGCTGGGGCTGTTCTGGCCTCTGCAGCATCTCTCCCATTGCCCCACCTTTATTCACCTGCACAGTAGGAGGTGGGGTGCAGAAAACTCCAAGACTATTCACAAAATCACTTTGAGTTACTCAGGGTATTGCCCTCTGCTGACCCCTAGCTGTCCCTGTGTGGGAAAGGAGCCCTGACATACTACCAGAAGGTTGTAGACACAGGATGCAGCAGCCTCCATCTCTTTGTTAAAGGATAAGTTAAGAGTCACAACCTCCTGTGTGTACAAGGCTGAAGAAATGGCAATTCATTAAAAATAAAAAATAAAAAAGGAAAGTGGCTAAATAAAACCTAGAGGCAGGCTTTATGGCTGGGAAATTAAGAAGAGAAAATCACCAAGTAATTTTTCCTGAGTGTGTTTGCTTTGTCTTTGAGCATTTTTTCTCTTGTTACATCAGTGGGTTAATTGCGTTCTGACACTGAGTGACAATAAGACATGTTCACCTGCTAAGATAAAGCAAAGCTAATTGAAAAAAAGTTAGTAATGAAAATACTGGACTCAGCCTATTCCGTAGCATATGATAATTGAAATTATAGCCAAAGTGACTCCTACACTAACATATAATATTTCTAAGAGCCTGGCTTCCAATAAACTACCCATCCAGTGTTCTGTGTCCATCACAAGTAGTGCAGAAATCTATGTACTATGAATCCTGAACATCACTTAATTATGGAAAGCTATGATGCCCATCTCTAGAAAGCTTAATGCCAACATCTTCAGAGGGAAACCAATTGCTTCTATATTTAACCATGATTTTATTTCTGAATATAGACTCAGATGGGTGAGTGCATTTATTTCTGAAATATGTTTACCCCAAATACACAAATTATTCAGTCATCTAGGTCCTACGATGCTGGAAGCAGTGCCTGATAAAGTAGGAAGCCTAGCTGTTTGCTTAATTGGCTGTTGTGTTGTAACATCCATAGAGATGAAAAATGGGGGAATGTCAGTTCTCCAATTCTGTGTAGACTCAGAGCCTAATTCTCTTAAAGTGAGCTCCAAAGCCTAATTCTCTGAAAATGCCCCATATCTCCCAATTTCTGAAGAGTTCTTTGGCCAGCATCTGCCATAAATTCAATGGAAACTACTTCGATGACCCAGTCAGTGACAGAACAAATGAAATTCAGTCACTGGTGGAGGCAAAGTTTGTTAGTGGAGAGAATGGTATGCATGAAAAAGTGTCCCTCAGTACTAGTCCAGAGAGGGCAGACCCTGATGTGCTGACCAAGTGTTCTTTAGCTGGCAGGCATGGAGTGGAGCAATTCTCATGGCTACTGAGCTCCTGCCTCTCCAGCTGTCTTCAAAATGGACAGACAGATGTCCATGGCTGTTAATTCAAGAAATTGAGGAAGAGCCTACATAAATCATCCAGGGTTGCTCTCTAATTATTCAGTGAAGGTTACTCCTGCTTCCATGGCAAAGCCAAGTACAGACTATGCAGACAGTGGGCCACATGAAAAACTTCAGAGCATCATGTAAGGTTCATGAACTTCAAAGGGAATCCATCAACTTGCTTCAGTATTTGAAATTTAAATAAGACTAAAGCCTTTTGCTCCATAATCAGAGATAAGATTTAAAAGGATAGAAGTTCAAAGAGGGTGGACTAAGAAAGGAAATGACATCCATTTTACATATACCAGGGATTCTGTGTGTATCTTACAAATTCATTCTTATATAATGCTTACAATTGCACTTCCTGGCAGGAAACAGATGAAAGATTTAAACTAATAACAAGGGGAAGATTTTGGTAAAGACATTATTTACAAATATATGGAGCAGGGTTCAAGTGCAATATTCTAGGTCTAGCAAAAGTGTGGGACATCCTTACTCCTAAGCCTAGGCAAGGGAAAGAATTCAAAATGGAAAACAGAAATCAAAGAAGGTAGTTGTATATGTAGTCCTGTCTGACAGGGAGTATGACCTGGTATGGAGTTTTGCAGCACAGAAGGAGTGACTCAGTATGGAATTTTCTCCTCCTATCCCCCAATTTCTATTGGTACTCCTTGTTAGCTAAAACACAAAAACAAAAAACAGAAGACAGGGGTCAGGGAATTGTATTCATAGGTCTCCCACAGCGGGGTGGAAAAGAGAGAAAAGCAGATCTGAAGGAGCACCTGGAGGTCCTTCAACCCCAGAGATGTGTAATTATCCCTGCTTCACAGAATAATCTAAGGCTCAGAGAGGATGAGGCTCACAGTCAAACAACTCATATCTAAAGGGCTTTCTATGCACAGAGTAAAATGGACAAGATCTGGGAGAGCTGAACAACTGACCTAAATTCACACTGAGGTGCTAAACTCTTGTGGTGGGAGGAAAGAAGATAAATAGGTCCTAAGAAATGACCAGATGAGGGAGTTCAAGCCACAGAAGCTGAGGGAGCTCAAGCCACAGAAGCTGAGGGAGCATACAGAAGGGGAGCCAGGGGAAAAATAAGGTAGACTACCAATATCTGGACCTGGGCAGATCCCTTCCCTTCAGGAGTCATGCAAAACTAGGTCCCAAGGCATGAGACATTGGTCAGAGTTCTGCATCAGCCCATGGTCACCTGTACCATCGAGATGAAAATTTTAGATTTCTGAGCATTAATGAATATCCTTGTAATGAGATCAGTATCTCCCATGAAAATGTATGGCATTCAGTTGTTCTTCACTAAACTAAACTGAACTGAACTGATCTCTCCTCAGGACAAACTACACTCAACACAAACCAGAATCCAAAAACCAAGTCAGGTTTTATGCAGAGTGGAAAAGATCTGTAGGCTTGAGTTTAAGAACTTGAGTTGAGGTCTTGATGAGTCCTTTCCTAACCTACTTTGATTTTCCTGAACCACCGTCAGTTCAGTTTCCTACTCTATTTTGTTGGTCATTTTTCTGTTGCTGGAACAAAAGTACCTAACATACACAATTTAAAGGAGAAGTTTATTTTGATTCAGTTTCAAAGGTTTCAGCCCATGGTTGGCTGTCTCTCAGGTAGAAATAGCATGGTGGAAGGGTCTGGCAGAGGAAAATTGCCCTATGGCAACCGGGAAGGAAAGAGTGAGCAAGAGACTCAGAAAAAATATATAGCCTTGAAAGACATGTCCCTAGTGACGTATTTCCTTCAACTAGGCCCTGCCTCCTAACAGATGATTCAGCTAATGAACTCATCAGTGGACTAATCCATTGATGAGGTTAGTGCCCTCATGATCCAATCACTTTTTCCAAAAGTCTCTGCTTGGGGAGATTTTTAATCAAAGCCATAATATCTATAAAATGGGGGAAACATTACCAGCCCAATACTTACCATATGACTTTATTGTGGAAATCAAGTAGCATTAAAGTGTAAATACAAAGTACAAAATATGTAAAATAGAAGCTATCTTTATTTAGATTATGTAGACCTTATTTTATTTTGTTCTAAATCAGATCAAAATAAAAAACCAAGGTTTGGATAGTGGAAAGCCTTTATCTTGTTTTAAGAAATATCCTGTTTCTACTTCTTTGTCTGAGAAATGTCTGCTAATTTCAGATGCCCATTTTGGGGTTTGGTCTTTAAATTTGGGAGGTCTGATTTTTTAAAAATTCTTTATATATTCTGGGTAGTAGACCTTTCATTTTCAGCCCTATCCAATATCTACAGCCCCTTAATCTCATACAGAGTTGAGAGAGGGGACAGAGTTACCTAAAATGTAAATGTAACATTGCATTTTTTGTGACTCATTTCTTGGCAATGATCCTGATGCGTCTGAGTGAAATGTAATAATAAACTAACATCTGTCTTTGTCTTTTTTCTGACTTCCCCTGTCCCTGTGTTCCTAATGAAATTCTAGGCAGCCTAAGAATTCCAGGCACATTCTCTGATGGTGCCTGTAATATCTTTTCTTGAGTAGGGATAGTCTGGGGACACAAGAAAATCACTTAGATGAATTAGTCTCTCTCTCTCTTGATGTCCTTTATACAGGGAACTCTGTCACAAGTGGGCAACATCATGATGTGGAAAAACCAGTGTGATCACTCATTTAACCAGCATTGCTGAGCCTCCTTTGTGCCAACACTATGCTGAGGTTGGGGACACTGAAATAAATGAAGGCAGATAATAGAGCACTGCTCAAGCTTGTGCACAGAAAAACAGGGAAGTTGTTTAGGTAAATCAGCAACTGAAGTTCATTATGATCTTACCATGATGGTAAATGCAGGCAAATCAATCATTTCTATTTCTCATTATAATGGATCCAGATCCAGAGAATAAGATTTTTAACATTACAGTTTTCCATGAGATTATTTAAACATGGTATAAATAAAGACAGTTAATGTTCCAGAAATGATCCAAAGTAACAAAAAACATTAAAATGATCAAATTATAAAACAAGAATAAGCTTCTCCTTGACTTAGAAATTTTCCATTGACATTTGGTAGCAGAGCCACTGAATTAATACAATTTTTTTCCTCTCCTATTAAACAAAAATATTCAAGGGACAAGTGAACAAAACATCCACCAAGAGGATCCCTCCAAAATGCTCCAGCAGGGAGGCCTATGCTAGTAGTGTCAAAATTTCATTGAAGCGAAAATCTTTAGTTCCACAATAAGAGATAAGATTTTAAAGGATGAGGGATTAGAAAGAGGGTAAAAACAATGAATGCAGGGCTTCAGGGAACAACATCTTTTTGACAAGAATTTTAATCAGATATATTACTAATCTGCCAAATTAAATTTCACAGTAACACATGCACAGAGTATTGAAATGCTTGCAAAATGAATTAAAATCCCAGTAATTGATTTATAGGTTTGTAACTAGTTTTGAACTCCTGAAGGAACTCAGAGGTAAGTTGATCTTAGACCTTTAGAATTGGAAGGGTAGAGATCTTTCTGACCAAGCCCATAATCCTTGAAGAAAAGGGAACTGGGTTTCTGAGGAGTTTCGGATTTGGACAAAGTCACTAAATAGTCCATGGCAGTAGTAGGTCTAGCAAACAGTCTACATTGAGGATAAGCATAAAAACTTAACTAGTCAGGACATAAAAAAGCAGTCAACCCACTTATGTAATCACATGGGTAGAAAACCAATAGTTTTAACTGTACTAAGTTTTGAAGTACAGTTTGCCAAATTGGAAAATTAAAGTTAATTTTAATAATCAATTAGAGTCCTTTAATAGAGAACAACTATTCTTATCACCCTGATCAGGTTAGTAGGTAACTACAGGATGCCAGAGAGGACAAACTGGAACAGCCTACCAGTAAGGCACTGGGGACTCACTCTTCAGGAAAAATAACCAGAATAATTCCACCCTATGTTCTCTACCTCAGGTTGGTGGGACCCTGGGATATAAGCCTTGCCCTGCAGGGCCCTTTTTTGGAAATCCCAAGTCTCAGTCCAACCTTTTAAGTGAAAAGCACTGAGTACTATGCAGTTAGTTGCCTCATGAACCAGGAAAGCTTAGAACTGTGACATTTGCCATAGAATGTTCTCACATGCATCTCCCTGGGTAATTCTGATCATGAAATACAGCAAATTTGGCAGTCTCTATAAACATTTTTCTGGGAGAATGTATTCATAAGCACCACAGATGGCATAGATGGTCTAGTAATGCCTCAGCTTTAAGATTTTATAGACTAGTCACTTTTCACTGGTAACTTTCTACTTTGCCAGGTAAAGACAATTTTTAAACACATCCATATCACCAAACAAGGATGATTTCAAACCCCCAATAAATATAAAAGAGATATAAAATGAAAATAGTACCCTGAGTTAAATTAGTTCAATTTTATTAGTTCAACTTCATTGTCCTTATTTCTGCATGTCACACTGGACCATTAAAAAGTTTGTCATAGGGGCCAAGGATTTAGCTCAGTGGTTTCACCTCCTGCTGTGCAGGTGCAAGGACCCGAGTTCAATCCCCGGTACCAAAAAAAAAAAAAGTTTGTCATGGTTATCTCCAGCCAGCCTATATAATATACATATATATATACATATATATGTATATATATATGTGTGTGTGTGTGTGTGTGTGTGTGTGTGTGTGTGTATGGAAACCATGACCTTATTCCATCAAAAGATAGGGAGAGGAGGGAGCTTGAGGGAGTGAATGGGATAAAATAAAATTTATTTTCAAAAAGATACCTCTACCACCACAAACATTTAATTAGAGTATCTACTGACTACTTTAATAGGAAACAGATTCTAAATAAGATAGTTTGAGAGACTTTAATAAAGTGACCACTTGGAGAAGCATGCACAGAGTTAGGGAAACAAGGATGTGAGGCAACTTGACAAGCATTAACAGGACACTATTCTCACAATGGTATGTCAGATTGTGGCTGAGTTTTAAAAGTGCAAAGAGTATGACCCAATATTTTCTAAATGCTTTTAAAAAGTATCCAACTTCAGGCCGCCATTCCATGCTCCTAGGGCAGAGAAGGTGAGCAAGTCCCAGCACCCAAAAGGAGGCTCGCCCGCCACCATTCCATGCTCCTAGGGAAGAGAAGATGAGCTGCACGGGAACCAGAAGCAACCCCACCCCCACCGTGGAAATGAGAAAGCATGTAAACAAGCCTAAAAAACAGACTTCCGGGATCACCTACAGCAACCCCAAAGGGAAACAAGATGGAACAATCTGATACTCAACCATCTGGACTCTGAACTGGCAACAAAAGAGGATCTGGGAAAAATGAAATCAGAAATAAGTTCTCAGATAACAGCAAAGATTATGCTCATGGTGCAAGACATGATTAATAAATCTAGAGAGGACACAGAGGAAAAAAATAGAGGATCTGAGGAACATGATGGAATCCCAACATAGGAAACAAATGGAATCCATAAAACAGATGCAAACAGATTTCCAGGAGAT
>NW_004624730.1:37408913-37421436 GCF_000247695.1 Heterocephalus glaber
ACAAAGAAGTAGAAATAGCAAATAAACATACGAAAAATGTGTTCAACATCACTGGTCATTCAAGAGATGCAAATGAAAACAACACTGAGATTCTGCCTCACCCCAGAAAGAATGGCTGCCTTCATGAAATCAACCAATAACAAATGCTGGTGGGGTTGTGGGGAGAAAGGAACCCTTTTCCATTGTTGGCGGGAGTGCAGAAAGGTGCAACCACTGTGGAAATCAGTATGGAGATATCTCAAAGAACTAGGACTGGAAGTCCCAGCTATTCCCCTGCTGGGTATCTTCCCTAAAGAATTAAAAGAATCATACCACCATGATGTATGTGCACCCATGTTCATAGCAGCACAGTTTGTAATAGCTAAAACTTGGAAGCAGCCCAATTGCCTATCAATTGGAGACTGGATAATGAAAATTTGTGGTTTTTTAATAAAATGGAGTACTACTCAGCCATAAAAAATGAGGCATTAAAGACATTTATAGCTAAATGTATGCATATTGAAGCAATACTCTTAAGTTAAATAAATAGGACACATATGTATAAATACCAAATGGTTTCTCTAGTGTGAGAAACTGAAAGTGTAAATAAGGACTAAAAAGTATAATAGATAATGTGAAATAGGAAGTGAGGTGGCAAAGGGGAAGGGGAAGTGGGAGGGGTAGGGGAAAGGAAAGAAGGGAATGTGATTAATATGAGAAAATGAAAAAATGGAAACAAAGTCTTTGTAATAGGGAAGGATGGAGGGCAGAGGAATGGGGAAAAAATAAGAACTAAGAGAGATTATGTAAAAGTGCAAATTTCCAATGATAAATGTTGTTATATTGTATACCTAAAATGTACTAATAAAATTAATTTTAAAAAAATAAATAAATTCAAGGGAAAAATCCCTTTTGGGCAAATAATATGAACACTAAATATAATTAGAAATGATGCTAAATATAAATGACATACTTAATCCATGAAAACACTTTGTCACTTTGATAAGTAACAAAAAAATTTGATTTACTGTATAAACTAACACCCCCAAAAATCACATTTTTCTAAGCTACTTCAAAGTAGAGTAAGATCCTACTGAATCTATCTGAATAGGAGAATTTAAGGTAAAGTTCTCAAAATTTGATTTTTCTATATTTATATTCCCAGCCAGAAAAAATATTTAAATTACATTTAATATTCATCTATATACTTTATTCAAAGTAATTGTAACATAATAAAGGACACAAAAGGTCATTTACAAACAAAATTACTAATCAGGTAATGACATAAAATTTAATTAATAAGGTTATGAGTTTATTTTGTGTCAAGTATGATTTCCTCCAGTTTCAGCATGAATAGCAGATTTCACTTAAAGCATAAATATTGTTAAAGATATTTCTGTCTGGATTCATTCTCATTGATTCTCATTTTTGTTAAGGGTATTGTCATGACCCATAATTGAACTGGAGGTGCACCTTGCAGTCCTTCACAGAGTATGCAGGGCACTCACTCAGTCACTGCCACGCAACAGCCTGCCTAGAATAGCCCAGACCAGGACTGAAAGATCTCACTCTAGCTTCAGGCAACTGCAAGGTAGTAACCCCATTCGCAGGCTGGAAGAATTATGAGTCATCAAAGCCAAGTTCATTTATTCATTGCACATTTTATTAAAAATGATAATATCACTTTTTACCCCATAGATAGGTACAGCTATATTTTCTTTATTAATAATTTTCAAGAGAAGTTTAAAAATGTGGCCATTCTGCTCACTTTATGTATCACGTCATATAAAACATTCAAACAAAAACCTGGATTTCATGTGGAAATATAAAATTAAAAAAGGCTTGGACACCACTGGATCTATGTTCCTTTGAAGGTTTTAATTATTGTGGCCTCAGAATTAATCATTAATAATGTTGACTTAACACTGAGGCAATTCCTGCTCTAAGGTTATATATATAGTAAATCTTTACTAAAATCCTATGGGGAAAGTGCCATTATTATCTACATTTTACAGGTGAGGATTCAGGGCTTCAAAGATGTCATGTAATTGCCCGAGTTTAAACAACTAGGAAACATCAAACCTATGGTGTGAATACAGGTAGTATGGCTTCAAAGTCTATGCAGTACAGCATCCCCAGATTAGTGTTGGGTTTTAGAAAAAGAAGACTGGATATGGAAATTTAAGTTCCTTTTCTATAGCAATCAGTTGAGAACTTTAGGCCTAAATTTTCTATTTAATGTGCAAAGCAACTCCTTTGCGATTGTAAATCTCATGTCCATGATTTCTCTGAACAAACTATATGTCCTTTCGTACAATGGTATTTTATTTTCTCATATTGAAGTCCCCCTTTCCCATTTGACTACAATTAAATTGCTGGGCAGAGTTCAGTGTCCATTAAGAATTCCAGGTGAATGTCCTTATCTCATTTTCTTCATTGCATTTTTGGGTCACAGCTGCCTTATCTCTCTAAACAGAACCACAGTGGTGTTGTTTTTCCTATTTGCATTTTGGAAGGATCAGGTGAGCGCAGTGATGGAATAATACCAGTATACTAAATTATGTTTCCTTCATCCCCAACTCCTCCTAGCTCAGCTCTTCACCATTCTGACAAGTCTTTGTGAATAACCAAATTCAGATAAGCAATTACGTACTTTAAACTACTATGTTTAAATGAACAGGTGAGGATTTTAATTTTGGTTACATTTCACTGGAAATCTATGCATGTAGTCCTTAAAAATAAAAAGAGGATAGCCTATGATTCATTTCAGAGGCATTTAAGAAGAGCATACTACCTGCTAACATTGTGCTGGGCGTCTGGGACGCACAGAGAAATACAGCTCCACAGACTCTGCCCAGGTTCAGAAGTGCAGACAGAAAAACAAAAGTGAGAATTAAAAATGCACAGGTGGCATGATAGTGGGTTCAGTGAGGGGAAAGAAGAAACATCATTTCCCCATCTGGATGGTCAGGAAAAATTACATCAAAACTATACTGCTTTGGCTGAGTTTCAAAAGAAGAGATTCCAGGACAGACCAAGAGGAGCGTAGAGGTGGGGGCATTCCAAGACAAGCAGAAGTTACAGAGAGAAAAAGACCTACAAAGTTAAACCCACAAGGCCTGTGCAACCTTATGCAAGGAATTTAGGTAGTGTTCATATTGTGATCAGGAGTGTTTATGGAGGGATGAGGCCGGAGGGGTGAAAAAGCCCACATCACAGCAGGTTTATAGGGCACATTGGCAAGTTTATACCTTTCTGAGGGCAGTGGAAAGCAACTTAGGGTGCTAAGAAAGAGAACGTTATTATCAGATATGTATTTCCAAATGGTCACTGGCAGGAAGGCAAGGAACCAAAAGCAGGGAGGCTGTTTCATTCCAGTCAAAGATCTTGAGGGTAAACCACACCAATTTAAGGAGCTGATCTGCCACATTTATGGGATATAGAAAAGGACAGCTCCTCTGGGCTATAAAGCTGCCTTGGTTTGGATACAGATGACCCTACCCACCCTCAGCCCAGTCTCTTTGTGCAGCACACTAACTGCTCAGCACATGTAACATGCTATGGCCTTGGTGGAGAATGTGAGAGTGAAGAGGACAGAGATAATGTGTAGAATTGAATGGAATGTGAGAGATAAGGAAAAGATGAGTCTAGGATGGTGCCCAGATTTCTAATTTGGGTGAAGATGTAACCCACTTATGTAACCATTTACAAAAGAAGAAATTTTAATAACAAAAATAGATTGGAAAGAACAGAGAATCAGTTCAAAATGAGCACTTTCAATGAATATGTGCTAGAGATTCAAAACATAATTGTCTATCAAGAGGGGCCTCTATGATAATCAGCCATGTCAGGTTCTACTAGGATACAACTTCCTCTGTATCCATATAGCTACATCGAAGCTCCAGAGCCTTTGTCTGATTCCTCTGTCCCATCTAGATTTCATCAAACTTGGATTGGCTTCTCTCTTTCCAGCCTCAGTAGGGGAAATAGGGAAGCACAAACATCCCCCCTCTGTGAGACCTGAATACTGAGACAGGCAGCATTTCCAACACCCTCTCTTTTATCCATCCAGCAGGTCTTATTATCTTCTGACAGAGCATGATTACCACACCAGAAACTACAGAGGAGACCATCAGTCTTATGTCATGGATGATTCCTTTCAGGAGCTCTAGGACTAGACACAGAGCTACACAGAGGGAGTTGTGGCTCAGGAATCAGTCATTGTTAGTGGATATATGACTGAAGTGAAAGTAACAATATCATCCTTTAGATGCTATATTATTTAGGATAGAATAAACCATGGTAAGGTAACAAATAATCCCAAAACCTCAGTGCCTTAGGGCAACAGAGGTTTGTTTCTCACTGATGCTGCATGTCCCCTGCAGATTAGCTGAGACTGTGCTCTAAATTATCATTGTCCTCACTGTTGGAGTCAGGCTGATGGAGAAGCTACAACCTAGACCTATCTTGTCTAATATCATATTGCCCAGACATTTATGTTTGCATTAAAATTCACTAAAATTTAAAACTTAGTTTCTCACTTGTATGAGCCATACTGCATATGTTCAATACCACATATGACCAGTGGCTACTCTACTGCACAGTATAGATTGAGAACATTCTCATCATTACAAAAGTTCTACTGGACATGTTGAGCAAGAGAACTGGGGTTTGGGGACTCTTAAACCAACAATTAAGTGCCATATGGTCCCATCTGACCACTGGAATCCAAAAAGTACAATTTTTTTATGTGTGCCTAGAAAATAGCCAGAATATTTGGTGAACAGCATTAACATGATTTCAGAGGAGCTCATCGTCCCCCACCTTACCTTTATTATCATCCAGGGTATGAAGAGAGAAAGAAAAACTCATAATTTGGACATGTGAAAACTGAAGTGAAAAAAAAAAAGAAAACTGAAGTGAAAAAAATAATTTAGGGTTTTGCTCCAGGATGTCACAAGGAAGTTGAGAGCTCAGAATTAAATTTTTAAAAGAACAGTTATGGAAGTGTCATCTTACTGAGCTTTTCCTCAGTGTCCTGCCCTTTATTTTATCTTCAAAATGGCCCTATATAAGAATATTACAACCCACACTGTAAATATGAGGAAACTGAGGCTAAGAGAACTTAAGTCACTTGCCCAAGAGAGTCTGCCTGGCCGTAAAGCACAGAAGATGCTTTACACAGAGATGGATTCATCCCAGGTCTTTAAATTTTTATCATTTAGTTCCAGAATATCACTCAAAGTCTAACTTTTAATTCTACACAAAGGTCTTCTGTGGCTTGTATATGGTTTGTACCCTCTAAAATTCATATCTGAGCATATGAGATATTAAGAGGTAGTACCAGATGAGACCTTATGTGCTGATCTGGGCTCTAACAGATTATGGTCGACAGGTTATCTTTAGAATAAGCCTGCTATAAAGGCTAGCTTGGTTGGTTCTCTTGTGTCACCTTGGGACTCTGCCAGCAGGAAGTATATCACCAGATGTGGCCTCTTAGCTCTGGATAAAAGTTGTGAGCCAAAATAAACCTCTTTTCCTTATAATGTACCCAGTCTGTGTTATTGTGTAATTAGCAACAGAAAATGGACAAAGAGAGGTATTAAAGAAGTTAAATAAAAGTTTTTGGCTTAGTGACAAAACTATTCAACTAAAAACATTTGTGGGCAAGAACTATTATGAACCCAAAGATGTGAAATGACTATTTCATTTTATAAACTGAAAAGAAGGTATATGTATATGGACATGCACACACCATATATGTAGGTAAAAATCTCAGGAAGTGAATTTGTACAAAGTGTTCAACTACAATGGCAAGACTAATAAGTATATTGTATTTTTCTTGATTCACTTTCTCTTAAAGTTGTCCTTGTGATTTTTCATTTTTTTAGGTGCCAAAATAGCAGTCCCTGGTTCCTGAATATTTTTTAGCCTTGGGGCAGAAACTTGTCCATCCATGTAGATTTGGGAAAGCTGGGATTCACCCAGCTTTCCAAAGCTTGGCCATGAGACTTCCAACCCAAGACTCTTCTTTCATGAGTCCTGCTGGGGTTCTAGGGGGCTGCTTCTGAAAGCCTATTAATAATACCCCAAAAGCCACATGGCTAGCTGATCCATCCCACTGATTGGTCAAATAAATCTCATCATCTCACCTTGATACTCCTTTTTCTCTCCCTTCATAACATTCCTTAGCAGACTAAACAGTGCCATTTCAGCAATTTGAAAGGTGATTTCCAATAAAATATGTATGTAGATCTACTTCAGGGCTGATAGTCCAGGCTATAAATTTGTACCAGGTCAACCATGGAAATCTCTTCAATTAAAAAAGAAGAAAATATAGAAAATAAGTTTCCATAAGCAAATGGAAAAATGTGAATGTATTTCTTCTCATCTCTTTTTTCAATAGGAGAAAATGAAGTCCCATGAAGAGAAACTGACTGGAGCATCTCAATAGCCTGGTTTATAAAACTCTCTTGTAATGCCTGGAAATAAAGAGAAATCCTCAGTGCTGCCAATCATTGCATTCCATGACCCCTGTGCTTTGGGCTGCAGAAATGCATGCCTGACAGCTTTCACCTCTCTGGGGCAATTGGAATGGTTGCCCTTGGTTTCCCCCCTTGCTTATGAAAGCTGACGGATTAGTGGAGCCTGAGACAGAAACCCCACTGAGCTGCTAACCTCAGTGGGCTAGCACACTTTCTCTACTGCCAGCCAGAGTCCTTCCAAACCCCAGCACCTCTTTCTTTCTAGGAAAACTGTCTTCTCAACCATAAAAGGTTACCCTTTGGCCTCAGTCAAACAAAGGCTGCAGATCGCTTCATACTTTTTATTTGCCAAGAATTTATTAGAGCCCATAAAACAAATTTCTATAGCTTGGGAGACTGTGCCCTTTTTGTTTGTCATTATTGTTGTTTTTAATCTAGGCTGCAGTCCAAAAGTTTGTAGCGTGAGTGAACTGTTCTCCTCTGCTTTCTAGTTTTATTTGGCCTGAAAAAAGCAAACAGCAGTGCTTTATGCAACATTATATAATAGAGGTTTCTAGTTCATGGTGCTTGGTTTATCATCTACAAAATAAAATCTTAAAGAAGGCAAGTACTAAAACATTAAGTCCATGTATAAAGCAGTTCTTTGCCAAGTAATAAAAGCATTAATAAAACCAAATTTATCTTCATAACCACATTGTATCTAGGTAAATGCAAGATATGTTTATCCCATTTTATGGATGGCTGTACTGACTCAAGCCAGGGCCCATCCCATTCAAATGTCACTTACTGTAGGATCACAAAATGAGTTGGAGGTGGGTAAACGAGCATCTCTGTCACAGTTCCAAAATTTTTGCCCTTTGAGTGCACTCCCTCCCTGCAGTGTATTGGAGACTAATTTAATCGTTCAGCATAGTACTCCACATGAAAGCCACTATGAAAAATGTATGGCAATGCTTTGTTAATTTTACAACTATTAAAATTTATCCCAGATGCTGCTGAATGTTCCATATTTATCAGACCTTTTTTTATTACAAAATAAGAAATGGATAACAGAGAATAAGAAAAATGGCACTTAGAACTACAATGGTAAGCCATGCTTACTTCTGTGGCATAGCATGTCCTTTGAAGATTTAATTCATCCAGAAACTGTGACATGCATACAGCCTAGTTTCAACTAAGGAAAGAAAGAGACAATGGCATTCACCAGTTTTGTATGTACCGTAAAAGTTGCATGGCAGCTATGTCCCTTCTCTTCCTTCATGCTCATGTTCTTTAAGAGAATTGACCCTGAAATTCTTGGGAAATAATACTTTGCAGGACCTGATGAGGCAGGGAAGACTTTGTGGACTGTCCTACTCATCTCTGTCCTCACCTGGCATGGTGTCATGGTGTCATGCAACACGTTATCATGGGTAGGTTTGTGGTGCTTATATGCAGCTCATTGGGTGTAGACATCAGCATGTCAAGAAAGCAACAAAACCAAGAAGGAGCAGAAGCAAAGCCTTTTCCTTTCTTTGATTTTAGCCTCAGCTTTGTTTTTAAAACATTTTTAATTATTCTTATCCTGGCATTCCTTAAACAAATCATAGGATTGACCTGCAATCAGATTTTACATGGAAACTCACATTTTTTGCTCTTCTCACAAAGATGTTAAACATATAAAGTATATCATATATTAACATGCTCTTGTAAGTAACCAAGTGTTTGACACCTTTCTGACATCCCATTCAAGTCATTCATCTTTCATCAAGGTCAGGAGGAAAGCGCAAGCCTGCTGAGTGACTAGGGTGCTGATTGATGTGATATCATCCTATCATCAGCAAGGTACTCACGCTGTCACCAACAAGCCCACAGATTCACAAAATAGCAAGAGTTGGGCGGGCTGGGAAGCAAATAAAAAGACAGGAGTCTGTGAGTGTTACACATGCTCCAAAGATACACTAACCATGTCCCTACCAAGTGCACTATACTGCAGGGAATTCAACAATTTCAAAGAAGCATTCAAGACTGCTTCCTTTCAGGACTTGGGGCTTCTAAGGAGCAGAAAAATTATTCACAGACACTAAGAGTTTCTCATCCTTGTAATGGCCCCATCCCATAGAACACAAATTTATCTCCAGCTCTTTCTGTCTGTTATTCCTGGGTATCTCCAGTGCCTAGAATAAAGCCATTTGTCTTCCCAAGAGGGCTGCTAATCCTTTCATTTTCAAGTGAAACAATAATTGTGCTTCTGTTTTTAAAAGGTAGCTGAAGCATAAGGGGTGTGTCTGTGTGTGTGTGTGTGTTTTAATAAGGACATCTGTCTCCAGCTATAAGGCCCCAGCATGGCCTCTGACCCTTCTGTTTATCACAGTAGCATCCCATTTTATCTCAAAAGGGAAGAAGTAAAAAGTTCCAGAGATTCAGAAGGTGACCCCAAAGCAACTCTTTTAAATCAGTGCTCCAAGACTCACACTTTGCTTCAGGCTTCGGCCTAGTAAGCTGAGGTTTTGCTTCCTAAGCAGGCAGAGAGCCACCAGAACACATGGACAGGTGCACAAATGACCAGAAAATAATGGGACCCCAGAAGGTGCAAATCCAAGATGGCAAAGTCAGAACATCTGTCAATGCGGAATAGTCTCACTTCAGGTTAAGAAGCTCTGCCGATTTTAAATTAACATAATTATGTAAACAAATAGTGCCTGTAAGAATAGGAGAAATGCATAATCTGAAAGGAAATGCTACTTGTTTCTGATGAACTTTCCTAGAACCTGGATATACTGTAGCTCTATTTCATAGAGTAATATACATGACTTATAGTATACCTGGTACCTTTTTTAATCCCAAGATCTTAACAACCTTAACAAGGTCATTAATTCTCAAAACTGACTATTCAAAAGCATTGTCTTAAGCATTTCTACCTTAATGGTCAAGTTCAGGCTGTTGGGTGCTCATGTAAAATTTGGAAGATTTTTGGATAAAAGAATTTTGCAGAGAAAATATAATGTATCCCAGAAATCCCTACTGAGGATCCATGTAAGTTCTACCTTGATTTAAAAGTATCCCTATTCTACCCACATCTTACACTCGCACACAAGGTCAGTACAGCTCTGGAATGCTAGATCAGTAATAAAAGCTTTCTCCTAACCCCAGTGCCTTCCCTCATTTGAGCACAAGTCTCTTGATTGTAGGAGGATCAGCCTGCTCCTAAGAGGAAGAAATCTGTTTCCAAGTTATGTATAACTAGGCAGTCAAAGTACAAGTTGTTACTGAACATCTCATGTACCAAAGGTATCTCATAAATATTATACACAGAATCACATCCTAAAAAACAATTCTAATAATGGTTGCTACTTACTGACCCAGGCATTGTGCTAGGCATTAGACATGGATTATCACTTTGGATCCTCACAGCAACTCTCTAAACTACATTCCACTAATAGTTTCATATTATAGGTCAACTATGTAAGATTAAACATAATAAAGGTGAAGTAGCCTGTGACCCTAAAGCCATAGACCTACACTCTGCCTTTCCAAATACTCACCCAGGTACATTTTAATTTTTTAAAATGATGAAGCCCACAAGTCAGTTATTTCTTTTAACTCTCAGAGGTGTAGCATGATCACTGTAGAG
The DNA here is from genome assembly GCF_000247695.1 of Heterocephalus glaber. Next base: position 37,418,991 of record NW_004624730.1, read on the forward strand.
CAGAGTGTAGCTCCCAGTACAGAAGTGATTTGTGTCCAAGACAAATACCTGCAAGAGGTAGAGAGATGCAGAATAAGAAGCTGACAGAAAGTAGAGTAGTAACTGAATATAGAGATATGTGTTTCACCCAAATTTCGTGAACCACAGCCACATCCATTTAAAAAGTTATGCCCAAGCCCTGGTGTGTGGAGGGATAGGCAGCTACTTACGTGGAGATTAAAAAAAAAAAAAAAAGCAGCTACAAATTTTAGTTCAGTCTGGGCCAAGGAAGTAATCCTGAGATAAGCTAAGAAGAACCATTATCCAGAGGTTTAAGGTCACATCTTTAAAAACAGAAAGGGCTTTAAATCCTTCAAATACAAAGGAGTGGGCCATAGCAACTGAGGTACTGGTTCAGGATTTGGGGCTTGGACAAAGCTCCCAGAGTAGCCTGAGTCTAAACTCAGAACTTCCCTCATGTGCAAGGCTTGAAACCTCCAAATGCCTGACACTGGGATGAAAATTACCAGTGCCCTTTTGCCAACTCTACACATTTGACTTTGGAATAAAAGGTGACACAGCAGGAAAGAAAGAAGTACTTAGAGAAAGCAAGAAGGTAGAGAAGAGGTCCTCCTAGTGGGAGCAATGAATGAAGAACTCTGGTTCCCCTGGATGTTGGACCTTTGTTCTGAGTCACATTGAAACCAGGGCTTTATACAGGACAGTGTGGTAACCAAAGCATGGGCCTTGATGCTGGAAAGACAAAGTCTACACCCTAAATCTAATATTTCCAAACCCTATGACCTTTGGAGAGTTATTTCAGTTCTTGGATCTTGATTTCCTCCTCTGTAAAGTGAGGGCAATCATACTTGCCTCGTAGTGTTGTCAGGCATAAATGGTATAAAATCTGTGAAATATGTAACATATAAGAGGTACCCAAGCAATATAGACCATTTTCCTCTTTCCTTTTCAGAACACCCTTATTAAATAGGAAATTCATTCATACCAGCAAAATAGCATTACATTTCACATAGAACAAGAGCCCAACATAACAGAATTCTTCAATCATCTTTCTCAAAGAACATTAGAGGTGATTTAAATACTAAATCTTCTTTTCTCCTCTTCATTTCCTTTCTGCCTAATGGTTCACTTCACATTGGTATCTTGCGATCCACAATGTTGAGAATATTTACCCTGTGAAACTAAGTAAACACTGCAAATCAGAAATCTTCTTTGTTTCTAGAGAGCTGGTTTACCGACACAGCACTGCTCCAGCCTACACTACCCCAGAGCCTTTATCCTCAACTCTCTATTTGTCCCCACCCACCTGTACCAGAATAAACTCAACAGTACTCTCAACCTTCACAGCTTCCCTCCTCCTTCTACTCCCTTCTCTCTATTTCAAGATGTTAATATGCATATCAACTGTTTCTGTAGATTTAGAGAACAAAAAACAACCAGCTGGCAAATACAGAAGCCTAATGGAAAACGAGAGAGATGTTGTTAAAACCCCTCCTAAGTTAATGGTAGCTTTCCCTCTGGAGGATTTGACAAGAACAATGATTATATGTAGTTAATTCCATAGCACTTTTTAAAGCTAGGGCTGAAGGACTTCCCATTCTGGAGCCTATATCTTATGTTTTTCTCTTAACAGCAACAATGTAAAGTAATTTATTTTGGGAGGGAATGAAGACTTGTTAAGTCCAACTCTATGTTCACCTCTTGGGTCATGTCCGTTATTGACCCCTATCTTATATAGTATCTGAAGTCAGTCATTCTAGTCTGTTTCTTGGAATACCTACATGACTCTAATTTTTACACTACTGGCTCTGTGTCCATCAGTCGTCCCTCCTGGCCCATATGAGGCACGAATGAACCATTACACAATATAATAATAGACTCGAGGTTAAAACATATCTCCACTACACAAAGCTTAACAAACAAAACAACCTACCCATGCTCTGCTTTTTCACACTCAGGCCAAAGCAAGGAGACCATCCAGTTGCAAAGAGAATCTTCCCTGTGATGTTATTCTACTTGCCTCTGTGTTGTTGATTCTTTCCAGGAGAAGTTCTTGAAAAAAGCTGGTCTCTAGATTACATCCATGCCATTTGTTTTGTACATGCCTTGGGACTGGCAAATATTCAAGTAATGCCAGTCAGCTGTGATATGGCAGTTGAATTTATGTAATATTGGTAAGATTTAGGTAATGATTAATTATCTGAAATTACAGATCATAGGATTCTCAAAGCCATCATTGTAACAAAGAATTTTTAAAATTATGCCAACAGAATTATTTAACTCTTTTTAATTCTCAAATTGCATAATGAGGCAAATGTATCTACAGGGATGTCTTATGGAAATAAAGGACAGAAAAACATTCACTTGGCATTCATGTCTGTCCAGCATTAGTCTAAGCATAGTACCTCATTTAATTGTCACTTTATGAGGAAAATACTATTTTTTT